>OV049871.1:17448329-18048329 GCA_920104075.1 Melanargia galathea | reverse complement strand
TACAGGTATCTCTTAATACCACTATTCAAAAAAGCACAGGGTTTTCCCCAATTCGACTATTAATTGGTAGGGAAGGCAACCTACCTTCCGTGCAGGCTCGACTGACTGACGTTGTAGATGAATCTATACAATCAGCTATCGATATACAAGCTGATCGTGAAGTTGCTCGGCAGCGCCTTGTAAGCATTGCTAATAAGTTTAAGGAGCGTTTTGATACTACCCGTCGAACCAATAAAAATTACGAAGTTGGTAACACTGTTTATGTTAGCCAAGATCATCGACGCAATGATAAACTTAGTGCAAAATATAAGGGCCCGTACCAAATAACAGAAGTTTTACCAAATGACAGATTCTCCTTAAGAGGTCAAGGTAATTTAAGGAATATCATTGTTGCAAAAGAAAAACTTCGAATTTGGCCAGGTGAGTGGGTAGAGCAAAATGCTTCTTTTGAAGAATCGTTGTAAATAATCCTTATGGTCTATTTAGTAGTGTATCTAGTGTAATTAAGTACCTAGTTTATTAAAGTTTATCCATTAATCTTGTAATGATTTGTATAATAGTTAATTAATAGGTATTGACTTTATCAGTTTAATATTATGTAAATAATGAATTTCTTGTGTACTAGATCAACAAATAAGACAAATTATATTGTATTCCAATTCTGATCAAACATCGAGTCACATAATTATAGTTTTATGACAGTAACATTGACGTAGAATCATTGAATATCGTTTTTGGATGGAACAATCTTACATTTTTTTTATGTCGGTACTTTTGTTGCCGCTGTTTATTCAAGTTCACTGGCTGCAGTTTTCTATTTTCCTATGTACTTCGGGAACGAAGTACTTATCAAGATGGCCGAATGACAGTAATTTATGTTAAATTGCAGAAAGGAAAAAAAATTGTCGTAAAGGTTAGTTAGGTCTGCCTGGAGCTAATCATTACCTTGTACTATGTGGAAAACGGAAAATAATGATATATTATCTTCTTTTTTTTGGGTCTGGTAATGTTAGACGCCTTGTTCGGACGGTGCTAGCGTACAGTATTTACTAGACAAGAGTCTTGTACAAGACCCAGTTATGGGCGGGCAGACAGTTAGGTAGGGTAGTTAGGCTGCCTGGAGCTAATCATTACTAGTACTAACGCAAAAAAAATATATTAGGCTAGTAATGTTAGACGGTTTGTTCGGACGGTGCTAGCGTACAGTATTTACTAGACAAGAGTCTAGTACAAGACCCATTTATGGGCGGGCAGCGGTTAGGCCAGTTAGTTAGGGCTGCTCAAGCTAATCATTACTAATACTAATGCTAAAAAAAAAAATATATTTTTGGTTTAGTAATGTTAGGTGACTTGTTCGGACGGCGCTAGCGTACAGTCTTTACTAGGCAATAGTCTAGTACAAGACCCCATTTATGGGGTGCAGCCAGTTAGGGAGTTAGGCTGCTGGTGTCCTGCCCTGTTGCTTTGCCGTTATGTTCCGCCAGCAGGGGAATAGGTACCCTGCAATAAAGGACGGAGGCAAAAAGTCTGCTGGGGTTGCTGACCCTCTCGGTCTAGATCTACACGCACAGTAGGTGAAAGGACCGAGAGGGGGTAGCAACTGGTTAGTTAGCTGTAGCTTATAGATTTTTTTTTTAACTTACAGATATTTTTTTTTGTAGCTCTTAGCTAGATCTCTTTTTTTTTTTCTCTCTCTCTTTGCCTTCTGTTCTTCCCTATGTACTTCGGGAGCGAAGTACTTATCAGTATGGCCGTGTCATATCAATATTAAATTATATCCAAATTATTATCGTGCTAAAATTGACCCAATCATAAACTTGGAGTCTGAAATAAATATATGTAGTAATATCAAACAGAATCTGTATCCCGCGACAGGATATCAACGTCAATGTTACGCAACCCGAAAGATTATGATTTAATAGTGCCTTATATTCTTATTGTTGTCCCATTTAATATCTAGGAATGTGACAATACGAAAAATAATATTATGTAAATTATCAATACATATATCACTAATTATTCATTGTAAAGTAAATACTGACAACATACTAGGATTGACATGATACTGCTGGATTGAATATATAGTTGTCAATAGGTATTATGCAAGGAATTTGGATGTACGACTATGTGAAAATAATATGTAAACCGTCAATATATTATGTCACTATCATTAATTAATGTAGTAAAGTAATATGTGAACTGTCAGTCCAAGTTACTAATAATATTATTTAAGTAAATTAAAGATGGTCAACAATTTTTGGGGTTGGTAGTTTTGGTACCATTGTGCCAACCTAAATAATAATAATAAATGAAAAAAAAATATCATGTGACGGTGGCCCGCCGATTCTTTTTACGATGGAGAGGTTATAAAACCACCCTACACCAACGAGAGAGACACAGTCTCGTGATATAATTCTAATGGTGAAGTTCTTGACTCCAGAGTGAACACAGGGCGGCGAGTTACCTAAAAGTTAAGTATTCTTATACATATTTTATTGTAATTGTAATGTAATGTAATCACTTGCCTTTTAATGTTTACTTGTTATAACCATGTACCAAATATGTTTTAAATATAATGTAATGTTGTAATGTTTTTAAAAGATGTGTGTCGTAGAGTTTATTTGCCCTTTCTTCTCTACGACTAAACACCTTAGCGAAACGGGTGGTAGAATCATTTTAATATAAATAGACCTATGCTGAGAAATACAGCAAAATACAGGTCTATAAAGATTAAAGTATTAAAGATCTTTCAATAAATGATTAATTATTATTTGACCTGGTTGGTTTTAATTGTGTATTTATAACCTATCCTCTTTTGCTAATTATTTTATACATTGAGATAAAAGTAAACATTAGGTTATTAGCTTCTAATTATTATAGAAGCCAGTTTAGATGATTAGGATTCTACTTTAAAATACACAGCAGATGCCTTGCTTGATTTTTAACTACTTAATATTTTGGTCTTACCTGACAAATTTACAACTACCTACATTTTCAAATAATTGATAGATGATAACTTTTATTAGTCCTAATTAGATTTTATTAGTCATCGATATATTAGCCCACTGTCTAACCAAGAAAATCTATCAAGTGCGTAATTTCTTATGTTATTCGAATGTGGGTTTCCATCGCATACCTCGGGCGATCAGGTAATAATAATATTGTTTTTGATTAGTCAGTGAATGAGGTTAAAACTAAGGATCGGACCCCTACTTCAACTGATTAAATATTCGTATAAAAAATTGAAATATCTGAAATTTTATTTTGTTGTTCCTGGCGAGGAGGCGTTATGATCGCTACTTAAGTTATTACTCATTTTTGTTTGTGATTCAGGTTTGTGAAGTTTGCTAAGTTTAAAGACATGCCTACTCGGTATTATTATAGCCATAAGAGAGCATTTAGATGTCAACTATTCGCCATGGATCGGACGTAGCAGCAATTCAATGGAATGGCCACCTCATTCTCCAGACCTTACACCTTTGGACTTCTTTTTATGAGGACCTATGAAGCAGAAGGTATTTTATATGGTACCAAATACCAGAAAAGAATTATTGGAGATAAAATAAGATTGTATTTGGACATGATCCAACGATCCTCCCAACATGAAGTAACTAGCTAACAGAACAGAAGTGGTAATTTCGGTTTGTGGCGGAAATAACCTAGTTTTTAGGATATCTGATTTGGGTCACATACACAAATCAGAGTTATTGAGTTATTGAGTTTATAACTAACAAAAATTAAATTATAAAGTTAAGATTTTTTACCTTATGTGTAGTAAAAAAATTATGAATCTTAAATTTGGGTTCAATACTCGTAATTCATGTTTGGGGACGAAGTACTTACAATTACCAATATCTCCAGAAGTAAGTAACTTACAGTCAAATTTTTTATGTCGTTTTGTTGCTTATCTCAAAAGCTGTCGATTTAATACTTAATAATGTGATCTTAATGACCTCGTTTTTGCAAAATCTAGCAAAAACTTGTAGTTTTCAATATTTTTGACCAATTTCTTTTTATTCCAAAGCATTTTTGATCGAATTATTTTAACATTTTACACTATTGTTTGGTATTAAGTGATGGAGAATATTGTATCCAATCGAATAAGGTCATTTGAAGACCTGTGCATCAGCAGACTTTCGAGTTATTACATTTTTTGTGCGCACATACCCACAAAAACGCACACCAAATTGAAATGGCTGTCCCTGGGAGGGGGAGGGGGGCAGGCCCTATTAAGTGGTATTTTCAGAGAGGTAATGAGTTGTAGAATATGTCCCTAAAATATCGCTAGTTCGATCCCGGACACACTGTATATAACATATTATATTCATAATATAGATTTCTTCGATCATACATTAAATGTTTATTTATAACCAGTGCATTCATGTGGTATTTCCAAGAATCGCGAGATTCCAGATGAGATGGGATTACGTGTCGATTTCATAACTTTTTTTTTATGTTAAATCGTGTTTACAGCTTTGCGGTTTAAATTAAGATCTGATTGATTTCAAATCTGATTGTCGATGTAGTCAGATGACTAATATTAAGTATGTCTAATTCATTGAGGTACTATATGAATAGAGAAGACGCCACTCATCACTACTGTGTTCCGTTCAACTGTGGTGCGTGCGCAACACTTTACTTAGTATCTTGCTAGCTCTTGAGCGCGTAAGACGCGTAATTGTTCGAAACGAAAATACTTTAAATTTATTAAAATATGCCGTCCTGTGTACGGCTATATTGTACTAACAGTTCAAGGAATACGAAGAAGTGTAAAGGTGTAACTTTCCATCGGTAGGTAACAAGATATTTTAGTTTTAAAAGTAAATTCGATCACAATATTTAGAAGACGCAATGTTTCGTCATTTGTCAAAGACTAAATAAAACAGATGTGAAATTGTGAATTCTAGGTAGAATTACCTAAACTTATATTATTTAAGGGCTACTAAATAAACATATTATTATAATACTAGAGAATGCCCGCGGTTTCGCCCGCGTGAGTTTCGGTTTTTCACAAATCCCGAGGGAATCATGGATTTCTGGTTCCCGTTCCCGCTCCCTTTTCCAACCTTTATACCTACTTTCAAGAAAGTTTACTATAGTAATCTACCTATAGCTGTAGCTATAGGTAGATTACTATAGTAAACTTAGTAAAATAGATTTCAGTTTTTTCAAAATCCCGTGGGAACTGTGGATTATGCCTATATAGATTATAGCTTATGTTTTAAGTCATAATCTATCTCCATTCAAAATTTCAGCCAAATCGGTTCAGTAGTTACGGCGTGATTGATAACAAACATACAAACATCTAAACATCCAAACATCCACACTTTCACATTTATAATATTAGTAGGATTAATATTTGTCTTTAATTTTATTTGTAATTATAAATGATACTCCGCATGATCCTGAACTAATAAATAAATAACATAGGTATAATATAATAATGTAGGTACCATAATCAAGAAAAAAATCTTTTGGAAGGATTTTGTATGTGTTCCGTAGAGAATACAAAGTAACATGTTTAAGTATATCTGTCTGATATATTTTTTTTGGAGGTGTAGGTACAAAAAGACATACACCTACGTACACCTATAAAAAAATGGGGATTGCAGGTCAGTAAAAATATTTGAAAAACCCGCCGCATTACAATGGCACTAAATTGCGGTAAATTTTACTTTAAAGATTTTTACTAACATTGTACATGTATTTTTCGAGCAAGTGTATTGTACAGTTTAATAAATTGTCTTTATCTTTAAAAATATCAAGTAAAATAAATAGGTACTGTATATTGTAGTGAATACGATCAGTTGCTATTTCAATTTATTTTACTACGTTCCGTTACCTATTATAATAGGCAGAATATAAACAAAGTGCCGCGTCTGTGTAATTATGTCCATCTATGCCTACTCTATGTCTCGTTAGCCCCCTTCCGCGCGCCCCGCACTACCTCAAGCGGTACACAGACGTTGTTCGCGCCGTCTGTTCTAGTACGTCAGTACAATATAATTCAATGGTCTAATTATTTAAATATATACCGTACTGCCTCGTTGGTCTAGTGGTTAGCATATTCGACTGCAGATCATGAGGTCCCGAGTACGATTCCCGGATCGGGCGAATGAGGTACTATTGGGTTTTCTGTAAAGAAATTCTCAGTGCCAGCCCGGAGTTGGTTGGTTGAATATTTTATGTGTGTATCAGAATTTCGGGTAAAAAGAAACCCAGTCCCTCATTTTTATTTAGAAACTTAACTTTTTGAATCATTATATCTCAAAAACGGTGGCTCTTAGGAAAAGAAGTATTTTAAAGACATTTTTATAGATAACTAGATGATGCCCATGGCTTTGCCCGTGTCTATTTAGGTTTTTAAATCTCCCGTGGGAATTTTTGATTTTGCAGAACAAAAATAAGTCTATCTGTAGGCACCCGTCCCCAAATCGGAAAAATTCCGTGGGATCCTTACGATTTCGGAATGCAATTCCTTACAGCATCAGGGTTGAGGAGTTGGACATGTACCTACTCGAGTTCATTCGACAATAGTCTTTAATTGGTATCCCCAATATCAATTTAAATAACCGACAGTGCCTAAATCCCATTAGTTTTGGGGATCGGGTCCCCTACAGCATCAGGATTGAGGAGTTGGAATCCAATTTTTTTGGAGGCCAGTGTCGCAATGTTTGTCTTTCGATAAAAAAAAAGATTACGCAAATCGGTTCAGAAATCTCGGAGATATCGGTGTACATAGGTAGAAAAACACAACTCCTCCTTTTTTGAAAGTCGGTTAAAAAGTAGCCTATGTTACTCCCTTGTTAATTCTCTACTTGTATGTGAAAGTCCCGTCAAAATCGGTTCAGCCGTTCCGAAGATTAGCCCGTTCAAACAGACAGACAGACAGACAGACAAAAATTTTAAAAACGTGTGATTCGGTTATGGTATCGTTCAAATAACCATATGAGCTTAATATGAGGTAGTTATTTCGATATTACAGACAGACACTTCAATTTTATTTATTAGGAGCTTATTATGAGGTAGTTATTCCCCTTCCCCCCGGACTTCCAACCAGTGCGGACGTGTCATTAAGTTAGTCAGTGCTACGTAAAAATTGTACTAAAAATAATTATTTCTATCAAAAACACGGCTAAAATCGTAGTGAAAAAATAGGAGATCAGAAAGTGAAAGGAGGTAATCATACGTGCCGCTTAAGTTAGCTGCATTACATCAGTGTGCAAGTAAGTGACGCGACGTGAATACTGCAACACACGCGCACGGATTATACGATAACTCCGCTGCTAGCTGCTATCCTGGTACAACGCTGCGACCGACATATGGACGACGACTATACCGATATCGCTGTCTCATCGCACGCAGGTCGTTATAGTTCTACGTCAGCCTGCGTGAGCGCCCGCTTTGTTTACACACTGACCAAATTGCTGAAAACTACCCACATTTTATTTTATCTACGTGCAAAGTTTTGTCGTGCAAAATGGAGCCCTCTTCACTAGTAAATAAAATACACTTTGCTTCGGATTCTGACATCCCGAACAAGCCCTCGATATCCGAGCCGGTACAAATTCGTCCGAAACGTACGAAGCGCCTAATCGATGCTGAGCCCGATGATATTTTCAGCTCATTTCAAAGCGAAATAAAGGAAATGCTTAATTTGTTTATGGATAAACAAAATTCGCGCTTAGACTCTCTAGAAAATCATATCACGGAGATAAAACGACAAAATGAATGCATCAAGTCAACAAATAAGGATATTGAGAAATCCTTAGGTTTTATTTCTGAACAAGTATCAGATTTGCAGACAAAGATTAAGAGTTTAGAAAAGGATCGGGAACAATTGATGGAAACATGTAATTCTCTTCAAAATAAAATCGAATTAATTGAACGGAACTCCGTTAAATTCCTTGTTGAAGTGAGGTGTGTCCCCAAGCGCAAGACGGAGACAAAAAGCGATTTATTCTCCCTGGTCCAGGCACTCTGTAGTCACCTCAACATAGAACTGAATGCGTGCAATTTACGGGACGTTCATCGTGTACCGAGTAAGCGAGATCAACTTAACTCGACATTAATAATCGAATTCTCGAATACACTTCAAAAATTGGATTTTCTTCGTGCTATCAAAACATACAGAAAAAATAAGTCGGATCCCCAATTAAATACAAGTCATCTAGGCCTCTCAGGCACTATTCAACCGATCTACGTGTCAGATAGCCTTACAGGGAAGACGAGGAAGTTATTTTACTTAGCTCGGATGGCTACCAAAGCGAAGGGATACGAGTTTTGCTGGACCGCTAATGATAAGGTTTACATAAGGAAGAAGGAAGGTGAACCTTATATTCTCATCAGGTCCGAGGAACAGCTGTCGAAACTGGACTGTCTCCCGATGACGTCATCAAAACCACCGGCTACTGCGTGACTAGTGGACGTGATTATACCTACCTGTATTTCACAGCAAACAATGTACTGCTATACTATATTCTACTTACAACTAATTGTAACTGGTTTTATGAGGTACTTGTATCTTGCCGGATTAGTATTTGTGGTAACTTATGTTTGTATGTTAAAATATATAATTCTTAAAGCAGCTCATCCTGGTTGCGTTCTACCTACTGCAGTTGTGATATATTATTTTAGTCAAGATTTATATAGCATGATATGCAAATTTATTTTCTTAAAAATGTTTAAAATAATCTTAGTTCTTAGTCTAACTGTTTGTATAATACACATTCAAAATTCATACACTTGTACATATTATACACTACATCACCATACACAAGAAATTACACATTTTTTTCACTTTACATATTATTTTTCATACGTCTTCGTAAAAATTCACCGAATACGGCGGCATATCTATTGCGTATACACACTTTATTATTATGTACTTAACAGTTTTATAAACACACGTGATAATTTTTGCTCCTTATTTACTGGTTGCCTTTTCATTTATCAACCAAAGTGAATAATACAGCGCTTATAAATGATTTGGATAATAATATATCCGCAGCTTCAAGTACATTTGTGAATGAGCCCAAGTTATGTATCAAATACTTAGGGGATATTGGACGGCAAATAACGGTTCTATCACAGAATATAAGAAGTATACGCAAAAATCTGGATTATTTGACTATTTTTATAAATAAATTAAACTTCTTGCCGGATATAATTGACTGAGTGTTGGTTATCGGATAGTAATACTGTAATCAACCTAAATAATTATGAGCAATATAACTCTAAACAATACTTCAATCAAAACGATGGTATTGTAATTTACTTTAAGCATGGTCTCAAAATTAATATAACAGAACCCTCATTATTAGATGCGAATTGTTTGTTACTACAGTTAGACAATGCTATATCAATTATGTGTATCTACAGATCCCCGTCTTTTAAAAATACTGATAATTTTTTGAATTCACTGGAAGATCTAATTAAAAACTGTAAAACCGAAAGTTGCTTCATTGTGGGCGACACAAATATAGATATTAAAAACGACACAAATGATATAAAGGCAGATGAATATCTAAACCTCACAGCTCAGTATGGCTTCATCCCTGGTCACACTTTTCCAACGCGAGGCCCTAATTGTTTAGACCACGTTTTAGTTAAATCGCATATCCCAATTTCCGTAGTAGTCTGCAGATCGGATATAAGTGATCACGAATCTGTTCTGTTCGCAATTAGAAATGAAAAAAAAATTACTTCAGCTAAACATACTTATTCGAAGAAGATTAACTATGCTCAAGTAACTAAAGATCTCCAGTTTACAGATTGGTCTACGTTGTATGAACATACCAATGTGGATACAGCCACAGACGAATTTATTAGTACAATAAACACAATTGTTTCTAAAAATACAAAATTAAGTCCTACTCACCGCTCGCAAAATATACTTAAACCCTGGATGACGGCAGGCCTTATTAAATCAGTGGAAAAGCGTGACCGCCTTCATATATCTGTACGCAAAAACCCAGACAGTCAAACTATCCTAAATGACTACAAAAAATATAGGAACACTTGTAATAACATTATACAAAATTTAAAGGATGAATATGACAGAAATAGATTATTGGACAGTAAAAGTGATTCCAAAAAGACGTGGGATGTACTTAAAGACATTTGCCACCTTAATTCTAAAAAAAGTAACCAATCGCTTATTACCAATAGTTCACAACCGAAACGCATTCTAAATGAAGCCAATAACTATTTTTCTACTATCGGTGAAAAGCTTGCTATAAATATACTAACAAAATCTGGAAGAACAGAATCTGAATTAGCAAAAGATTGCTTAATACATGTTATTAGGAACAATAGCCAACATTCTTTCTTTTTCACACCAACTGATGAAATTGAAATAATAAAGATACTAAGTAACCTTAAAACCAGATCTGCAGCTGGCTTGGATAGTATTACAAACGAACTTTTAAAGAAATGTAAACTCCTATTAGCTAGTCCTATTGCCTTCTTATGTAATCTTAGTTTATCAACGGGCACATTTCCGAGCAGGTTTAAAATAGCAAATATATGTCCCATCCTGAAAGATGGCGATCCTGCAGAAATTTCTAATTACAGACCGATCTCATTGCTTTCGTGCTTATCCAAAATAGTTGAAAAGGTTGTGAACAAAAGATTATTAAAGTATTTAGAATCACAAAATCTCCTTTCAGAAAATCAGTTTGGGTTCAGAGCCAGTCGTTCCACAGAAGACGCTGTCACAGAACTAACTGATTTTGTCACCGTGAAGCTAGACCAAGGAAGTAAATGCATTGGCGTCTTTCTTGATTTAGCGAAAGCCTTTGACACCATATCTAAAAAAATTTTGATAACCAAACTAGAGGCTCTAGGAATACGCGGTATTGCATTACAATGGTTCCAATCGTATTTAACGTGCCGTAAACAAAAGGTTACTATTGCTGAATTATCCAGCGACCTAGCAGAAGTTAATTTTGGAGTGCCTCAAGGTAGTGTACTGGGCCCTACTTTATTCCTAGCCTATATAAATGATTTATGCTCTCTGAACCTTAAACAAGCTCAATTCTTTACTTTTGCGGATGACACTGCGATTGTGTTTTATGCTGATAGCTGGAGTTTAGCGGAACGTCTATGTCAACAGGGACTCCAAGAGGTTTTCTCATGGCTCAGAAATAATTTATTAACTATTAATACAAGTAAAACAAAATTTATTACTTTTAAGATATCTAGCAGAACTGACCCAATAGAACAAATAAAAATTAAATTGCATGAATGTCTTGACTACCGCACAAAAAATTGCACGTGTCCGTTAATCGAGCAGGTTAGCGACTTAAAATATTTAGGAGTAGTGCTAGATGAAGGACTACGATGGGATAAGCAGGTACGCACTTTGAGTGGTAGACTAAGAAAATTTATGTTTATATTCAAAAGGCTTAGGAATGTGGCTAATGCAGAGGTACTTAGACTTGTTTATTTAACCTTCTGTCAATCAATACTAAATTACTGCCTGCCTGCGTGGGGTGGAGTTTGTAAAACTTACTTACTGAAACTAGAACGTGCCCAACGTGCAGTTTTAAAGACTGCTTACAAAAAACCATTTCGTTATCCTACTGATAGCCTCTACTCAGAGTGTGGATTCTTACGTGTAAGACAATTGTATATACAATCCGTTATACTTAGATTCCATAGGTCGGCATCCTCGACAGTAATTACACGCACTCGATTCCAAAGGTGGAAATGCCCTCTGTTACGAACGCAGTTTGCGCGCAGATCTTACATCTTTGCTGGACCATTTCTTTATACTAAAGTCAACAGAGTCCTCAAAATAATGAAAATGTCCCGGCACAATTGTAAAAAATCATTAAATAAATGGTTAATGCAATCTAACTACGAAGAGACTGAAAAAATATTAATGAAATTAGATTAGGTTACAATAATTAATACAATACAAATCACACACACTTTCATACATGCTATCACATACACGTACACAAACCTTCATACGTTATACGCGTACACACAAACTCATACACACACATACAAACACACACATACACACACACACACACACACACACACACACGATTTAGTCGCATGTTTTTGTTAGTTAAAGTTTTTTTATTTTATATGTTTCATAACTTACGGAAGGAAGTGGTTTCCACGACACAGGGAATCCTAGTGTGGAAATCACTATTTCATTGTATTTTTTTGTATTTTGAACTTTTTTGTTATTTAAAATAAATAAATAAATAAATAAATAAAAGTTATTTCGATATTACAGACAGACACTTCAATTTTATTTATTAGAATAGATTATCTGATCTACAATTTTTGTCTGAGCTAATTTTATGATAAAACTTACCGTTTTGCTAAAAATCGTGAAAAACCCGTTTTTGTGACTTTTGACCCCGAGTAATTTTTTTTCCAGGTGTCAGATCGATGAGGACTTTTCACATATCCTACTAATATTATAAATGTGAAAGTGTGGATGTTAGGATGTTTGGATGTTTAGATGTTTGGATGTTTGTTACTCAATCACGTCGCAACTACCGATTTGGCTGAAATTTTGAATGGAGATAGATTATGCTCTGACTTAAAACATAGGCTACTTTTTATCCTGGAAAAATGCACAGTTCCCACGGGATTCTCAAAAATTCCCAGAAATTCACGCGGGCGAAGCCGCGGGCATTCTCTAGTCATTTTATAATAGTGTTACGAACAATCCTACCAATTTTCAGCCAAGTGTGAATTATTGTAACCTTGGATGTGTAAATTGACCGGGCTATAGATTGTTTTCTATTGGTGAAAACCGCATGAAAATCCGGTCTATGGTTTTTGCGTTTATCGCGCACAAACAGACAGACGCGCCGAGACTTTGTTTTATATTATGTAGTGATGATAGTGATAAGTATAAGTGTGGATCAATTCAATATCATTTATTTGCGTGATGA
Organism: Melanargia galathea; assembly: GCA_920104075.1. NCBI lineage: Eukaryota > Metazoa > Arthropoda > Insecta > Lepidoptera > Nymphalidae > Melanargia > Melanargia galathea. Next base: position 18,035,403 of record OV049871.1, on the reverse strand, counting down.
GTGTATTCTAATACATAATGGCTTATGTGTGATGGTTTTGGTGATTCTGCCAAAAAAAATATTTAAGTTGTTTTTTTATGGTCGCACCGCTCGACACAGAAACATGGTGCTCGGATTGTTTTTTTTTATTCAACTGTAAGTTAGCCCTTGACTGCAATCTCACCTGATGATAAGTGACGATGCAGTCATATACATATAGTAGGTATTGTTGTACATTATAAAAACCGCATATTTTGTGAATCCGTGATACCTAACTATCGCTTTTTATTCATCCTTATTTGTCATCAAAATGTAGGTTAGGTAGGTACCTACCTACATTATTAGGTATCATTTTAAGAGGACGAATACTTAATTATTGCAATGTAAAAGTCCAAATGACGCATCCTGTCCTTTTTCCAAGGGTAACGATGATCCGTAAACATATCCGCCTGACTTCATCGGATTGGACCTATATGGGAGTAATAGCTTGAATTTTGATCACCATACTCGTAGCCTGTACTGACTTAATTCTTTTAGGTATTATTTTCTCGGGGCTCGAGATATTTAGACATGGGTCCTACGAGTATATCATGATAAATTCAAAATGGCGGATATTAAAAACAAAAAAAGAAGTTAAGAAAAAATGAAATGGAGGCAAGAAGAAGCGACTGGGGGACAAAAATAATATATTTTGGCTCATACCTACGTTGGTTGGGTGTGGTTGAAAAGAATTTTTTTTTTTCGAACAGACTTCAAAGTATTTTTATTTTTTTTCAAAACTTGATGTTTAAGGGGGGGGGGGGGTCGTCGTCGTCGTGAAAGTCGCTCTGCTTCTCTAGGAAACTGTAGGGTTATGTCGCGTTTGCACACCTCAACGACGCTACTAGATTTCGAGAAATGTATATATAACAGCAGAATGGACGCTCCCTCTCCACAACATCAGATTTTGAAATAAAATTTTAAAAATTACTTTGCACTCTGTTCGAAAGAAAAAACCACACCCAACAAGCCTATGCAAAGACAAAATATTTTTTCCCCCATTGGCTTCTTCCATTTATTTTTTCCTTGTTTTTTTTTTTGTTTTTAATATCCGCCATTTTGAATTTATCATGACATCACCTATGACTTTCGGAATGCTAAGAAATAGCCAGCATTATTTATCAAAATCGTATGAGCACCATGACAATTATAAGTGAATATATGAACCGATAATTAAATGAACAAACACAGTTAATGTGTGCCAAACACAATACCCTCCTCACAGTAGTCGGGTAGTTATAGAAGTTACCTAACTGAGAGTTAGGGTAAGTAGAGTTTTAGGGATTGGTCCTTTTCAAATTTACGCATTTTCCATTCCACGGAAAGATAATCGGATTCGGAGGCTGCAGATCAGATTACCAAATCCAATTATTTTGGGTCAGAAGTGCTTATTCGTAAAATAACATTATTCATTTCACTTTTAGAATTAGGTTCTTTTAATGTGTACTTAAAAGGTCAAAAACTGTTTGTTTTCTTGAGAACTGTAGGTAACTAGAATAGTATTATAATAACAGCAACTTTTTCAATGGAATACTATTCGGAGCCCCTAATGATCTGAACATATCTACAATAGGTTTGAATTTGGTTTATATTGTGAAAAAATAAAGCAGAAAGAAGCTATATTTTATGAAAAATTATGCATACTTATCGGTCCAGCAATCTCAGAGAAATCGATTCAACATTCAAAAAAAATTCAATAATTCAAAATCATTTATTTCATGTAGGCCAACTTGTGGCTCTTATGTCATGTCAAGAATCTACCACCGGTTCGGAATGCTGATTCTGCTGAGAAGAGCCGGCAAGAAACTCAGCAGTTGCTCTTTTCAAAACAAAATTGTTACAAGTAGCTTAACTATCTTGTGGACAGCTGAAGCAAAGCCGAATAGAATAGACATATTTTTTATTCAGATAAACTTTTACAAATGCTTTCGAATCGACAAATGAATCTACCACTGGTTCGGAATGGTACTTACAATTCTACATATTATGTTAAGATGGGCAACGATCATTTTGTCCAAATATTAAAAAAAAATGAATACAATCATCTGGCCAAATCTGATGAGTAGTTTAGGAGCCACGAGGGTAGATTTTTTTTAAATAAAAAGAAAAAATGTCATGGCTGACAAGCATACTAATTTTCCCTTTCCCCTCCAATTAAGTGAAAACTTGTGCGAGGAGTGGGTACGACAATAGTGTAACGGGTGGGGTTTGAACCGTCGACCTTTCGGTTTTCGATCCGCGCCCGACGACCGTTGCGCTATTGAGGCTATATGTTACATACATCTGCCCTTGTAGCTCCTAAACTACTCATTGTATGTATACAATATACATACACATAGACTGACAAACTACTGTCAGTTTGGCAGTCTATATATTATTGCCAAACTGATCCGGTCATAGTCGGGTGAAAGGAGTACGGTAGAAGATATTGCCGTGATCATACCATGACCTCACCTGTATAGTATTGACGGCGTTTCTGACCTCGTAGTTGGGTGAAATGAATACGGTAGAAGATCTTGCCATGATCATGACCTCACCTGTATAGTATTGACGGCGTTTCTGACCTCGTAGTTAGGTGAAAGGAGTACGGTAGAAGATCTTGCCATGATCATGACCTCACCTGTATAGTATTGACGGCGTTTCTGACCTCGTAGTTGGGTGAAATGAATACGGCAGTAGATCTTGCCGCGATCATGACTACACCTGGATAGGATTGATGGCGTTTCTGACCTCGTAGTTAGGTGAAAAGAGTACGGTAAAAGATCTTGCCATGATCATACCATGACCTCACCTGTATAGTATTGACGGAGTATCTGACCTCGTAGTTAGGTGAAAGGAGTACGGTAGAAGATCTTGCCATGACCATGACCACACCTGGATAGGATTGACAGTGTTTCTGACCTCGTAGTTAGGTGAAAGAAATACTCGTGTGGTAGAAGTTCTTGCCGTAACCATGACCTCACCTGTATAGTATTGACAGCGTTTCTGACCAGCGCTATGATGATGGGCGACACCACACACACGAGGATGAGTATGCCAGCGCAGACAGCCTCACTCCGACGCGCCTCCCGCAAGCTGTGGTTCACGCCCTCCCTTTCAAAAACATTTTAGTTTTAATTCCGGTCACGATGGCCAATATCGCCCTTGAATCACCAACTTCACAGGAGATATTATAGTGCACAAGTGTGTGCGCAAACCAACTCTCTATTCCTTCATTGTCTTAGTAGGTTAGCAATCCAACTCGATTGAAGAGAGATCAGGCGCAGGAGCAACGGTTTGACATGCTCTCTGAGGCTGTATGTAACTTCTCAACTCCAGAATGCTACTGAGAATTTCTAGACCACCACTACCACTGGAAGTTTTTGAAGTCCCACTGCTGGGCACAGGCCTCCTCTCTCGTAGGAGGGAGAGATTTAGAGCTTAGACCCGCCACGCTGCTTTTATGCGGGTTGGCGGGCTTTCGAGACATAAAAACCTAATAGCTTTTTGGGCTCGAACCCAATCTCGGTTTGCAGCTCAGTTTCCCAAAATCTGCAGCTGAAAAAGCTAAACTAAACCAACGAGGCAGTTTTACCCAAATTGCCACTAAAATGTACCCAAAAGTTTTTAAACTCTTCGTGAACAACGGAGTCTTGAAATCCCGTACAAATACAAACCCCTGATTTAATGGTACACATTTACGAGTCGACCAATTCCAGTCACGTATCGAATAAAAATTCAACTGCTTACTTTGTGTACCGAATGGAGGTTGAAAAGTTAAATTGGAAGATTGAAAAAATTACCTACAGAAGCTTGACCGCCTCTGAATTGCGCAGCTTTGAAGTTGCTATTATTTTCTTACTGTCTGATTATTTATTTTGTATTTTGAAACGTTTTCAATTTATTCGGTCGAAAGTTCTCAAATTGAATAATTTAATTTTCATAGTACCTAGGTAGGTACTCCGTAGATTGTTTTACTGCCAGAATATTTTTTTATTTAATACTTACTTACTTTTTTGACGTGATAACGTCTTATAAATCGATGAACGCCGGCTACACGTACGAAAAAGCATGACTTATTGTCACGTACCGTGTGCATAATACACAACGTGCAAGCGAGACCATGGAACCAGCAATAGAGAAGGCACGATCGGCCTAAGCATTCGTCTTGTGACGCTTCTATCTCTCTTTGTATTCAAACGTTATCACGTAAAATTATCGTCCGTAAACTGACTTTACAGGCAACCAATTTTTTTCACAAAAAGTTCGAGTAAGAGGGTGTGTGTGGGAAACGAAGAGTGTAATCTGAAGACTTCGACTTTTTAGCTATGACTTCATTGCTTGGATTTTCCCTGTATTTCGTGAGGTTTTCCCCAGAATATGATATCATAATAATTATCAATACCTTATGTATTCCCTTAGTTGTTTCTGCACCGCTCTCAACTTGCCGAGCAGCGTGGCGGTCTGGTCGAAATACTCTATAGCTGCGCTGACGCTGCCTGCCTGCTGCTTGTTGTCAACTATTTGCTGATTCCTGGAAAGTGTTACTTTTTTACTACAAGGAATAATCCGATAGTAGAAAGAATTACCTTGTGTGGCCTAGATAAATAAAGTTGTTCATCAGATTTAAGATTTCAGATTTAACTTGTTTATCTTCTAAATATATAAAAAGAAAAGGTGAATGACTGACTGACTGATGTATCAACGCACAGTTCTCTAAATATATAAAAAGAAAAGGTGAATGACTGACTGACTGACTGATCTACCAACGTACAGTTCAAACCACTGGATGGATCGGGCTGAAAGGCATGCTATTATGACGCATTCGCTAAAAAAGGATTTTTGTAAATTCGACACCTAAGGGAGTAAAATAGGGGTTGAAAGTTTGTATGAGATTTATATGAATCCACCCAGATGAATCGCGGGCACCAGCTAGTTCATTGTTTATTTTAAGAAATAAAAACAATCATAGTATTATCATATTTTTAACCCTCGACGCAAAAACGACGGGGTGTTATAAGTTTGACGTGTCTGTATGTGTGTGTGTGTGTGTCTGTCTGTTCCCCCGTAGCGCTCAAACGGGTGAACCGATTTGAATGCGGTTTTTTTGTTTGAAAGATGAATTAATCGGGAGTTTTCTTAGCTATGTTTGATGAAAATCGGTCCCAAATGGCCGCCGCGACAAAATGGCGGATTACATATTTTTTCATAACTTCCTCAATATGGGTATCAAATGAAAGGGCTTGACTAGTAGGATAGCACTATGCAAAAATACTAACACCCCAAAATGTTGGGGGTTTTTTAAATTTTCAATTTATACTTGTCAATTATACTACGTCCTGCACCTTCTTCATCTTAATGACGCCGACCCAAAATATATACTTACCACTGAAAAAGAGGTTAAACATATTGTATTAACGGTTAACCCGATCCCGGAGTTACGTTTTTGTTTTTCGAAATATTTACCCCCAAATAGCGGTTTAATGTTGCTCACGAATTCAATTTCGCTATTCACAGTCCATTCGAAGATTTCTCCGCGTGTCTTGAATTAATGCGCTTGTTTTCATAGACATTATATTATCGCATGGATAATATGGAAATTATGTTAGCCTTGGATGTATGAGTAGGTGGTACATTTGTTTTTGAGTAAACAAACTCATCGAGGTATAATATTCGTACATACCTCATTACATTTATTAAGGGTGCGAATCGTTGGTTTGTAGGATTTTCACTAACCCTTTTACGTTAAAAACTACATTATATTTTAATATTTTATTTGATATTTTAGTAAACATATACTTAAGTAATTAGGTATAATTTAATCAGACTCAGAAGAAGGTGTGCTAGGGGCTTGAGCTCATCTCCGAAATCAGGTTAGCAATAATAAATCTGGTGAAAACCGCATGAAAATCCGTTCAGTAGGTAGTTTTTGAGTTTATCACGAACAGACAGATGCGGCGCGGGACTTTGTTTTATAATAATTTAGAGATGAAAATTTGGAAATAAATTATTATTATCTATTAATTTTATAATAATTGCGGGCAAACGAGCAAGCGAGTAACCTGATGTTAAGTAATTACCACCGCTCATGAATACCAGTAGAACCTGAGGAACCACTAATGCGTTGCCGGCTTTTGAGGAAGGGGACTGGCTCTTCAGCTCGCTGCCGGAACACACGGATGCTTCGCGGCAGATTACGGCTGAAGTGTAGTCGCTAGCCAGGCGGATTCGGTGTAGAATCCTACCACAAAGCGGTGATACCATCCAGATTAAGTTGTGTGGTATCAGGCACAACGACCCGTAGAGGGGACTGAGAGCGTCAGGGCCTCGTTAGCATATGGCAGGGTGCACGCGGTGCGCAGGTGAGGTTGACTTTGGCCTCATAGTTGGAATTTGGGCCACTTACACTCTAAATCAATAAAAAATCTTACTTTTTCTCCAACTCTTGGTACTCGGGGCTGTCCTCCTTGATGTCCATGTGTAGCGGTATGAGCGACGGGACCAGGTTCAGGGTGTTGTCGAGCAGGTCTCTACCCAGCACCATGTGGCTTATGTACCTGGTAAAATAGGATTTTTTTAAGCAGGTATTATTTTAAAACTGAGAGCTTTTAAGCGGTGATAGTCGGTTACGACTTTGTTCGCCCTTTCAAGGGGGCACAGTTTGATTCCCGATACGCAACTTTGACTTGTTGGAGTTAGGTATATTAGTCAGGCAGCCGAGGAACCAATTTTTAGTGATTAATAATAAGCTGAATTTTCGTGAGTAGGTTCGTTTCGACGAGACGACCAAGTTTTTATCTATAAAAATTCTTAATGGAGGTACTCGAGAGCGCAGTGTGCTTAGTCTAAATCGGAGCACTCGAAAACGAACTCGAAAACTATTGATCGATTTCAGAGTAAAATAGACCTAAAATGGCTTGTATTAAGGCATTGTTCGAATGCTGAATGTATTGGCGAACTCAAACCTTAATACAAGCCATTTTAGGTCTATTTTACTCTGAAATCGATCAATAGTTTTCGAGTTCGTTTTCGAGTGCTCCGATTTAGACTAAGCACACAGGTGTTAAACATTTCGATTCGCTTGGGTGGGAAATCGTTCCACTAAATTTGTAGGACTATGTAGCCATTTCATTATACAAGTATTTACTAAGCTGCATACAAAAAATCTGCTGGTTATTAAAAATAGTGTCCTCCACTCCGAATATTTCCAAATAATTTAAAATAGTAAAATACACAAATAAATTTAATGTAGTTAATTTAAATTAAAGTAACTAATTTACCTCTGATGCGCTCTGGGCTGTAGGTAGCCTCGCGCGAAGTAATTGATGCCCAAAACTGAAGCTATACCCTTGCACTCTATACTTCGGAGCAAGTTCTTGAACCCTACAAGATACCTGTAGAAGTAAATGATATTATGTAGTTATTATAATTATTGCTGCTGCTATTATAGCTATTATAATTATTATAATATATGCTGTGATAGCCTAGTGGTTAGGACGACCGACTTCTAATCGGAGGTCGTGGGTTCGATTAGATATAGATTATTTTCGGAGTTATGTGCTTTTTAAGTATTTAAATATCACTTGCTTTAACGGTGAAGGAAAACGTCGTGAGGAAACCTGCATGCCTGAGAGTTCTCCATAATGTTCTCAAAGGTGTGTGAAGTCTGCCAATCCGCTTGGCCCGCGTGGTAGACTATGGCCAAAACCCTTCTCACTCTGAGAGGAGACCCATGCTCTGTAGTGAGCCGGTAATGGGTTGATCATGATGATGATGATGATGATTATAATAATTATTTAGTTAATTATTAATACTGGCTACACGCAGTATTCGAAGAATTTCGTCTTTTCTTTGTTCTTTCGAAGACTTTTTTTTTTTTTTTTTTTTATTGCGAAATAGGCCTACGCTTGACGACAATCATGCCTGAACAGCAATGATGAGGTCTAAGTTGGAACGCGCTTGCCTAGAAAATGCCTATTCACTCTTGCCTTGAAGGTACTTAAGTCGAACGAGGCGGGAAACACGGAAGCCGGAAGGGCGTTCCACACCCTAGCGGTTCGTATCAGAAACGTCGACCGAAAGCGCTTTGTTCGAGCCGACTGAACGTCAACCACATAGGGATGCCATCGTTCTCGACTTCTCGCTGTTCTGTGGTGAAATGGTGAAGGAGGAACTAGGTTAAAAAGTTCCTGAGCACACTCTCCAAAGTATATCCGATAAAAGACCGATAGACAAGCGACATTGCGTCGGTGCTGTAAACTGAGCAATTTCGCCTGCGTTAGTGACCGATCGCCTATGATTCTACGGGCGCGGCGATCAACCGAGTCTAATGCATCGAGTTGGTATTTGGCAGAGCCGTCCCAGAGGTGGCAGCAGTACTCCATGCCTGACCGGATTTGAGCCTGGTAAAGTGTGAGGCGTTGTGCAGGTGTGAAGTACCGCTTTACCTTGTTCAGGATACCAAGTTTTTTGGCAGCTGTTTTGGCCTTCAACTCGATGCATTTCCCGAAATTGAGTTTGGGTGAGATGTCAATACCCAGAAGCTCAATGTGATCACTAATCGGAACGGATACACTTTGGAAAGTAGGAGCCAAGGTGAAAGGGCTCCTTTTTGCGGTGAATAAACACGCTTGAGTTTTGGTGGCATTAAACTTAACTAAATTGGCGTCACCCCAATCAGACACCTCCTTGAGAGTCAAATTAATGCGATTCACCATTGCCTCTCTTTGCTCAAGGATCTCAGTAGCACTGGCTCTAGAACTGGACGTGTATCTATCCGTAACGGTGCTGTCATCAGCGTACCCAAAGATACCGGGTTTAAGCAGATCGTTGATGTGCAGCAGGAAAAGGGTTGCGGATAGAACAGATCCCTGAGGGACACCGGCATTGATAGCCATTAGGTCAGACGAGTAGCCGTCGACGACTACCCGAAAAGACCTGTCACTCAGGAAATCTGATATCCAGCTACAAAAGCCAGTGGGTATTCCATATGCTGGAAGCTTACTGAGAAGACTGCCATGCCAGACCCGGTCAAAAGCCTTTGAGATGTCGAGAGAAACGGCTAGCGCCTCTCCGTATTTCTCAATGGCTTCACCCCAGATATGTGTGGCATACACTAGAAGATCTCCCGTAGATCGATTTTTCCGAAATCCGTACTTTCCTGTTCGAATACTGGAAGTGAAAAAATCTCGAAGCTTCTTGTACGCTGCCCAGCCGAATTAGAATTGACGGTTGACCTATTTTTCAAATTTAGATCTACCAAAAATAAAGAGATAAGAAGTAGAATAACAGACAGACAGCTGCGACGCTGTAGCGAATTGATTGCGCGGGATCCCGGCATTCTTTAAATGGCGACCTCCCACCGGAAAACGCAATGTTGACAGACCCCTCACAAGGTGGACAGACAGATATCAAGCCGAGTCGCATGGAGCCAGAAAGACCGCGGCGTGTGGGAGTCCCTACAAGAAATCTATTTTTAACCCCCGACGCAAAAACGACGGGGTGTTATAAGTTTGCCGTGTCTGTGTGTGTGCGTGTGTGTGTGCGTGTGCGTGTGCGTGTGCGTGGACCGATTTGAATGCGGTTTTTTTTTGTTTGAAAGTTGATTTAGTCGAAAGTTTTGTTAGCTATGTTTGATGAAAATCGATCCAAGATGGCCGCCGCTACAAAAGGGCGGATTACATATTTTTTCACAACTCCCTTAGTATGGGTATCAAATGAAAGGGCTTGACTAGTAGAATAGCACTATGTAAATCCAAGATGGCTGCCGCCACAAAATGACGTATGTCGGGCCTCGGGGGTTTTTAATTTTTTAATTTATACTTGTTAGAATTTGACGACGATTTGTAGATCTTCTAGCCGCCTAACTTTTTCTAGCCGCAATTCCAAATATCCGCCGGAAGAGGGTAAGGCTAGCTTACTCGTGCCAGGTAACATTTTACCAAACACGGCCAAATTACTTTTAGTTGGCACCTGGCAAGTTTCCAAACCTGCAGAGTGGCACCTGGCTCCGTACGACCATTAGTTACTGGTAACGATAACGAATGAATGTGTTATGTTCACGTGTAACTTACGTGATATTTTTCAAAACTGCCTCGTTGGTTTAGTGGCTAGCTTATGTTCTATTAAAAATCATAAAGTCCCGGATTTGAGTCCCAGGTAGAGCCTAAAAAGTTATTGGGCTTTCTGTTAACTTATCAACTCGGGGTTTCTATTCTTAGTAAAAAACCCAAAATTGGGAAGTTTGGGAGAATGTTATTCTCCCATACGGAGAGTACGAAAATCCATTCGTTGGTCTGCGTCTGTTCTCCAAAATTTCGGATTGTTTTCCCATAGAACTTTGAGAGTGAGGGAATAGAGAGTGCACCTGTGTATAGTGTTTGTGCATATTTCCTGCATAGCTTGCTAATCACCGTCAAGTTTGGCCACTGTGGCCGAAATTCGGTCAGAAAATCATTTTAATTTTTCATAGGCACATGCCCAAAGTGTCCCCAAGTAGGCTGCTTTAGGCTCGCAGTGCATAGCACTGAAGTTTTAACACCATATGGGTTTCTTAGCCATTTTCTGATAATGGACCCCTATGAAAATTTCAAAGAGCCCACGGCCACTTTCCCATAAGATAAATACACGAGATTTAGCTTTTATACCCGCTTTTATTATTGTTTGCTGAATCTGACTTAGAAAGTCAAATTGTACGCAGTAAATTAATTATTTACTCACAACATATTGTACCTATTATATCAAATTTTATATTAATTTTATATGAGGTAATGTTAGGTAAGCTCGCCATGGACTCCCAGCGTTAATTACACGAACCTCCCAGGAGTCTATGGACCATAGGTTAAGAAACCCTGCTTAGAGCAGGATAGGATTGGATCTATAGCCATTATGTTTGTGTTAGTCGAAACTACAAAAGCGACTATAGCGTAACCTTAAAAGTATAATCATGGAACGTCATCTATATTTTTATATTTGACCACAATCCCATTCCTTGTTCCCGACTGACTCATATGGAGTCATAGGCGACCCGCAAATTGGTAGTTATGAGTCACAGACATACGAACATACCTATGTACCTACCTATGTCACAGCACGCGATCTTCTGATCAAATTAATTGCTATGAGTGACAAACTTAGTCACAATATAGAATCAACGCGTATTATAAATTAGACGAGTCTCCGATGATTTATGATCGCATGATGGTGATGATTTCATAAGCATGCGCGTCTTTATACATTGTGTATCTGGGACACAGGATCCAGCTACCAGTACAACCCGTTGAAGTCCCACAGTTGGGCATAGGCCTCCTCTCTCATAGGAGAGAGGGATTTAGAGGTAAGACCCAATACGCTGCTACAAGGCAGGTTGGGGAGCTTTACCGACTATTGTCACATGATAGTGCTATAACCGGGACCGACTGCTTAACGTGCTTTTCGTGCCACGCGGGATGATATACCGCCAATACATTCCGGGCTGGTACTGAGAATTTCTTGACAGAAATATCCAGTACTTACCAAACATGTGAATCGTGAATCGAACCCAGGATCTCATGATCCGCAGTCAAATATACTAACAGCAGCAGCAATTCAGTCACTAAACGTCAATGTAGTGTAAGATAGAAGCGAGCTAACTCGGAAATATGGCAGTTCTATTAAACCCATAACCTTAGTCGTTTTTCTAGTTTCGTAGTATGCTAATTCACTTAGCGTTCCGTCTTTGCCAGTAGAGAGGTCTGTCTGTGTTTTACACTGTGTTTTACGGTGAGAGGTCTTTCACAGTATCTTGGGACCCCGATTAAGCTTTATTCATTGTAATGTATATCTATTACTCGTTGGTTCTTCTACGGATCTCCTTATTTTAGTAAGCGTTGATGGAGTCTAAGATAGAAACGAGCTAACTTGGAAGTATAGGACATGCTCGACCAAAACCTGCCACCGAACCAGATGAAAGACAATCAATTCCCTAAATTGCCCCTACCGGAATCCAGCCCCGGACCTTCAGTCTCGCTTATTATACCACGGCGCTCACCACTGCGCCAGGAAGGTCGTAAAAATACTTCTTACTCTAGCCCTCAGACATAATATTATAAAGGGTAGATCGGCAATTGTCAATGTTTACTAAAGAATTCACGCGTGCCAAAATAAACACTTATCTACGTGTGATAGGAAATATTTACCTCTTTTTTTGTTTTTTTCTAAACTTCTGTGTTTACAGTTCAAAATAGTGTGCAAAATGGCACTTTCACGATTATTTTTGATTGATATTACTCAGTGTGATTTTGGAAATTTATGCACAACTGTCCATCAATCTTGCACGCGTTTTCCTCCCAGAAGGCTGTTCTATCCTTGATAATATATTTCTGTGCTCTAGTTGGCTCTAACCATTTTAGTATCCATCGATCACTTGTGAAGCGTCCCGATAACTTGATCTTAGATTAATCCCAAGATCTAGTTATTACCTATATAGTTATATGACGTAGGTGAAGAACCGATGAACTAGGTCATAGTAGATTATCTTCCTTTGATCCCCGGGCTCTATTTAATCGAGTTGGTAGAGCAGTTTTCTTTGTGTCGTGTAATTAGATTAGTTATAGAAATAGTTGTACCTATATTGAAAGCATGCCTTGAAATATCTAAGGGTCCGTACACACTAAGATCATCGGGGGAAAAAAGTTCTCCTTTTTGAAAGAAGAGAATCAGAAGGAACGTCAGGAAACTTCTCTTAGTGCAGACGAACTCCATTTGAACTGCAACCTTTTTTCGCAAGACGTTATTTTTTTTGTTTAAATAATATAATTATTTATTTCCTTTCATGTATTATAATAATAGGTATTTTACAAACTATAGGGAACGTTAATGACTGTATTAGTTAAAAAATGTGTTACAGCTATTAACGCCAATTAATGGAGTACGGTTTACTATGATAGATTGAGAAAATGCTAATTTCCCGAGCGATTGCGAATTTAGGTTGAGCAAAGCCGACATGCCCGTGAATGCATCGCAGTTGACAGGATGCAGTTATGACGTGAATCAGTGAAATGGGGTCAAAAACATCTATAATAATAGAAAGAGGCTGGTCCTGTCTGACTGACTGACTGACTGATCATCAACACACAGCCTAAACCATTGAAGTTGCAAACTTGAAATTTTTACAGTAGCTTCCATTTATAACGTGGGCGTACACTAAGAAAGGATTATTGGAAATTCTACTCCTAAGGGGATTAAATAGGGGATAAAAGTTTGTATGAAAGTCTGTCATTTTTCAAGATATAATCGATAAAAATCGGTATGTGTACTCTATCTGTTAAAAATAAAGAAATACGTCTTTCAGGATTTTTGAAAATTTTACCGCCAAGTGAGTTAAATAACGGATGAAGGTTTGTATGAGAGTCCGTCATTTTTCACGTCATTTATCAAGGTATATCCATGAAAATTGGTATTTAGGTTTTTGGTTAAAAATGAAGAATTAGGTGTATAAGAAATTTTGGAAAAACTACCCCCAAATGGGTTAAATAGGGAATGAATGATTCAAACGAGATTTGTATGAATGCACGCGGGCGAATGCCCGAGCATCAGCTAGTTATGTAATACATCCTAGGGTGTCAAAAGTTCCAAGTTAATAATATGCCATAGGCGATGTATCTATAATAGTATTACAATTTACAATTCCTAAATTCAATTGATAGACCTAAAAATACCTACTGCTATCTTTTCAAAATATCGGAAGTCACCTACAGAAGTCACCTTACACTGTAACTAAAATAAAAAGTAGCATAATTATTTTTAGGAATACTTAAACGCACAGTAGGTACCCATTCGTAATGTCCTAATAAGGTACGAAATTGTAACTTTATAACATTTTTACGAGCATCGTAAAGAGAACCTTAAAGTACACGGTTTTATTGTCAATATCGATATCATATTAAATTGCGCTAAAATTGATGTGATTCGTATGGAAATACGAGTATCATTACAATTGTACGAATAATGCGGCTCTTCGGGACAGGTGCGTGGCGTAAGGGTATCTGTCCACTACAGCGTTGCGGAGTGGAGCAATGCGGAGCTTTTTTTTTTTTTTTTTACGTGGGGAAATCCGTCATGGATACCACCGTGCCCGGGGAAGCACGGTGGTTATGTTGGACTTTACCAACTAAAACCCCACGGTGTTCCGTCTCGTCTTTTGGTTTGCTGGGTGCAGGAACACTTTCGTACACTACTGCACCAAACAATGCGGAGCTAGGAACAATAGAAGTTCACAAAATTCACGTTCCGCTCCGCTAAACTCCGTTATCAATTAGAATAATTTAATAATTTATTATGTGCCCATAACCCTTATATTATAAAGGCGAAAGTTTGTGTGAGTGTATGTTTGTTATTCTTTAACGCCGCAACTACTGAACCGATTTGGCTAAAATTTTGAATGGAGTTAAATTATGTCCTGACTTACTACCACTTATTGCTACTTTTTATCCTGGAAAAATCCACAGTTCCCACGGGATTTTGAAAAAACCGAAATCTACACCTACAGCTAGGTAGACTATTACAGCAAACTTCCTTGAAAGTAGATATAAAGGTTGGAAAAGGGAGCGGGAACAGGAACCAGTAATCCACGATTACCTCGGGATTTGTGAAAAACCAAAATTCACGCGGGCGAAGCCGCGGGCAGAAGCTAGTTATTAATAAATTATTTATTTATTATATTCCCCTCATTCTTTTGCATATGACTTATAGTAACTATAAGGAATTTTGAGTCTTAAGTAGTTTATTAATTATTTTATAAGATGATAGCATGATGATAGTGATAATGATGGATGTCTTAACGCGCTCTCCGAGGTTTGGAAGAGACAAAAAGGCCAAAGGACTAAAAATATTGGTGTCCCATCCAGGTAAAGTGTACAGTGTACCAATTTTGAATAAAGTTTATTTGATTTGATTTGATTTTGATTTGGTACCCACTAGGGTCAACGTTGCATAACCAGTGCATTCAGCATACGCGATAGAACATAAGACCAAACGCCCATCATCCTAAGCCAAACATGCGTACATCTGCTATTTAAACTTTTGTAGCATTCATTTTAGCAAGATACAAATTATTATGATAAGTCAAAATTATTTTGCTGTCATCCGCAAAACAGTAAAATTTGTATGGTATAGATCGACCAGAATCTCATGAAAAATAGGGAAATTAAATTTTGTAGTAAGCAACACTAGGTTAACTCGGCTGCCCTAGTGATAAACAAAGTAATTACATTCAGAACACTTTACCTGGGATCGTTTCAAGATACGAAAAAATCAAGCAACTGCATTTTAAATACAAAAATAAAGTAATCAACATCCAATTACTTTGTTTTTGTGTTGTGCTTGTTGTTTACTTGGTTTTTGCATTTATATTCCGGGTTAGTGTGTGCAGTTACTTTGTTTGGGCAATTCGAATTTCAGTAAATGGTTCAAGTTATTCGAAATATTAAACTGTGGTAAAAAACTACTCGACATAAAACTTTTGTTAATGCAAAAAAGTCAGTTTCACAAAAAATGTCAGTTACTTTGTTTATCGCTAGGGCAGCCGTAGTGTTGCTATCTTTAGAATTTCATTTCCCTATTTTTCATGAGATTCTGGTCGATCTATAGGTACAACATGCAGCATATGCTATGCCCTGTCAGCCCTCCTGCTGTTAAATATGCAGGAAAAACAAGCAACCAAGCGAACCCCAAGCACCACCACCATGTCATCATCATCATCATGATCAACCCATTAGGTACCGGCTCACTACAGAGCACGGGTCTCCTCTCAGAGTGAGAAGGGTTTTGGCCATAGTCTCCCACGCTGGCCAAGCGGATTGGCAGACTTCACACACCTTTGAGAACGTTATGGAGAACTCTCAGGCATGCAGGTTTCCTCACGATGTTTTCCTTCACCGTTAAAGCAAGTGATATTTAAATATTTAAAACGCACATAACTCCGAAAAGCTAGAGGTGCGTGCCCGGGATCGAACCCACGACCTCCGATTAGAAGTCGGTCGTCCTAACCACTAGGCTATCACAGCTTTTTACTGTCCACCACCACCATGTATCACCACACAAATCCACCACCAAAATAAATTCGACGGTCGTTTCACTCCGACACCGGAGCATCCTCAAGAGATGTAGACTCTACAATGCACAATTGCAAAGTCTATTATGAAACAAGACAAAAAAGAACCTTTAAGTCTTTAAGGGCATCCCTCGATGCGGACCAGACGTGAATGAATCCGGGGAAATCCCTGGATGGCATAGTGCGTGTGAATCTGCACAACATTCGTCAAGCAACTATTTTGAATATAGCTTTCTTAATCTATTTACAAAAGGGAACGTCCCTAAATAATATGTGTTTTAAGGTTATATTTTGACTGACTGTCTCACCACCTAGTCTAAACCGCAAAAACATTGATGGTGACTTTCGGATGTGACAAGAAGCAATGCAAATGGTGACCTAGAAAGCAAAAGATCCCAATTTAAACAATTTTTAAAAACGGTATTCTTTAAATTGACTTATTTATAACTAGCGGACCCGGCAGACGTCGTCCTGCCCGCTATTAGCGCCACCTACCGGGTCCAATTTTTCTACTTACAAACCTTCCTCTTGAATCACTCTATCTATTAAAAAAAACCGCATCAAAATCCGTTGCGTAGTTTTAAAGATTTAAGCATACATAGGGACATAGGGACAGAGAAAGCGACTTTGTTTTATACTATGTAGTGATAATTATTAAGGTATTTAATTATTGTGGTATTAAGTTTGGATAAATCTTAAAAAGATAATTTCCGGAACTAACTAGTTTTTGAGAACGGAATATTGTAAAAGCCCTGCTAGTACCTCTACTAAGTACAAGTTTTTGAAGTTTGCCAAAATGCAATAGAATATTACGTTACTCCATGTACGTACATATCTACCTAGTGCCGCTAGAACTCTGAAATAAATCACGTAATGCTCGTTCACCCATCCATTATTTACATAACAAAAAGCATTAGAGATGAACGATTGCTCCAAAAAATAATCTGCTCATATATCAACCATCGAATGTCATTCGAATGGGAATAAAAAAATACAATGAATGAAAAAAGTTTACACACAGTATAACATTCTATTATTTCGAATGATGAATATTATTATATAAAGAAGGATTATTTTCGAATTTTGAATAGTAAATTTTTACAATCGAATAATTCGAATAGCACTATTTGAATGATCATTCTAGTGAATCGTTTACACTCTCGAGTACCTCCAAATGGTGCTGCTGTCAGTGTCTTTGATCTCCTTGGTGAGGTGTGTCAGCAGGGCCGCGTTCGCGTTCGTGTACCACTCCACCGCCTCCGTCATAGACGTGCCCGGGTTTATTTTGGCTCTGTGGACAAATATGAGATTAACCACTACCACCACTAGAGCACTTTAATATCCCACACCTAGGCACAAGCCTATTTCTCCGCTTCTGTCCTGCTGAGCACGGGCCTTCTCTCTTATTAGGGTTCCGTAGTAAACAAGGAACCCTTATAGTTTCGCCATGTCCGTCCGTCTGTCCGTATGTCCGTCTATCCGTCTGTCCGTCCTCGGTTAATCTCAGAGACTATTAGTGCTAGAAATCCGTAATTTGGCATGAGTATAAATATTAATCACGCCGACAAAGTGGTGAAATAAAATTTTGATAAATATTTTTTTTAGGGTAGCTCCCCTACATGTAAAGTGGGGATGAATATTTTTTTTCCCGTCTACCCCATAGTGTGGGGTATCGATAGGTCTTTTAAAAATACTGTGGGTGTGGGAACATCATTTTTCGATTTCTAGATCCGTTTGTAAAATATGATGTTTTAAAGTGCAAATTATTAGAGTCAAGTGTGTCCCCCCCCCCTCTATCAGCCAAATGGCAGTATATAGGAACTTGAAAAAATTCACAGCAGTAGGGTATATAATCAATTTTAAAGGAAAACTATCACAGCTAAGTAGGGTTCACAGGTTAAGGAGTTATATCTGTTTTTCGAGGATTGTGACTACGGAACCCTACACTGCGCGTGGTCCGCCACGCACTTGG
Organism: Melanargia galathea; assembly: GCA_920104075.1. NCBI lineage: Eukaryota > Metazoa > Arthropoda > Insecta > Lepidoptera > Nymphalidae > Melanargia > Melanargia galathea. The sequence continues at coordinate 18,017,344 of OV049871.1, read as the reverse complement.
CCGGTTTTTATTGGAAACAGGGATATTAAACTTATTACTCTTTGGCCATCTGACGCATGGACCAATTCCTAAGATAGGATATAGAAAAAAAAATTCGTGTCTGAAAACATATTCACATTTTTATCGAAATCCAATAATACAATTCAAGTAAGTAATTCAACTATTTCATCGGGAAAACTTATAGCTACTCCTATATTCCTTGACCTAACTTCGCCTACATTTTTAGCGATTAAGCGAGAATATTTTGGAGAACATTTCTTATTACCATTTCTCATTTTCTGGAGACTAATGTGACATTTTTATGTGAGAAAAGTAATTGAAAAATACCTAATTCATTAAAAGTAATAAGTTTCATATCTTATCTTTTAGGTCGTCCTTTTATATTTTCACATCTTTAAGGTATTGAATTGTCTGATAAAATATCTGATCAGAGTGCTTAGTCTCAGTTTGAAGCGCTCCAAAACTAAAAGTATACTATAAGTATTAAGTATACTATTGATCGAATCACAAATGACTTCAGAGCAAAATGAACCCAAAGGTTCTTCTTTTAGGTTCATTTTACTCTGAAGTCATTGTGATTCGATCAATAGTATACTTATAGTATATACTATAAAGTTTTGAAGCGCTCCAAACTGAGACTAAGCACTCTGATCTCGACACTAGGCCACAAGTAACATCATTTTTTAGTACAAATGGCTAATGATATCGCTGTCAAAACTGTAAAGTAGACTATTACAGCACACGTGCGATTAATCGATTATTGCCCAGTAATTCACCTACAAAAGCCGTGCGGACAAAACCACACTCCTGTCGAATGTTCATTTTATAGAATTTATACCTAAGCTTAATAAATAAACATGATGTTGGTAGGTACACTAAGTAAGAAAATACATCCTATACCTACTGAGAATGAATCAAACCCATCAAACTCATTATAAAACTTTGATCAATAAAACTAAAACAAAAAAGGTAAAAAAAAAAAATAGAACTGTATAAAATTTATATTGGCTTTGAGTGTTTGCGGTTGTATTTATTATCATTAGTTGTTAGCGATTAACCGCATATGAGCATGAGGCTGAGTCATAGGACGTTTCTCGCGATGTGATAGGTGACTCAGACAAAACACGCTTCGTACAGGACCAGTGTGCTTAGTCTAAATCGGAGCATTCGAACAATGCTGAATGTATTGGCGAACTCAAACCTTAATACAAGCCATTTTAGGTCTATTTTACTCTGAAATCGATCAATAGTTTTCGAGTTCGTTTTCGAGTGCTCCGATTTAGACTAAGCACACTGGATATGAGTTGCGGTGAAAGTGACATTTTGAGACACATTTTTAAGCCCCGACGCAAAAACGACGGGGTGTTATAAGTTTGACGTGTCTGTGTGTGTGTGTGTGTGCGTGTGTGTCTGTCTGTTCCCCAGTGGCACTCAAACGGGTGGACCGATTTGAATGCGGTTTTTTTGTTTGAAAGGTGAATTAGTCGAGAGTGTTGTTAGCTATGTTTGATGAAAATGGATCCAAGATGGCCGCCGCTACAAAATGGCGGATTACATAATATTTTCTCACAACTTCCTTAATATGGGTATCAAATGAAAGGGCTTGACTAGTAGAATAGCACTATTGCAAATCCAAGATGGCCGCCGCCACAAAATGGCGAATGTCGGGGGTTTTTTAAATTTTTAATTTATACTTGTTAATTATACAATAAGTAATTTTTCACTTTAATAATTATCAACCGATTACCGGCCCACGATAGGGCACGAGGGTACGAGTCGCCTCTCAGTATGAGAAGGGTTTCGGCCGTAGTCCACCACGCTGGCCCAGTGCGAATTGGTAGACTTCACACGCCTTTTAGAACATTACTGAGAACTCTCAGATGTGCAGGTTTTCTCACGATATTTTATCTCTGGCGCAGTGATGAGCACTGTGGTCTTATAAGTGGTAGGTCCCGGGTTCGATTCCCGACAGGGGCGATTTGGGATTTTATAATATCAAGATCAGATATTATAAAATCCCAGATCAGATTTTTTTCAGGTCTGGTTCGGTGGGAGGCTTCAGCCATGTCTGGTTACCACCCTACTGGCAAAGCCATGACGCCAAGCAAGCAATTTAGCGTTCCGGTACGATACCGTGTAAGAACCGAAGTGGTATGCATACCTCTTCCAAGTTAGCCCGCTTCCATCTTAGACTGCATCGTCACTTACTATCAAGTCAGATTGCAGTCAAGGGCTAACTTCTAGTTGAATAAAAAAAAGCTTCTTTAGCAAAATCACCCATAAAATAATAAAACGATAGTCGCTTTATTGCCAAGTGAAGCGTTGCATAAAATTTGCATCAATGATCGTTAGCGAAATACCAGCGAGTAGATAATATGATGCACCGGCATTGAAGAGACGTTTTACAAAATTGACGATATTTGCATATTGCATGCAACATTCATTTCATAACCGTTATTTCCCACAGGTGCCGAGTTCGTATTAACAAAGAAAATAAGTTTATCTACTCTCATATCATAAAATTCCGAATATGAAATCAAAATGTGTCATATATTGGACTACTTTATTCACATACATCTATAATATTTAAAAAAAAATTAAAAAAGTTCATTATAACACTACTTTGTTAGGAAATTATTGCAAAACAATGTTAAAAAATAATTTTTTCTACATTATAGTACAGGCACTGGGTTCTGGTATTTTTGAGCCATGCCGGGTGTTTATTATTATTATTATTATTTAATACTTTATTGTACACCAAAAAAACATAAATTAAACAAAAGAAACATTTTAAAAGAAATAGGTACAATAGTTAGTTTACAATAGTTAGTTAGTTTAATTTTGTTACTTACAATGATTATCCCGCTATCAAAGTTACCCTATTACTACTACTGCGAAAGTGTGGCGGTAGCAAGATGCGGCCAGAGGACAGAGTGTAGTGCTACCATAATTGACCATAGACGCACTGCACGCACCGCACATTCGAAATTGACAATTGAATTTTGGCGCCTATTATTTAAATTTTTAATTTATTATTTATTTACTATTCAGTTTTTGTAACTCAAAATTTTGCAAGTGATTTTTGTTGCGCGGAAAAATGTCTAGCAGTGATACTGAAGAGAATTTAACTCCACCAGACATTCTGGAAATAGCATCGGGAATGACAAATAATCTTTTGCCAGCAAAATCAAAGAAAATTTACGATAAATATTACCAAGATTTTATGAGTTGGAAAATTTTGAAAAAAACCACTTCATTTTCAGAAAATGTAATGCTAGCATATTTCCAAGAATTATCAAATAAATTTAAGTCTTTGTCCTTATGGGCTAAATACTCAATGCTCAAAAGTATATTGAGTATCTACAACCAAATCGATATTATTAAATACACAAGACTGATTGCTGTTTTAAAAAGAAAATCGCAGGGCTTTAAGGGAAAAAATGCAAAAACGTTCTCCCCTGAAGTATTGAGTACATTCATAAATTGCAATATCCAAAACATGAATACTTATTATAATAAATAATTTTGTTAATTTCTTAGTCTTTTCTTTTATACGTAAGATACCTATTGATGAGCTTAGATAAAGTAGTGTATGAAACTCTACATAATTAGTTATTAAAACACTCGTGTAATACTATTAAAAAACTCGCCTGCGGCTCGTTTTTTAAACTAACACTCGTGTTTTAATAATCTCTATTATGCAACCGTTTCATAAACTACTATTACAGAAGGTTTTGCCACGTGTTGCTATCAAGATAAATTAAAGAAGCTGGGGAAAGGCAGTGGCTTGTCCACACAACCTTGAAAATTGCAACTTCATCTCTACTGATATCTGTTTTAATAGTTATTATATTTATAAATGCAAGGTATTTATTTATACTCTGATTTTTAATTCCGTGAAATTCTGACGTTTCTTCATGTTACCAGAGATAAAACAGTTCCCACAAAAAAAGATAATAAATTCAAAACTTACATATATATATAAAGCTACTTGAAGTAAGGTACTGATCACCTCTCCTGAACAATTTTGTATGGAACTTTTTCACCATACTTTCCGTGTGTGTAAAATTCAAAAATTCTAGGTCAACAAAATTATAGAGAGAGCTGAAGGTGGAAAACTGACTAGGGTGCCCTAAGGGATCTCAAAAACTATCAGTCGGAGAGGTACCATCCTGAAACAAAAAATGTTCAAAACCTTGGGCTATTGGGTGAACCGGTGAAAAAAATATGGCCACCAAACAAAAAAAATTTTCGTCTCCATACAAAAATTTCCTAATTTTCAAGAGGCTCTCAAGAACAATTTTGTATGGAACTTTTTTTCCCTTACTATTTATATGCGTAGAACTTATAGGTCTTCCTTCAGGAAAATTATAAAACGTCGTGAATGTGGAAAATTTACCAGAGTACCCCAAAGGATCTCAAAAACTATCAATCATAGAACCATGGTCCTGAAAGCGAAAATGTTCAAGACCTTGGGCCCTTTGGTGAGCCAGTAAAAAAAGATAGGTACCGAACAAAAAAAATTTTCGCGTCCATACAAATTTTTTTTTAATTTTCAAGAGGCTCTCCAGAACATTTTTGTATGGAACTTTTTTCTATCTCTAAGCGCATGCATAGAACTCATGAGTGTCCTTTCAGGAAAAATACGAAACGTTATGAATGTGGAATATTTACCAGGGTACCTCATGGGTCCTCCAAAACTACCAGTCATACAGACATGGTCCCAAACAAATGTTATTAAAGACCTTGGGCCATTGGGTGAACCGGTAAAAAAAAGATGGCCGCCGAACAAAAAAAAATTTTCTCCATACAAATTTTTTGGGTTCTTTTCAAGAGGCTCTCCAGAACAATTTTGTATGGAACTTTTTTCCTTTCACTATTTATGTGCGTAGAACTTATGGGTCTTCCTTCAGGAAAATTATGAAACGTCATGAATGTGGAAAATTTACCAGAGTACCTCATGGGTCCTCCAAAACTACCAGTCATACAGACATGGTCCCAAACAAATGTTATTAAAAACCTTGGGCCATTGGGTGAACCGGTAAAAAAAAGATGGCCGCCGAACAAAAAACAATTTTCTCCATACAAATTTTTTGGGTTCTATTCAAGAGGCTCTCCAGAACAATTTTGTATGGAACTTTTTCCCTTCACTATTTATGTGCGTAGAACTTATGGGTCTTCCTTCAGGAAAATTATGAAACGTCATGAATGTGGAAAATTTACCAGAGTACCCTAACGGTCCTCAAAAACTATCAGTCATAGAAGCATGGTCCTGAAACTAAAAATATTCAAGACCTTAGGCCCTTTGGTGAGCCAGTAAAAAAAAGATAGCTACGGAACAAAAAAATTCGTGTCCATACAAAATTTATTTTAATTTTCAAGTGGCTTTCCAGAACATTTTTGTATCATTTTGTATAGATCTTTTTTTCCCACTAAACGCATGCATAGAACTCATTAGTGTCCTTTCAGAAAAGATACAAAACGTGATACCAATATTTCTTTCTATCTTTCAAGAGAATCCAGAATATTCTGGTATTTGGTATGGCCTCCCATTTTTTTATTTTACGAATATTGAAGAGACTACAAGGCCCGCGAGCTGCTTGCAGCTCGCGCACCGAGCGCAACACTAGTTACATCTATACTCTATACTAATATAATAAAGCGGAAGAGTTTTTTTGTTTGAACGCGCTAATCTCAGGAACTACTGGACCGATTTCAAAATTTCTTTCACCGTTGGATATGTACATGATCCTGGAGTGCTATAGGCTATAGCCGCTATAGGTATATGTACCACGGGCGAAGCCGGGGCGGACCGCTAGTATACAATATAATATAATCAATTGCCTCATGTAGATATGACAAATGCCTGACAGATACTTCAGGTTGTGCTTCAGGTACTTTAGTTTGGGATAAAATCGATCTTCAGGTGTTAACCCTGTTTTTCATGGAAATAAATAGTTCTATTTTTAAATGACAACTGTCAGAATTCCACCGAATTAAAAATCAGATTATAGGGACATTGTTTAAAATGCACATAGCTCCGAAAAGTTGAGGTGTGTGCCGGGGATCGAAATCGGTCTATAGTCTGATTTTTTATTCGGTGGAGTTCTGACAGTTGTCATTTAAAAATAGAATGAGTTGAAAGTCTAAATTGACTGGGCTACAGTATAACATTCTATTATTTCGAATGATGAATTATTATTTAAAGAAGGATTATTTTCGAATTTTGAATAGTAAATTTTTTCGATCGAATAATTCGAATAGCACTATTTGAATGATCATTCGAGTGAATCGTTAACACTCTCGAGTACCTCCAAATGGTGCTGGTGTCAGTATCCTTGATCTCTTTGGTGAGGTGTGTCAGCAGGTTAACACCTGTGGGTCTACCATCAACTATAATCGCGACTCAATTAAAGACCTAAACTGAACTGAATCGCTATTTCGTACCATGAACTCTTTTATCCGACCAATACATGTCATGACGTCATGACGTCATGACGTCTATTATAGACTAAGATATTGTAATAGATACTCTAAATAGATGTCAAGTTTACATCTGTCTGTGGTCACAAGTTTTTTAATGACACTTGACGATGACACGTGACGTGCTAGTGATGTAACTATCGATATTTTGACTGTGAGGATCTATAGGGACACAAATACAATATGCGTGTTTAAATATGTGGACCATACTCTAATATTACATTATGCGAAAGTGTGTCTTTCTGTCTTTTACCTTTTCAGGGCCCATCCGATTTGGACGAAATTTTGTACACAGACAGCTTGCATCCCGGGAACCGATATCTAAGGCTACTTTTGTCTTGCAGTATCAAAGCGTTCCTACAAGATTAATAAAATAAAAACCTAAGCTCACGTGAATGAAGTCTCGGGCATCATCTTGTTAGGAAATACAAGAATAATATGTTTCATATTATAGTATATTTTTAACCGACTTCAAAAAAGGAGGTTGTATGTATGTATATATGTATGTATATAAGTATGTTCGCGATTATCTCCGCAACTAATGAACCGATTTTGATGATTTTTTCACTATCATAATCTACATACTTTCAGAAAGGTTTTAGTGTACACATCGAAAAATATACATATATATATATAAAAAACACAAAATATACATATCCTTCTAGAACCTTTGTTGTGCCTTCTAGAACTGAAATAAAATCGAGTCTTTTTGAAGTCGATGAAACTTTATAAACGGTGTTTCGAAAATACGATCATACAAGCTATTTTTAAGAAAAATTAAACCGACTTCGGTCCATCAATCTCAGAGGAACCGCGGTGCACCAGTCAAAAATATTAGTGACATGTGGCTACATAATTATGCGTGTAACTTCGCACATACGAATGGTAACTAGGTGTGTTATACATATACTAAAACCTTCCTGAAAGTACTATGTAGATTACAATAGTGAATTGTTTTGTCTCGAAATACAAAATATTAAACCTATTTATATTAATAGGTAGTAATATTATACTTCGTGCAATTTGCACATTGCACACGTTGCACATTGCACGAAGAACCGATGGACGTTGGGGTCCCAAGGTGCTTGAATGGCGACCTCGCACCAGCAAAGGAAGCGTAGGTAGACCCCCCCACTCGATGGACAGACGATCTCAAGCGAGTCGCTGGTAGCCGCTGGAATCAGGCGGCACAAGATCGTGTGCTGTGGCGATCCTTGCAAGAGACCTATGTCCAGCAGTGGACGTCCATTGTTTGAAACGAACGAACGAACGAACGAATATTATACACTTACTAAATTTGTTTGAACATTAATGTTTATACGTCGTTTATTACGTTTATTACGTTTAATGTTAACGGAGTTAATGTGCGAATGGAAACTTCATTGGCGGAATTTTCTTCTGCATTACAGACATCCATTGGTAACGGTTCTCTTGCCTTAAATTAAAAAAATCAGACGTGGTAGAACATTTTTCACGTTTCGCTTCAGCGTTTTTCATACACCAATAATAGCTTTTAGGGTAAAACTTTTAAAACGTGCCGCCTTGATATGGGTTATGGGATGGGGGGAGGGAGAGGGTAAATCATCCAGTGTTGAGGTTAGAATTGATTTTCGTTGTTTTCTTGAAAACGATGAATTACCTTATTATAAGAGTGTTAGCATTATACTCGTGGACCAAACATCTATCACTAATGACTATTTTATCTCTGAATTCGTGCCAAAGACTATTAAGTCCAACCCTAGTATTTGCATGTATTTTGCACCTTCACACAACACTAGCATGAAATTATGGTATTATTACAAATATTTGATATTATTATAATTACCAATGTGTCTATTATGCGGCAAAAATAATAGCGTTTGCTTTTAAGCGCCTCCATTTTAAATTGTTTTTGGGCACAAATCAATTAAGTGTGAAGTGTTTTGAACAAATATGACTGTGTTTCTGCGATGTCCAATATTGCGGTCTTATTCTTTGTGCCCATTCATTTCTTATTTTTGGGTTCTTTGGAAATCTGTAACAAATAAAAATTTAGCGATCATGATACAACAATCTAGCACGCGGAAATACACGTAAGTATTCATTGTGTGTAGTGGCTACGGAATCTAATGTTCAAAAATTAAAAAAAAAAACCGACATTCACCATTTTTTGATCGCGGCCATCTTGGATTTGCATGGTGTTATTCTACTAGTCAAGCCCTCTCATTTGATACCCATATTAACGGAGTTGTGAAAAATAAATAATCTACCATTTTGTAGCGGCGGCCATCTTGCAGCGATTTTCATCAAAATAGCTGACAACACTTTCGACTAATTCACCTTTCAAACAAAAAAACCGCGTTCAAATCGGTTCACCCGTTTTAGCGCTACAGAGGAACAGACAGACAGACAGACACACACACATACACACACACACACAACACACACACACATACACATCAAACTTAACACCCCGTCGTTTTTGCGTCGGAGGTTAAAAATTTTATCGCACGTAATCGATATGCAATTTTAGTACATCACTATGCTAAAAAACATAACCTTTATTAGTCAACAGAAAATATTTAAAAAATAGGCAAAAATCGGTGTAGAAATGAACACGATGACGATTTCCAAAAACTACAAATAACGTTACATAATTTTAGATTATATTTACATACAAAACTATCAAAACTCACCGATGAAATGATAATGTTTCTTTAAAATTTTCTTTTCGGCCCCTATAGGAATTACATTCTTTCACAGCACAGACATTATAATAAAACTACGGAAAATTTATCAAAAATAACTTAAGATCAAACATTTATAAATTCTTGGAAGAAGAACACCAAAATAATAAAAATTTATCAGCCTCGTAATGTATGTTTTTGGAAAATTATGATGCGACTAAATTCAATGGTCAATTGACATAAAACATGCAAAAACAATATCTAAACAATCCATAAAGTAATGATGGTTTATGAGACGTACCTATTTAATTTGGTAGGATTAAATTTATTAAAATTTAACAAATAAGTCCATTTGACAATCAATTTAGTGACATGCTTAGAAATAATAAAAAGCAAGTGCGATTCGGTGTTTCATTTACACCTAGACAGGAGTCATTTAGGTTAGGTGAGTACAATAACTGTACCTCAAGTTAATTTTTAGCTTCAGATCTCTTAGTTAATAGATCAATGATTATAGACGATATTATAGACGAAACAAAAACCTAGTATAAAAATATAGAAACAAAAAGGTACTTCATGGTACGAATTCAATGCGATTTATTTTAGGCACCGATATTGAATAGCATCGGAATTGGATCGTTAGATTAAAGATTGTAGTAGGCCTTCAGAAGTTCGATTTTACCACAGACGTATAAAGAGAAGCAGACCTAACATAATCTTCACAACTACATCTAAGAGAATAAATAATATCTGCGCTTGTTTCTCTCCAACCAAAAATATATGACTCTATCTCTTTTTTTCTGTTGTTGCAACACTTACGCACTCATAGAAAAAATTGATCTTGAGGCAAACCGCTATGTTGCTAAGCTACAAACATGCTACAAATGGTGCTTATGTCAAAAACAAGATCATAACCTGCGAGTTGTTTATTATTTTATTTTTGCACTAGATGATGCCCACGGCTTCGCCCGTGTGGATTTAGGTTTTTAAAAATCCCGTGGGAACTTTTGATTTTCCAGAACAAAAAGTAGCTTATCTGTAGAAACACGTCCCCAAAACGGAAAAATCCCGTGGGATCCCCACGATTTCGGAATACAATTCCTTACAGCATCAGGGTTGAGGAGTTGGATATGTACCTACTCGAGTTCATTCAACGATAAAGTCTTTAATTAGTACCCCCAATATCAATTTAAATAACCGAAAGTTTCTAAAACCCATTAGTTTTGGAGATTAGGTCCCCTACAGCATCAGGATTGAGGAGTTGGAATCCAAATTTTTTATAAAACAGGGTCGCAATGTTTCTCTATCGATTAAAAAAAAAAATTACGCAAATCGGTTCAGAAATCTCGGAGATATCGGTGTACATAGGTAGAAAAACACAACTCCTCCTTTTTTGAAAGTCGGTTAAAAAGTAGCCTATGTTACTCCCTGGTTAATTCTCTACTTGTATGTGAAGGTCCCGTCAAAATCGGTTCAGCCGTTCCGAAGATTAGCCCGTTCAAACAGACAGACAGACAGACAGACAGACAGACAGACAGACAGACAGACAGACAGAAAGACAGACAGACAGACAGACAAAAATTTTAAAAACGTGTGATTCGGTTATGGTTGCGTTCAAATAACCATATGAGCTTAATATGAGGTAGTTATTTCGATATTACAGACAGACACTTCAATTTTATTTATTAGTATAGAATAGATTAAAATCAAGTCTTAAGATCCAAGAAATAAAATGGTTAAGTGTAGTGCACCTCTGTGCAGCAATTCTTCATAAAGGAAAACACCTGAAATTAATTTTTATCGGTAAGTTTTCATGTGCCATAGTCTCGTAATTTGTTTACATGGTTACTGTGAGATTAATAATAATCGTTCGGCATTTTAGAAGCAGTCCCTATTTATTATATGTCCAAAACTCGTAAATAGTTATAGTAATTTTGGTTCTAGTAGATCCCTGTTGCAATATTTATCAATAATTTGATACTCTGATCTCGTTTGATGTTTCATATACTTGTGCAATTTTACAGGGCCGTATTCAGGCTCAAAGTTTATTTAGTAGGTATATTTTGAAGGTTGATTAGATAAAAGTAGGTACGGACAAATTATAAAAATGAAATCATTTTTCAGGTTCCCAAAGGACGAAAACTAAGAAATGCCTGGTTGACTAACATGAATAAAAAAAATTGGCATCCCAAATCATCGAGTGTACTATGTTCTAAGCATTTTAAAGCACATTTAGTGGACAACAAAAAGGACAGGAGAGATTTGATTTACCCATCGAATGGTTTGATTAAAATAATTCAATCGTGTGAAGAAGTTTTGAAAATGATTAAAGGAAATATAAGTTATAATAGCATGATAATGTATATAGCTGATTTATCGAATAATTGTAGTGAGTTTAAGACCAATGATGAACATGATTTCAATCATTTGCAATTAATGATTAAGGTGATTGTTAAATTTTATTTTGATTTAAGAATGAAGCATAATGCAAAGCAAAGCAATCTATCGGAATGAAATTATTAAAAAAAATAGTTTTGTTTAAAAATAAATAATTGAAACTTTTGTTTGTTTTTATTTATTTTACTAATTTTACATAGGTAAGGTAGGTCAAATGAAATAGTTAGGTAGTTAAACTAGTAAAAAGTTAGTTTGATAAATAGTTTACAAACTAGCGTTTCACTAGTTTAACTACCTACCTATTTCATTCGAGTGAAGTGTCACGTCATAACATAGAGCACGAAGCGAATCATAAATCAGCAGGCCTATTCTGTATCTCAGTGGTAACGAAAACGTTAGAACCTATGAAAATGTGCCCATCAAATAATTATCAAACCATCATTTTACATTGTGTAACATCTGATGATGATGAACTGCTTCCCAGTTGGAAATTAAGGTTACAGAATGTAAAATAAGGGTTTAACAATTTGATGCCACTTTACCGTAGTTTTCAAATTAATTTCATCACAGATTAATGATTAGTATCTATACTAATAAATAAAATTGAAGTGTCTGTCTGTAATTTCGAAATAACTACCACATATTAAGCTCATATGGTTATTTGAACGATAACATAACCGAATCACACGTTTTTAAAATTTTTGTCTGTCTGTCTGTTTGAACGGGCTAATCTTCGGAACGGCTGAACCGATTTTGACGGGACTTTCACAGACAAGTAGAGGATTAACCAAGGAGTAACATAGGCTACTTTTTTAACCGACTTTCAAAAAAGGAGTTGTGTTGAAATGAATGTTAAAAACGCCCTGATAGATATTTTCGCTGCGCGCGACGGCCGACACTCGCGCTACACGGAACTCCCCGCACCGCGCGCGCCGCGCGCCCCTGCGCCCTGCGGTCGCCGTACGCGGTACCGCGGTACGCCGCCGCGCGGCGGGGGGCGGGTGGACCAGAAATCTACTTATCCCTCAGTATTTGTGAAAAACCGAAATTCATGCGGGCGAAGCCGCGGGCAAAAGCTAGTCTCCGATAAATTTCATACCACAGATACTTAATTATAGGCCTGCAGGTCAGTCACTACGCTACGCTTTACTATCTACACTAATCTGGCAATAGTGTTATTTGACTATACTTTCAAGGGCCTAGTGACTCGAATAATAATCTCAATGTTCGCGCGATTATAGATACAAAATCAACCGCGCGATGACCGCGTAATCGCTTTCTAATACCGCGACAACGCCTAAGTCTGATTCCGCGTTACGAGTTCAGTCCCTCACCCTCGCTTGCATGAGTTCGGCCCTGTTTACTGTCAACGTGTACGTGAAATTTGTATGTAGGCGTAATTGGCACGCCAATTTTTTTGTTATGTTAGGTCTGCTTCTCTTTATACGTCTGTGGATTTTACCCCAAAGTAAAGAACCTGAAGTATCTGTCAGGCATTTGTCATATCTACATAAGGCAATTGATTTTTATTTATATGTAAGTTTTGAGTTTATTATCTTTTTTGTGGGAACTGTTTTATCTCTGGTAACATTAAGAAACGTCAGAATTCCACGGAATTAAAAATCAGAGTATAGGCCTGTATAGGCTATTACCGCTTCACCTTATTCATATTATGCAATATTAATTGAAACTCCACTGAGCGCCATAATGTCAATTTTCTACGAATGTGATACCTAATGGAATTTTTCTAATAACCCTTTTGCTAGATAATGACCGGGCGAAGTCACGCAAATGTTTGTACGCTCGTTAGCACCCCACACTCCACACGCTGGGTGTCATTTAATACCATTTTTCATCCATTCTCGGTTATTATCACTATCATGTGACAGTAGTCGTTAAAGCCCGCCAACCAGCATTAGAGCAGCGTGGTGGGTCTAAGATCTAAATCCCTCTCTCCTATGAGAGAGGAGGCCTGTGCCCAGCAGTGGGACGTTAAAAGGCTGTAGTGGTGGTGGTGGTGGTGACTTCATCCACTTCTATGACATGCTAATTGGGCAGATCCGTGAAGGTTGAAGTTCTAGAAAGATGGGTTCATTAGAACTGCAAGCCGTCTGTAAAATTGCGGTTTAGATGCAGTTGACATAACTGCATCTTGGCACAGGCCTCCCCTCTACTAGGAAAGAGAGATTTATTGCCCCCTCCCCGCTGTTCTAATGCTGATAGTGATAGGAACCGAATCTAACGGTTTAACATGCTCTTTGAGGCACGGGTGATGAAACACCGCCAACTAGCAACGGGCTGGCACTGAGAGTTTGTTGACAGAAAACTCAAATAGATAATACCTCATAATTTTGAGTCAGACTCGAGAATCGAACCCATAGATCTCGTGACCCGTAGTAAAACATGCTAACTACTAGATTAATGAGGCAGTTAGGTACTAGGCGAAGGGGGCAGCATTCCCGAATTGTTCACGTGGAACATTTTATTATCTTCAAATAGGAAGCTATATTATATTGTGAGTTTTATGTATTAGTGTGTTTACTTAATATATTATCATGTACCTACTTAATGTTAACCCTAAGTCATAGTAAATTAACAAAATAATAATCACTATAGGGTATGATTAAATTGATTTATTATCCTATTTAATAATACCTATTCATCATACAAATTTAATATTTGTCTAAAGTATGGAAAGTTTGTTTAAAAGTAAGAGACTTTGATGGATGAACGGTGGCGACTGCGTTGCATTAAGGGGACGTATTGAAAATATAATATGTAATTGTATTATTATGTACTTGAAGTCAATGACTTTCATAATTAAGTACCTATATACTTTTTTGGTTTTTGAAATAATTTCGCTACAAAAAAGAAATATTATTGGAATCAATTTTTTCGATAGAAATTTTTTCAAAAAAAAAAATGCTAAATGCCTTAATTTTTGCTAGAAATTAATGGCAAAAACTAGGTCCTGTAAACTGACCACGCAACGAACATCACGGGCATCAACTAGGAATAGAATAGAATAGAAATTTAGAAATTATAATATAGAATAGAATAGAAATTAAGAAGACAATTCAGAAATTATATAATCCCAAATAGCCATTGCCGGGAATCGAACCTGGGACCTCTCACTTATAACATCACAGCGCTCACCACTGCACCAAGGAGGTCAAAAGTCTAAGTAAACCGTCATCACAATGGCAAAATTGACATTAAAACGTACCACTCAAAACACACCCCCGACACTTCATCAAGTGAACCTACTACTTACTGACCAGGAGAATCCTATTAGTAATACAAATCAAATCAAATCAACTTGATTCAAAATTGGTAGGTACACTGTACACTTTTTGAACGTCAATTTAAGAACAGGTAGTAAATATAATTAGTTACGAAAACTTAAAACTAAAACTACGAGGGTTCCAAATGCACCCTAGTCTGAGAAGAGCTCACAACAAACTCAGCCAGGTTTTTTATTTTTCATCATCTTACAATATGGTTTAGCCATAAAAATTATTTATTGGCTTTTAGAGCAATCTATGTCCATGTATTTTTGTCATTAAAAAATCTATCGCTTCGAAAATTAGCCATTATTTGTCGTAAAAAGTAAATAACAAAAAAATGTTATTGTGGGATATTCATTAGAGATAGACATATACCATCGCGGAGTTTTCTGTAGACCTTTTCAATGTGTACAATACTTAGTACATTATTTTGATAAATCTCGTAGGGTTCAGCCTGCGTTTGCAATGTAAGCGGAAAAAATGTAATTATTTACGACATCACATTAGAAACCTCAAAAATAACAGTATTTCTCCACTATTTAATGGATGTTATTATACATATAAACCTTCCTCTTGAATCTATTAAAAATCTATCTATTAAAAAAACCGCATCAAAATCCGTTGCGTAGTTTTAAAGATTTAAGCATACATAGGGACATAGGGCCATAGGGACATAGGGACATAGGGATATAGGGACAGAGAAAGCGACTTTGTTTTATACTATGTAGTGATATGATTCTACTTCGTACTTCTATGTTGAGACGATTGGCGGGTGGAGTGAGTTTACGCAGTAAAAATATACCACGCTCAGAGGTTTATTTAAATCGGCGGAGCTTAACATAATCTCTTTCAAGAGCAATAACTTTCAATTTCACGTTGATGCGAACTGAGTACCTACGAGCAGCCAGTAAGTTGTACTTGGCAGTAATTAATCTTAGTTTAGCTGCAGCGTACTTTTCCCCGGCTAATCCTTACAGGGACCGGTGGGCGCACACGGGTCGATATTCTCGTAACAAACGCTGCGGGAAATTTATCAGAGGTTCTCGTGTAACTTCGTGTCACGCAGTTTTCGCTTTTAGTTCTCATAAGTAATTATCACCTTACCTCACTTCTTTGTTCTTGTAAAATTGACGTTCAAAAAGTGTATACTGTACCAATTTTCAATAAAGTTTATTTGACTTTGACTTTGATTTGGTCTTCTCAACTTAAAAAAATTGGGAAATCGTCTTGATTTGTGACATCTCTGAATGACTTTACAGAGATTCAGGTTTACGAGTATAACTTACTTAAGTAAACACAAAAGTCATTTCAGTTGAAGTGAATTGTTTTGATTTGTGTCGGCATTACTT
Organism: Melanargia galathea; assembly: GCA_920104075.1. NCBI lineage: Eukaryota > Metazoa > Arthropoda > Insecta > Lepidoptera > Nymphalidae > Melanargia > Melanargia galathea. Next base: position 18,001,162 of record OV049871.1, on the reverse strand, counting down.
GCAAGTTTGTTTACTTGAAAAACACTAGGTGAAAAAAAAATAAGTGTCTAGTAACCAATATTTTATAAAAAATATAATTTTTACTCAACTACAGCGAAACAATGGTGTTTATGAGCCTATGTATATAATATGTATGTGGAAATGTTCCACTCTGGAATCGCCCCATTTGAGTCGAATTTGATAAAAGGAATGTTGTCCATTCATCTTAGCGTGTCACCTATTCTAGGGCCATAATGAAGTCGTGATAATAACTTATCATGACGGACATAATAGACAAAATTACTTCAAGAAATAAAAAATCGAGGGCCCAACTACGAAGATTTAGTATATCCCGTGGTTACTCTTTGATTTCACAAGCTAAAAAGTGATCCAGGATTCAAGCTATCTCTGTGGCGTTGTTTTTTTAACGTACGTGGTGTGTGAAATAACGAACGTACGTAAGTGAAATAACGAATCGTATAGGGGAGAGTCCGGCAGTACCGCCACCCTAAGGTTTATTTGGTATAAAATTAAAATCTCCAAAGTAATATGTTATATATTTGCTGATTTATGTAAAATAACTCATAATGTATAAATAAAAATAATGTAACATCAATATATTTGGAAAGAATCAAATTTATTAATAAAATCTAAAGACACTAAAAATTAATAGTAAAAAAATTGTCCTCCAGTACGGGCCAGAAACAAATACCATTTATACTAGGCAATAATCACATATTTTATTGGTTTAATAGTTCCAAAATGTTTGCGTAAGCCTTTTGCACCCAAATCTTGCAGTTTCCACACTGAATCCAATCCTCTTTATGAGATTCGAGGCACAGAGGGCATATTGTTTCTTCCTAAATCTTTCTTTGAAAAAGGAGCTAGTTTTCATTCTTTTTCCTGTCTTTTTTGTCGGTATCGTTGCCTGATAGCAAAACATCCTTGCCTTTTTTGTTAACTTCTTTATCTTTAACCGTGAAAAGTTTACTAAAAGTTTGCTTATGGGCATTAGCCTATTGTCTAAATCCTTAATATGTTCTGCCAACACTTTTTCGTGTTCAGGCGAGAATGTGTCGTGGAAACGACCCATAGCAGGCTTAAAGCTTTATTATTTTTCTCTTCATAATTTTCAATAGCTTTAATTCTACATTTAAAGTCATTCTTGGTACTTTGAATCTCAGCCTGACGCGCATTCATTTCTGTGCCTACTTAAAACTTTTCCACGGCTCTATGCATTAAGGCAGGACCCCAGGTGCGCTTCTTTGTCTTCCTTTCACGTCCACTGTCATCATCTAACATATTTATGTACCTATAAAGAAATTAAACCATTTAAAATAAACTCAACCAGTGGCCGGTACTGACGGACAATTTCGTGGCCCGTACTGGAGGAAGCGAAATAAAATTTCGAGATCGCTCAATTATAAAATGTTACGTATAAAGCATCAATTAAAACATTATTATTGTAGCTATATAAATAATAAATACATACCACGATTAACTATTGTCGATATATTCCAATAATATTCAATTATCACCCCCGGTACAATACTTGTGTAACGAATGTCACCGCGCGCAACGCAATTCTTTGCACTGACAGTTAGTCGGTAGCTGACAGGTCGCCGCCGTTTTGGGCATAGACTTGTCAAAGTGAACTACTTAAATGGAGCTAATGGCGTCAGCGTTAGCTGTTATATAATCTTAGAAATAGCAACTGGCCGGTACTGGATGCCGGCCCGTACTGCCGGACTCTCCCTTATTCTATATTTAGCTTTCACTTGAACTTTACCCTGATTTATTGATGTAATCAAGGAGAAATTAACCTGTCTTTTCACATTTTTTCTAATCTTTGAGGCCTGACAACTGAGAACATAGTAGAATTAGTTGACAAATGTTAACTTTTTTTAACTGTGTTTTACTTTTACCTGCATGAAAATTTACGCTTGCGGAAAAATTTAATACCAAAAGAAATATGAATAAATAGAAATAAATAGCATTTGAAAGGTGAATTAGTCGGGAGTGTTCTTAGCTATGTTTGATAAAAAAAAATTCACAACTCCCTTAATATGGGTATCAAATGAAAGGGCTTGACTAGTAGAATAGCACTATGTAAATCCAAGATGGCCGCCACTACAAAATGATGAAAGTCGGGGGTTTTTTAAATTTTAAATTTATATTTGTATTAGGGCAAATATCAATTCTAACATTAATGTCGTGTGGAGTTTTACTATAAATGTTTATGAATACGTAATTTATGCTTCAAAAAAATAAAGTTTCCAAAAACCAATTTCCGACTTTCTCGAGGCGTAGCTTAGGATGATCCAATTTATGATAGCGTCTCTATCATTCGAATATCATGACATTCGATCTATCGTCTAATGCTTATTCGATTTGTTGAAGTACTAAAGATAAATCGAGTTAGTTATATGATTCACAGTTGCTATATATCTAAAGCTAGTGTTATGTATATGAATCGAAAAGGTTCGTTTTGGGTTCCGTAAGGGTAAACGTTTCCATAGTGTCGCTCTACTGTCTGTCTTTTCGTTCGTATGATGAGGATCCATTCGTAGATAGAATGTGATATTGAAATTTGGATATTTTATCCTACAATTAAAAACGAATATGGAATTAGAAAATTGATTAAATTAAATTACAGAGGAAGGAGATTTTTTCGATTTTTAGTGTTTGGTAGTATTAAGTGATTATGTATATTAAAATAATGTTTTATTATGTATTATATTATATTGTATTCTATAATAAGTTGTGCGTATTATGTCAACTTATCTATCGCGTTAGTTTAAGTTACCTGTAAGGATTTTATATTTAAGTTACACTTATTTAAGTTCTTATTAAACAATTCAAATACTGATAATTCACTATGTTGTTTGTAAGATGTGACCAAAGTCGGAGACCAACTAAAACGAACATGTTTTAGTTGGTCACATGAACGGAACCCTAACAGAGTTAAGCCTAACTCGCACTCGGCCACTTTTTTACTGTGACAAAACATAGGATAGGCAAATCTGTATCTACCTGAGATCGTAAAGCTCTTCAAGGAACTACCTATACCTGAGATCGTAATGCTCTTCAAAGAATTGTACCTGAAATCGTAAAGCTCTTCATCCAAACTGTACCTGAGATCGTAAAGCTATTCATGAAACTGTACCTGAGATCGTAAAGCTCTTCAAGGAACTATACCTGAGATCATAAAGCTCTTTAAGGAACTGTACCTGAGATCGTAAAGATCTTCAAGGAATTGTACCTGAGATTGTAAAGCTGTTCATGAAATTGTAAGTCTAAGTTATAAGTTATAAGTCTTCAAAAAACTCTACCTGAGTTCGTAAAGATCATCAAGGAACTGTACCCGAGATCGTAAAGCTCTTCAAGGAACTGTACCTGAGATCGTAAAGCTCTTCATCCAAACTGTACCTGAGATCGTAAAGCTTTTCATCCAAACTGTACCTGAGATCGTAAAACTATTCATGAAACTGTACCTGAGATCGTAAAGCTCTTCAAGGAACGCCGGTCCATCCACTGGTTCGACGCGGTTCTTGAAGACCAGCAGCGGCAGCTCGCCCATCTGCTGCACAGCGCTGTCGGTGCCGGCGAAACGCTGCGTCAAGTTTGACCTGGATTTGATAGTGAAAGAAAGAAATAAATAAAGAAACTACATTTATTCAACAATGGTGTTACGAACGAACCATAGAGAGGCAACGTTTTCTTATGACGTTATCACGTAAAATTTTCATCTGGAAACCGACTTTACAGACAACAATTTATTTTTTTAATTGTTATGTACCACCACGACAGACCTTTAATGTCCCACTACTGGGCAAAGGCCTACTCTCTCATAGTCGAGAGGAATTTAGAGCTTAGACCCGCCACGCTGCTCCAATGAGGGTTAGCGGGCTACAATATTGTATTCTTTCTTTTCAATCTGTCTGTCTGTTATTTTGAAATAACTGCACCTTGTTTAGGTCATAATATGATATGATTTGAATAACATCTTAACCAAAACACGTGTTTTAGGATAAATTGTCTCTTCTGTCCGACTGTCTTTCTGTCTATCTGCCTGTCGGTCTATCTGTCTGTCAGTCTATCTAGCTGTTCGTCCGTATTAATTTTCGGAACGGCTGAACCGTCCTACACGCCCTAGTATAAACACCTAACTGTATGTAGTACTTAGTAACCTTCTATTATATTTACATAATAACAAATCGCAATGTGTCTGTGTATTACCCCAGTTTTCCTCCAAGTTTGTCGTGTTATAGCCACACGAGATACATACTTGTACAACTCTCTGCCACTTATCTTGATTACTTTTCTCTCTCCAGTGTATCTAGTTACATAAATTCATACATCGCTGCACTTTTATATTACCTATTTGTTCCAAAAGACTAATCAGGTGCAAACCGGAGATGTTTGTTTCGAGTCACGCTGTTTTAGACTATAGATTCCCTTACGTTCAAATATAATAAAGTAATTAATAAGTAAATTATAGTATAGCACGCCAATGTAGCAAAACATGTTTGGGATCAAACAAATGTACATAAATCGACCTATCTATAATAACAATTTGTTTATTTGTTTTAAATATGGATATTTTTAAAACAAATAGGTAAACAAATTATTAGGTCTGGTTCCAAAATGCCAGGATGGTGTCCTCAGGGGTGCTAGCCAGGTAACCTCCAAGTGTGCCTGGGTGCTGCTGGTCCTCTTGGATACGTCCGAGGGGAAGAGCAGTATTCGGGCCGGTGCGCCCCGGTAACATGGTTAATAATTTCGGGGATATTGTTAGCCATGGCCAATGACCTGGCGGAGGGAGGTTTCTCCGCGTGTCCCTCTGATTAGCAGAGGGCACGGCGGATGAAACTGGGGGTGAGACACCCCGGGGCGGGGGGCAGCGATGCCCATCGCGGGAGGAAGAAATCCTCGTTAAAAAATTACGGGAGGGCGCCAGCCTCTGGAGGGACAGCCCAGAGGCGAGCGGGAGTCCCAGCTGGGGCGGCTGCCGGACACCTGGAATGGTTCCCCAGGCGTCCAGCACAGACAGCATGAGGGTCATTTCAACCGTCGGAAATGGGGCTACTTTTGTCTGCCCTTCGTCACAATATGTGTAGAATTGTAAGCACCATTCCGAACCAGTGGTAGATTCATTTGTCGATTCGTAAGCGCTTGTGAAAGTTTATCTGAATAAAATTGAAGATTATAATATAAATGATAAAAAGGCGTGGATTTGACTCGTTCCAGCAATGCGCGAGACGGAGATTCAATCATGTACTTAACATAAAATTGTTATATTGATATTGTTTTGGAAAAGAGCAACCGCCGAGTTTCTTGCTGGTTCTTCTCGGTTGGAATAGCATTCCGAACCAGTTGCAGTGGTAGATTCAGTTGACTATTCAAAAGTACTTGTAAAAGTTTATTTGAATAAAAAACTTTTCTATTCTATTCTATTCTATTTGACAGATTCCCAACTAGGTAGACCGAAGGCATCAGACGAGTCGCAGAGATCTGCTAAGTATAAGTGGTGGGTGGAAGTCTCCACAAGAAAACTATCTCCATCAGTGCAAGTGTGGAATAACGACGATGCCAATTTCAACCGTATGTAGAAGTAAATAAAGCTTCGCAGACCGCCGACGAGTACAAGCGGCGGGTGGAAGACGCCACAAGAAACCTATCTCTACCAGTGGAAGTCTATTGATTGATGACGATGCCAATTTCAACCGTATGTAGAAGTAATTCGCAGACCGCCGACGAGTACAAGCGGCGGGTGGAAGTCGCCACAAGAAACCTATCTCCACCAGTGGAAGTCTATTGATTGATTACGATGCCAATTTCAACCGTATGTTGAAGTGAATAAAGCATATAAGGTAGGTACTACGCTTTTGTGCCACACGTATTCGCTGTGGCTCTAAAGGCTGTAATTTTACAGAGAGAGACATTTTTATATCAGCTCTTTTCTACTTTCAATAGGATTATATCCTTGTTATGGATATTGAAATCTTTATAGGTACTATTGATAGTGATATCTGATAGCGACTAACGGTATTGCTATTATCCCGTTGCTCTAACACCCACGTGGCAAAATGGATTTAAACATACCTAGATCTTTTGTGACGCTATATTACTTTAGGCTCGGAAAACTAGGCACAGGTCTTCTCTCTCATAAGAGAAGCCCTGGTCCCAGTGGTGGGACGTGAAAGAGCTGTCTGGCATCGTTTTACGCTTGTCATAACTGCATTGAATTGAAACTGCATTGCCATTGCAATCCGCTTGCAGTTTACATAGCATGCCCATACTAGAACTGTATGTCAACTGCCTGTTGATTGTATTGATTGAATGCGGTTATTTCAACTGCAATTTTGCAGTAAATTGCAGTTTTGCAGTAAATGCTTTCAGTAAATCGCATCGCGTCTGAATATGCCTGAACGATAGAATTTAGTTTGGAGAATTGGATATTAATGTGTTATAATCGTATTTCTTCGATGTTAGATATGTAGGTACCTGAGAGTGCTTCCATTGGTGAATATGAAAAAAGCGACTTCGGATCTCTCCTGCTGCAGCCTCGTGACCAGCTTGCCGAGCTCGGTGGCTCGACTGACCTGGAACAAAGGAGATGAATTTCAAGGAAGGCGGAAGGATTGTATACCGACGGGACCTAAATGCTGCTGAGTGCTGAGCACCTACTGTGCACTTTGTATAGAAATGCAAAATCCACTTTAATTTACCATCAGACTTTTATATTATCTATATTTTGCAATGTATTAATTTTTTTGTAAAATATCAAATAGTTTCGGAGATAAAAGAATGTAAACATACGGGTATTAAATAATGATTTCGGCTTTAAAATCTTCAAACTGCTCTCCTGTAAAATTGCAAAAATGCAAAATTCACTTTTTATCATCAGACGCCTTAGAATTTTCTATATTTTGCACCATTACATTGTTTTTAAAATATCAAATAGCTTCGGAGATAAAAAGTTGTATGTAAATTCGTTTATGATAAAATATCGTCTTTAGAATTTTTAAACTGGTCTCTTGTTAAATTTCAAAAATGCAAAATCCACTTTTTAATATCAGACTTGAATAGCTATGGAATAAAAGTTGTACCTACTTATACATTCGTTTATGATAAAGTATCGGCTATAGAATATTTAAACTGTTCGCCTAATAAATACTTACATAATGTGTTTTTGCAATTTATTGTACCTACCAGTGAATGCATGACCCATCAATACAGCCTTTGGGCTCAGATTATATTGTGGTCCGTGCAACAGTATACGCGAAGATAGATATTCGATCGAATTTGTTCATTAATTTAACGAATAGACATTGTAAGAGTCTAGTCGCGTAGACTTAATTATAATTATAAGTACCGTAATAATTAGTACGAGTTTGCACAACTCGATAACTTTGATAGATTTGGTGCAAAGAAATACAATAACGTTAAAACAAAACGTACCTTGTTTTAATTGTCATGCATTTTTGTTGTTGGTTCTTCTCCGATTGGCATCGGTCATTCTAGAGGAGGAGGCGTGGGTGGGGAATTGGGTATCTTTGCCCGGGTATTGGTCATAGGAAGCTGCAGGTGCCTGGGCTACAATTTCAGTCTTTTTCAAGCTCTAAAGGAGGTCGCCCACGGCGACTTTTTGCAGCGATTCAGTAATGATACAGTCGCAAAAAATAGCGATACAGTCGTGATACTGTCAGTAGTCGTATACTGTTGCCCACATAATAATGATTTTGTGTCTCTACTAACGCAATACAGTAGCGATGCAGACTCGCGTTAACGAAAGGCCCTACTAAATCGCTGCAAAAAGTCACCGTGAGCGACCTCCCTTAAACAAGTCTGTCTTCCATTTCAGCGTTATGTTGTTTCGAAAGTAATGAATCTGTCAACGTTATCGAGATGTATAAACTCGTACTAACCCTATATAGGTTCGAAATGTATTTAGAGACTTGAAGGGCGAACAACGACCTCTGTGTAACCATATACGGGTTACCGAAGGGGTCAAAGCTGCCAAGTTAGGTTTTACTTCGTTAATATCTGCGCAATAGATATCTTGTCTAGTCTAAGTTTTAGTAAGTATAGAAGTATAGAACCCTCTTAATAAGTCGCACTAGGCAGGTTTTTTTGTGAGTAGGTATTTTTAACCCCCGACGCAAAAACGACGGGGTATTATAAGTTTGACGTGTCTCTGTGTGTGTGTGTGTGTGTGTGTGTGTGTGTGTGTGTGTGTGTGTGTGTGTGTGTGTGTGTGTGTGTGTGTGTGTGTGTGTGTCTGTCTGTTCCCCTGTGGCACTCAAACGGATAGACCGATTTGAGTGCGGTTTTTTTTTGTTTGAAAGGAGAATTAGTCGAGAGTGTTGTTAGCTATGTTTGATGAAAATCGGTCCAAGATGGCCGCCGCTACAAAATGGCGGATGACATATTTTTTCACAACTCCCTTGATATGGGTATCAAATGAAAGGGCTTGACTAGTAGAATGGCACTATTGCAAATTCAAGATGGCCGCCGCCACAAAATGGCGATGTTGGGGGTTTTTTAAATTTTCAATTTATACTTGTATTCACAGCTTTTTCTAACCACTAGGCTATCACAGCTTTTTAAAAAGCTGTGATAGCCTAGTGGTTAGGACGACCGACTTCTAATCGGAGGTCGTGGGTTCGATCCCGGGGCACGCACCTCTAACTTTTCGGAGTTATGTGCGTTTTAAGTATTTAAATATCACTTGCTTTAACGGTGAAGGAAAACATCGTGAGGAAACCTGCATGCCTGAGAGTTCTCCATAACGTTCTCAAAGGTGTGTGAAGTCTGCCAATCCGCTTGGCCAGCGTGGTAGACTATGGCCAAAAACCCTTCTCACTCTGAGAGGAGACCCGTGCTCTGTAGTGAGCCGGTAATGGGTTGATCATGACTTGTATTTTTTAAACTTTGTAGAGACAGAGACTAATACAGATTAATACGATCGCTAGAAACTATGGTGCGATATTTGCCCGCTCTCAACCTTACCCGTGGAAATGTTGCATCAAGCTGAATGTTGTGTTCTCGAACATTTTGATGAAACGTAAAGGAGATTTAGTAAATTTTTAATAAGTAAATACATTATTTATTTATTTTAGCAAATAAGACACTTTAAAATTCACTCGCACAAACATACAATTAATAAAATTTAATCAAAAAAAATGAATTCAAAAAATTTCGAATTACAAAAATATTACAAAACAAACAAAACTTTCCACTGGGAAGTTAAAGATAAAGTTTATCATAATCAACAAGTTGAATCTGAGAGAAGACAGGTAAGTACAATTAATTAAAACTCACCTAATAACTCCTAACGACTTCTTGGAAAAGCAATTTATTTCAAGCTGGAAAAGTTTAGTCACAAATTAATTAGCGATTTTTACCCCGATCCGAAAAGAAATCTAAGGAAAACATGTAGCTGTACCTAGTTGCTACAAGTATAAATCAAAAATTTGAAAAACCCCTACATTCGCTATTTTGTGGTCGCGTACATCTAGAATTTGCATAGTGCTATTCTACTAGTCAAGCCCTTTCATTTGATACCCATATTAACGGAGTTGTGAAAAAAAAATTAATCTGCCATTTTGTAGCGGCGGCCATCTTAAATCGATTTTCATCAAACATAGCTAACAACACTCTCGACTAATTCACCTTTCAAACACAAAAAAATGCGTTCAAATCGGTTCACCCGTTTGAGCACTATAGGGGAACAGAGACACACACACACACACACACATACACACACACACACGTCAAACTTATAACACCCCGTCGTTTTTGCGTCGGGGGTTAAAAATGAGTGATAACCACATAAACTACTGAATATATAAATTTGGCTATTTAAAATATTTATAAATTCCTGAATCTCTGTTACATCGTTAATCTGTGCCGTGTCCCACCGATGGCACGTCGGTGTGACAGCAAATAATTACAATTTCATTGAGGCGGCGCCGGCGGCCATGACAGTGGAAAATATACTGAGGTCTAGGTATTGGAAGTAATATAACATCTATCACAGTGAGCAACTAAGTCCCTGCTTCACCATTTTTAGGGTTCCGTAGTAAACAAGGAACCCTTATAGTTTCGCCATGTCCGTCCGTCTGTCCGTCTGTCCGTCTGTCCGTTCGTCCTCGGTTAATCTCAGAGACTATTAGTGCTAGAAATCCGTAATTTGGCATGAGTATAAATATTAATCACGCCGACAAAGTGGTGAAATAAAATTTTGATAAATATTTTTTTTTAGGGTAGCTCCCCTACATGTAAAGTGGGGATGAATATTTTTTTCTCGTCTACCTCATAGTGTGGGGTATCGTTGAATAGGTCTTTTAAAAATACTGTGGGTGTGGGAACATCATTTTTCGATTTCTAGATCCGTTTGTAAAATATGATGTTTTAAAGTGCAAATTTTTATTAGAGTCAAGTGTCCCCCCCCCCCCCCCCCCCCTCTATCAGCCAAATGGCAGTATATAGGAACTTGAAAAAATTCACAGCAGTAGGGTATATAATCAATTTTAAAGGAAAACTATCACGGCTAAGTAGGGTTCACAGGTTAAGGAGTTATATCTGTTTTTCGAGGATTGTGACTACGGAACCCTACACTGCGCGTGGCCCGCCACGCACTTGGCCGGTTTTTTTTGATAAGTGCCGGATAGCCTAAACGTATGTAAATTTTGTCACTTTCTTTGTATCAAGTGACGAAGACAAAATATGTGAGTAAGCTATCCGACACTTATCAGAAGGCGGTAAAACAGGCTCTAAGCATCGAACAAGGGGAAACATCATTCCACCACCACCACTACAGCCTTTTAACGTTCCACTGCTAGGCACAGGCCTCCTCTCTCATAGGAAAAAGGGATTTAGAGCTTAAACCCGCCACGCTGCTCTAATGCGGGTTGACGGGCTTTAACGACTATTGTCACATGATAGCGATAATAACCGGGAACGACTGGATTGTGCTCTCCGAGGCACGGGGGTGAAACACTGCCAACTACCAACTCCGGGCTGGCACTGATGAGAATTTCTTAACAGAAAAACCCCAATACCTAACAATGATTTTTCCGACCCGGGAATCGAAGCCTCTTGGGACCTCTTGATCTGCAGACGAATATGCTAACCACTAGATCAACGAGAAAATATAATTACATAGATACATTAGCCCAGTCAATTTAGACTGTCAAGGCTACAATAATAATAAGTCTAGTAAGGCTACAGTAATTTTTTTTCCAGGTGTCGGATCGATGAGGACTTTTCACATTTCATTTATAATAGTGTTTCGAACAATCCTACCAATTTTCAGCCAAGTGTGAGTCAACTGTGCGTGTCCAGGAGTAAATTTTTTTCCAGGTATCGGATCGATGAGGACTTTTCACATTTCATTTATAATAGTGTTTTGAACAATCCTACCAATTTTCAGCCAGGTGGGAATTATTGTAACCTCACCCCTATTTTTTAGTCTAATTTGACCGGTCTATATCGAAACCCTATATAAGTGTGCATTTCACAATATTATCCCAAGAAAACTTAATTAACGGAAAGAGGTTTTCCTCAGAAATGAGGAATGAAAATAACAATAAACTGTAGCATGCAAGGGAAGACTTTGTTTGTTTGAACGCGTTAATCTCTGAAAATACCGGTCAGATTAGAAAAAAATCTTTCTGCTTTTTAACCCCCGACGCAAAAACGACGGGGTGTTATAAGTTTGACGTGTCTGTGTGTGTGTGTGTGTGTGTATGTGTGTGTGTGTGTGTGTGTGTCTGTCTGTTCCCCTGTGGCGCTCAAACGGGTGGACCGATTTGAATGCGGTTTTTTTTGTTTGAAAGGTGAATTAGTCGAGAGTGTTGTTAGCTATGTTTGATGAAAATCGGTCCAAGATGGCCGCCGCTGCAAAATGGCGGATTACATATTTTTTCACAACTCCCTTAATATGGGTATCAAATGAAAGGGCTGGACTAGTAGAATAGCACTATGCAAATCCAAGATGGCTGCCGCCACAAAATGGTGGATGTCGGGGGTTTTTAAATTTTTAATTTATACTTGTGATAGCTCAATTTTTGAGAAAGTTTACAGGCGATTTATTCAGCATCATGGTGCCACGAGATTTATAAAAACCTAAATCCACGCGAGCGAAGTCGCGAGCATCTGCTAGTTATACTACAAACAAACAAGTAGCGACTTTTCTCGTCTGAATGAGTCATCTTTTTAATATTCCTGGATGAAAAGTAGTCCATCACTCCTTCAGGCTTATCTGCCTGAAAAAAATTGGTTCATCAGACCTAAAAATTAGCAATTTTCCTCTAGATCCATCCAGCGTGGTTGAGCTTAGTCGTGAAAAGGTAAGAGATAGACAGAGTTTCTTTCGAATCTAAATATATGAAAGGAAAAGGTGACTGACTGACTGACTGATCTATCAACGCACAGCTCAAACCACTGGACGGATCGGGCTGAAAGGCATGTAGATAAAGAGGAGCTATTATAACGTACGCATCCACTTAAGAAAGCAATTTCGATAATTCAACCTCTAAGAGGGTTAAATAGGGGTTGAAAGTTTGTATAGAATAGAATTAAATAGAAAAGTTTTTTATTCAAATAAACTTTTACAAGTACCTACTTTTGAATCGTCAATTGAATCTACCACTGGTTCGGAATGCCGTTCCAACCGAGAAGAACCAGCAAGTTAGTGAGTACTGAGTACGTATGAGATTTATAATATGAATCCACGCGAACGAAGTCGCGGGCATCAGCAAGTTTATAATAACATTTGTATGGATACGTAGGTTGATTAGCATGAATAGTAGTGTCACACAGAAAATTCCAGAAATCACGTTTCGCAGTTTACAATCTCAGGTAGACTTTTATTACATACGAGTGTTACCTCAGGGCTCGAATAAGAATGAGTAATATTAAAGTGAAGCATTCAGTCATATTATATGAATATTTCATTGCTGTTGAGTGTCGAGTATTGCTCCCCGCGGCAATATAGCGTAACGCTCTGTAATTTCTTGCTGATAAGACACGGTGCGCGTTTATGTAACTTCAAGATATACCAAATAGAAGTTATGAGAGAACACGTACGGCCTGTGAGTCAAGACAACGGCGTCGCCAAGGGGGGGCAGCCCCCCCTAGAGATTTGAAAAATATAGCCAAATGCAACCAAAGTCCTAAATTCACTTACTTGACTTATAAAATTAATAACGTCAGGTCCTGTCCTACCTACAATTCATACTTTTCCCATCCTCTATATATCAACTTGCGCCCCCCCCCTCCACCATCAGCTGGCGACGCTCAATATCCCTACAGAGAGGAAGCTTCATACAAGCGGCCCGCTGTAGGTACACTCATATGTGAGCGCTCACCAACACTTCACGGACGCTCCATGTCTGACGCCACCTGTATAGCAAACGTGCGCTATGTGTGAGTGTACTCACAGCGGTCCGCTTGTATGAAGCTTCTTTTCTGTAGGGATACCTACACATGTGTTCCTACCATGCTCATCAGGTATCACGAAAATGTTAACCACGAAGACACTACTCCACAGATTTTACATTAAAAAACTGTCAAATGTCTTGTTTAAAATTAATTCAGTCTCTGTTTGAAAATTCCACAATATATTAAAGCCTTAATTACACTCTTATACATATTACTGTAGAAGTCATGTTCGCGTGGAATGGTGCCAAGAATGCTAAATAGTTTGAAAATGCATGTGTGACCTGACCTAATTAAGATATTAACGCGCAAGTTTTAGGTTATAAGTATTGTATTTTTAGGTGTTTTTAATCTTTTCCCTCCACGTATGTAAAAATATACTAGGAGTATTTACGACAACAATTCGAATGAAGATGCAGTCACTTAGACGTAAAATAGAAGCGGGCTTACCTGGAAGAGGTACGGCAATTTTTTAAAAACATCAGTGACCTCCACGACGTTGGTGAGGCTGTTCCTCAGGGAGAGGATGAGCACCAGGATCTGGATGAAGAGCAGCAGGAGCAGCCGCCACAGCTGGCAGCGGCGACTGCGGCACCAATGCCGGAATTGCAACTTCCAGCTCGCTTTGTCTTCTACATTACATCATACCTGCTCCTCGACATCAGCGACCTCCACCCCGTTGGTGAGGCTGTTCCTCAGGGAGAGGGTGGTCTGCACGATAAGCGCCAGGATCGGGATGAAGGGCAGCAGGAGCAGCCGCCACAGCTGGCAGCGGCGACTGCGGCACCAATGCCGGAATTGCAACTTCCAGCTCGCTTTGTCTTCTACATTACATCATACCTGCTCCTCGACATCAGCGACCTCCACCCCGTTGGTGAGGCTGTTCCTCAGGGAGAGGGTGGTCTGCACGATAAGCGCCAGGATCGGGATGAAGGGCAGCAGGAGCAGCCGCCACAGCTGGCAGCGTCGGCTGCGGCACCAGTGACGAAACCTGGACCACTTCCAGCTAACTTTGTCTTCTACATTACATCATACCTGCTCCTCGACATCAGCGACCTCCACCCCGTTGGTGAGGCTGTTCCTCAGGGAGAGGGTGGTCTGCACGATGAACGCCAGGATCGGGATGAAAGGCAGCAGGAGCAGCCGCCACAGCTGGCAGCGGCGACTGCGGCACCAATGCCGGAATTGCAACTTCCAGCTCGCTTTGTCTTCTACATTACATCATACCTGCTCCTCGACATCAGCGACCTCCACCCCGTTGGTGAGGCTGTTCCTCAGGGAGAGGGTGGTCTGCACGATAAGCGCCAGGATCGGGATGAAGGGCAGCAGGAGCAGCCGCCACAGCTGGCAGCGGCGGCTGCGGCACCAGTGCCGGAACCGCGATCTCCAGCTCGCTTTGTCTTCCGATTTCAGCTGCGTGGGGGAAGCTGGGGGAAAAGAGTATAGTTTAAAATACACAAAATCTACTTACTTGGAATCCTCAGTTAGCAACACTATCATATCGTCTATGCGAAGTAGGAAATCTTATGTGGACAAATTTTATATATTTGGACAAATGAGGTGTCGTTAGATTTGTATGAATGACCCGTGTAACTTAGGTTATATTTTATGATGTCACGTTAAATCTAATATGTCGACTAAGAAACACAAAACATCTAACACAAGAAAAGACAAAATGTTTACAAATGCACAGGAGTTTGGTATCAAACTAAAATGTTACGCACATACCTATACAATGTACAATTGTAACAGTATTGTATTTGTAAAATTTACGGGAAAATGTCACACTTTTAATAATGTAACATTTTCCCATAAACGTTACAAAACGTGTAAAACATTTATCGAGCAACGCGTCGCGGGCCGCAGCGTAAGGTGGTCTGTGAGATGCAATAATAGGAGTAGGTAGTAATTAGTAGGCGGATTTAAGTTTTGAACTATAATCTTGTTCCTAAACTACCTCAATCTGAACCTTTCTTGCTGTAAGATTACTCATATTATACTCCAAGGAATTCATGAAGTATTCTAATTTAATAAAGAAAAGTTTTTGGTACAGGCATAATGTTACATTATGTTACATAATGTTACATTATGCCTAGTAACTACAAACTTTCCTTTTCAAACAGGCTCTCAGAATTTCTTTTGAAAACATTTTTCATTGTTACGAGCTGGTGATGGTGAAAATAATTTGTATTCAAACTAAACTACGATAGTTCCAAACTTGCCCTGGTCCAAGAAAAGTGTATTAAAAAACTCACCTGAGTAAAATATATTATCTATTTGTTTTCTTATCACCATCTAATGATGTTCATTACGTCGAGCGAGGTCGGGAGGTCATTATATCAAATGTTTGGTTATTTAAATATCAGAGGAAAGAGTAGGTATAATATTGTAATTTTTCCACCATTAAACTCTCAACGCTTGGGGTCGAATAAATTTCATTTAATTAATACAATGTTCATTAAGCCTTAATTTCACGGAAAAAACAAAACAAATAAAATATTAAATTGCAACTCTTCGGAAACATATAAAGCTGAAGAGTTTGTTTGTTTGAACGCGCTAATCTCAGGAACTACTGGACCGATTTCAAAAATTCTTTCACCGTTGGATATGTACGTGATCCTTGAGTGCTTATAGGCTATATAGGTATTATGTGCCACGGGCGAAGCCGGGGCGGACCGCTAGTAATAAATAATTGAGTATGGAATTTTCTACTGTTTTCGTTTCCGAGTTCGCTAAGCGAGAGTAAATTGATTCACTAGGGACGTTTCATAATAATATTATACTCGTATAAAGTATAAAAAAAAGCTGTGATAGCCTAGTGGTTAGGACGACCGACTTCTAATCGGAGGTCGTGGGTTCGATCCCGGGCACGCACCTCTAACTTTTCGGAGTTATGTGCGTTTTTAACCCCCGACGCAAAAACGACGGGGTGTTATAAGTTTGACGTGTCTGTGTGTGTGTGTGTGTGTGTGTGTGTGTGTGTGTGTGTCTGTCTGTTCCCCTGTGGCGCTCAAACGGGTGGACCGATTTGAATGCGGTTTTTTTTGTTTGAAAGGTGAATTAGTCGAGAGTGTTCTTAGCTATGTTTGATGAAAATCGGTCCAAGATGGCCGCCGCTACAAAATGGCGGATGATATATTTTTTCACAACTCCCTTGATATGGGTATCAAATGAAAGGGCTTGACTAGTAGAATAGCACTATTGCAAATTCAAGATGGCCGCCGCCACTAAATGGCGAATGTCGGGGGTTTTTTAAATTTTCAATTTACACTTGTAAGTATTTAAATATCACTTGCTTTAACGGTGAAGGAAAACATCGTGAGGAAACCTGCATGCCTGAGAGTTCTCCATAACGTTCTCAAAGGTGTGTGAAGTCTGCCAATCCGCTTGGCCAGCGTGGTAGACTATGGCCAATACCCTTCTCACTCTGAGAGGAGACCCGTGCTCTGTAGTGAGCCGGTAATGGGTTGATCATGATGATGATGATGATAAAGTAATTATATCTGTATGTTACCTTCCCACTCTTAAAACGCCGAACCAATTTCGACAAAAGCAAGAAAATTCTTTGTATTCCAAAAACTTAAGCCCACTTTCGTCCTAAAAATATAGAAAATATTTTCATCCTGGAAAGGAGTTTCCCAGAAAAACGTGTGGTTTATGCTTTTGTGTATCGCTTATCCGATGGAGCTGAAACGTGGCACAGGGATAGCTTTCATCCTGGAGATGGGCATAGGATACTTTTCATCCCGGAAGAGTGTACCCCTGTCCATCCCTCTATAACGTAGTCGCAATATGAGCTACGAGTTTTTTTGGTCCTCAATAGGACCAAAAAAACTCGTCCATCAAAACCAATGGACCAAAAAGTCCATCCGTTAAACAAGTATAAATTAAAAATTTAAAAAACCCCCGACATTCACCATTTTGTGGCCGATCTTGGATTTGCATAGTGTTATTCTACTAGTCAAGTCCTTTCATTTGATACCCATATTAAGGGAGTTGTGAAAAAATATGTAATCCGCCATTTTGTAGCAGCGGCCATCTTGGATCGATTTTCTTCAAACATAGCTAACAACACTCTCTACTAATTCACCTTTCAAACAAAAACAACCGCATTCAAATCGGTTTATCGGTTCATCCGTTCCGCACGCACGCACGCACGCACGCACGCACGCACGCACGCACGCACGCACACACGCACGCACGCACGCACGCACGAACGCACACGCACACAAACACATACACACACACACACACACACACACACAGAGACACGTCAAACTTATAACACCCCGTCGTTTTTGTGTCGGGGGTTAAATCAGCTAATTTTCAACCACTGCCTAAAAATCGGAGCAGGCCAGTTGTCGTGTCGTTGCCAGCGCCGGCGCCTTGAAGTCTAGTGGACAAATGCTCGTTCAATATGCCCGTCAGACCGTTCAACTTTCATGATGTAATAAGATGGCTTACGTTGCTAAAGTCCAGTATAAAGGGAAATCTTACTAAAGCAGTTTTGTAAACAGCTAACTGTTGACTTTCCCGAAGGCTTATTCTCGACGAGAATTTAAATGTAAATGTCGGAACAGACTATCGCAGAGTCGAAGCGCATCGAAAGGGATCGAATCGTGAAGCAAAAAATGTTCATGGCGTATTGGCACCTATAAAGCACAACGAATGTGCGTGTGAAGCGAATATATGGTACAAGTATGTAAATTAAAATTTAAAAAACCCCCGACATTCGCCATTTTGTGCAGGTGGCGGCCATCTTGAATTTGCATAGTGCTATTCTACTAGTCAAGCCCTTTCATTTGATACCCATATTGAGGGGGTTGTGAAAAAGTATGCTGTCCGCCATTTTGTGGTGGCGGCCATCTTGAACCGATTTTCATCTAACATAGCTAAGAACACTCCCGACAAATTCTTCTTTCAAACCAAAAAAACTGCATTCAGATCGGTTCACCCGTTTGAGCGCTACTGGGGAACAGACAGACACACACACACACACACACACACATGCACACACACACACACACACACACATAAACACACACACACACACGAACACACGCACGCACGTCAAACTTTTAACACCCCGTCGTTTTTGCGTCGTTCGGACTTAGTAGGTGCATGGTTTATGAGAAGTTTGCACAAAATCGGTCGAGCGGTTCTTCATTTATCACATTTTTTGTAACAAATGAATTCAATGATGGCGGATCATTTTCATTTTCTTACCTATATAATTTCTTCTGTACCTACTTGTGATTGTCACCTAACTCTTCCTAAACGGCTGGACTGATTTGAATGAAACTTTGTGTGTATATTTTCAATGGGTTCCTGGATTGTTTGAAAACATAATTACCGGGTAAGTACAGGTAATCTACCGGGTCTTGGTAGGTGGCGCTAATGTCACCGGGCAGGACGACGTCTGCCGGGTCCGCTAGTGCACTACATATAATACCTCATGCATCTGTTGAGATTGGCCACTGCACTGCACTGGCCGTAGTTCGGACGGGAGGACATTATTATGAAGACATTACTGACATTATTGACATTATACCTAAGATAATGTAATATAATGCACTATGCATTATACTGATACCCGCAACTTGGTCCCGCGGGAACTCTATAATTTTCCGGGATTAAAGTGGCCTGTGTCCTTCTCTAAGGGCTAGGTCTCTGTACCAAATTTCGTCAAAATCGGTTCAGCGGTTTAAACGTGAAAGCGTAACAAACAAACAAACCCACTTTCGCATTTATTTATATTATTACTTAGGAATTAGTAAAGTATTAAAATAAGAGCTGTTTTGTCGGAAGAAGAGGAGGTACTACTTTATCTTAGTGTTTTGTATACAAGGGCTTAGGTAGGTACTTGTCATTATCAAATTAATTGTCATTAGGGATAATGGAGCAATCTACGCAATATCATCTCCAGCCCTTTAACATTTTCGGTTGTTTACTGCTGTTTAAACCGTCGGGAATTCGTTTTGCATAATCAGTACTATATAAATGTGGTATAGGTAAATACAAAATCCATACTAATATTATAAATGCGAAAGTGTATCTGTCTATCTGTCTGTCTGCTAGCTTTTCACGGCTCAACAGTTTAACCGATTTGGATGAATTTGGATAGTACAGAGTCAGCTTAGATCCATGGGACAAACAATGGCCATAGGCTACTTTTTATCCCGAAAAAGCTGAGTTCCCGTGGGATGTTACAAAAACCTAAATCCACGCGGACAAAGTCGCGGGCTTATTTTAAGTAATCCAATACACATGTACTTACGAGTATTTTGAATATCTATAAGAATTTTCATTTTCAAATTGCATTTTCACTAGAGTTAGACGACGATATGCGAAACGAAAGGGACTCCGAGTTTTTAATTTCATAGCATAGCTAACTAGACTAGGATCTAGTTTTGAGTACCCCCACGACCACCATTACAGCCCTTTAAAGTCCCACTGCTGGGCACAGGCCTCCTCTCTTAACTCTTATAGGTGAGAGGAATTTAGAAATTAAACCCGCCACGCTGCTTCAATGCTGATTAGCGGGCTTGAGCGATTATTGTCAGACAATAGTGAAAATAACTGGAACCTCTGTTGAAGTGGTAGCTCTGTTGCGGCGTGACTGGAGAACAAACCACCAAACAAACATGATTTCGCACCCTTGCCGACATTCCTTCCCTTTTAATATTATAAATGCGTCAGATAGTTAGTTTTAAGTAAGGTACCTACAACTAAAAGTTCTTCTTTTGAAATTCTTTGAAAGTCTTTTTAATAAACATAATAGAGAGGCAATATTTTCTTATGACGTTATCACCTAAAATTATCCAACCAATTTTTTTTTTTCATTCATATTTTGGGTGCACGATGCTACGCAGAGACAAACATAAAATCAACTAACTCCTTGTTTTCGTCGAGGGCAATGGTTAACGAATAACGATTAATTAATAAAATAAACTTACCCATTTTATATGAAAACTTTTTTCACAATAGCTCGACACGTTCCGAATAAACTTTTCTCCCGGGTTCACCCGAGCATCCGTGCACCCTCCACGGGGGTTGAACGTGTACTGAGTGGAGGGCACGTTCGGGGGTGGTTTGCTGATTTAAATGTTGACGCTTCTCGATCGGACAGGATAAATAACAGCACGACCCCGTTTTGACCTGTACATATAGTCGGTACCTTTGAAGGGATTATTTATTTCTTTAATTAAAAGAAGAAAAAAAAACATGGTTACTTACCTTATTTTTATATAATAACTAGCTACTGCCCGCGGCTTCGCCCGCGTGAATTTCGGTTTTTCACAAATCCCGAGGGAATTGTGGATTTCCGGTTCCCGTTGCCGCTCCCTTTTCTACTACTTTCAAGGAAGTTTGCTATAGTAATCTACCTATAGCAGCAGCTGTAGCTATAGATTTCGGTTTTTTCAAATTTCCGTGGGAACTGGATTTTTGTAGGATAAAAAGTAGTCTATAGTTAATCCAGGGTATAGTCTATCTCCATTCCAAATTTCAGCCAAATCCATGCAGTAGCTTTTGCCATTGAGTAACAAACATCCAAACATCCACACTTTCACATTTATAATACCTATTAGTAGGATAATGGGCAAGCGGGTGATGCCGCCGCTCATGAGCATTAGCAGCACCTGAAGAACCACTCAATCGTTTCCGGCTATTGAGGAAGGGGACTGGCTCTTCAGCTCGCTGCCGGAACACACGGATGCTTTGCGGCAGATTTTGGGCCCAAAACATTACTATAATAAACCTTACCTCGAACATTACTAATACAATTATTCAACTTTACCTCTCGAGTCGCGTTGCAATGGCGTCCCATCAGATAACGAGAGTGAAGGAATAGAGAGTGAATCTGGGTTTGCGGTCTTATGCCGCTTGTATCCATTGGCTTCTGCAATTCGTCTGGTGTCATCGGTCCACTTAGTGCGGGGTCCACCTGGTGCGCTATTCGGTGCGAAGTCGTCATTTCAGCGACTTGGGACCCCAACGTCTATCTATATCGATTCTTAGAACTATCTTTGTTTATTTTACGTATACGTACAATTACGTACGTAGGTACGATTATGTACGTACGTACGTAATCGTGTGTTTACGTAACGATTTTTATTGTAAAGTTGTTTATTTCTCAAATCTCAGCTATTATAAAAATACTATTATTTATTAGAGAATGTTGCAAGCGATCCTTCGACCTTCGATTGTCGTAAAGTTCGGAACATTGAACATAGTCATATCCGAAATATAATTCTTCCGGAATTGCCACCAATTCCACAAGTATAATGTTCCGGAACAGTGAATTACGTTAAGCGATTCTATTGTTAGCGAAGTGTCTATTATACACATATTTGTACAGTGCAAACAACACGAGAAATATTATGTAGTTTCATAGGCGTTGTTTACTCGTACTCGAAATAGGATTTCATAATGTTGACTCTAGGAAGCCAATAAATATAATAAACTAGCTTTTCCCCGCGGCTTCGCCCGCGTGAATTTCGGTTTTTCACAAATCCTGAGGGAATCGTGGATTTCTGGTTCCCGTTCCCGCTCCCTTTTCCAACTTTTATACTTACTTTCTAGGTAGTTTGCTATAGTGATCTACCCATAGGTGTAATTTAGGTTTTTTCAAAATCCCGTGGGAACTGTGGATTTTTCCAGGATAAAAAGTAGCTTATGTTTTAAGACAGGGCATTATCTATCTCCATTCAAAATTTCAGCCAAATCTGTTCAGAAGTTGCGACGTTATAGAGTAACAAACATCCAAACATCTCAGCCGCTGCAATCGCTTCAAGTTTTCGACTTAGGTTGCTAGAGGGTGCTGCGATAGTTTTTTTAAAATTTTGAATGATGGCTGCTAGAGGGCGATGCGATCGTTACTTAGTTTCCAGTTTTGGCTGCCATAGGGCGCTGTGATCACTTCAAGTTAGGCCGCCAGAGGGCGCTGCGATCATTTTTAGTTTCCAGTTTTGGTTGCTAGATGGCGCTGCAATCGGGTTTTTAGTTTCCGGTTTTGGACGCAAGAGGGCGCTGCAATCGTTTTTTAATTTCCAGTTTTGGCTGCTAGAGGGCCCTGCTATTGCTTCAAGTTTCCAGCTTAGGCCACCAGAGGGCGCTGCGATCGTTTTTGGTTTCCAGTTTTAGCCGCAAGAGGGCGCTGGGATCATTTTTAATTTCCAGTTTTGGCCGCAAGAGGGCGCTGCAATTGTGTTTTTTAGTTTCCAGTTTTGGCTGCCAGAGGGCGCTGTGATCGTTTTTAGTTTCCAGTTTTGGCCGCCAGAGGGCGTTGCGATCGTTTTTAGTTTCCAGTTTTGGCCGCAAGTGGTCGCTGTGATCGTTTTTAATTACCAGTTTCGACCGCAAGAGGGCGCTGTGATCGTTTTTAGTTTCCAGTTTTAGCCGCAATAGGGCACTGCAATTGTTTTTTTAGTTTCCAGTTTTGGCCGCCAGAGGGCGCTGCGATCATTTTTAGTTTCCAGCTAGAGGGCGCTGCAATTTTCAGGCTTTTTGCAATTTTGCGGATGGCTTCAAGTTTCCGGCTTAGGACGCCAGAGGGAGCTGTGATCGTTTTTTAGTTTCCAGTTTTGGCCGCCAGAGGGCGCTGTGATTGCTTCAAGTTAGGCCGCCAGAGGGCGCTGCGATCGTTTTTAGTTTCCGGTTTTGTCCGCCAGAGGGCGCTGTGATCGCTTCAAGTTAGGCCGCCAGAGGGCGCTGCGATCGTTTTTAGTTCCCATTAAAACTTTCATCCCCTATTTTACCACCCTTAAAAGAAGATTTTTCAAAATAAAATATACAGAGTTTTATTATTTAAAACTCATAATCTAAATGCCGATTTTCAGGTCTATAACTTTGAAAACATAGGACTTTCATAAAAACTTTCATCCCCTATTTTACCACCCTTAAGGGGAGATTTTCCAGAATAACTTATACAGGTTTTTATCATTTAAAAATTTTAATCTAAATGCCTATTTTCATATCTGTAACTTCAAAAACATAACCTTCCTACCCCCATTTTACCCCCTTAGGGGAGGATTTTAGTGAAATATTTTCTAGGCTGATATCTAAGCCCTAGAGTTAACCTACCTTCCAAATTTCAAGTTGATAATAGCAAAATTATAATTAAAACTTCCCATGAAAACTTTCATCCCCTATTTTACCACCCTTAAGGGAAGATTTTTCAAAATAAAATATACAGAGTTTAATTATTTAAAACTAATAATCTAAATGCCGATTTTCAGGTCTGTAACTTTAAAAACATAGGACTTTCATACAAACTTTCTACCCCCATTTTACCCCCTTAGGGGAGGATTTTAGGGATATTAAATAGCCTATAACCTGCCCCAAAAGTTGGACTACCAAATGCAAAAAGAATTTTTCAAATCCGATAGGTACTTCCAGAGATTAGCGCGTTCAAACAAACAAACAAACAAACAAACAAACAAACTCTTCCGCTTTATTATATTAGTATTAGTATAGATGTAAAAACAGGGCCTATTCCTTCATAAAAAATGATGCAATCATACTGATTTCAAACATAGGTATTTTGACGATCATTTGAAGACCAGGTGATCAAAATATAATTATAATACCTACTAGGTTTCGCCCGCGTGAATTTCGGTTTTTCACAAATCCCGAGGGAATCCCGCTCCTTTTTCTAACCTTTATACCTACTCTCAGGAAGTTTGCTATAGTAATTTATCTATAGTTATAGCTATAGATTTCAGTTTTTTCAAAATCCCCACAGGAACTGTGAATTTTACAGGATAAAAGTAGCCTATTATGTTAAGTCAGCGTATCTATCTCCATTGACAGCCAAATCGGTTCAGAAGTTGCGGTGTTATAGAGTAACAAACATACAAACATCCAAACCTCCACACTTTCACATTTATAATATTAGTAGGATAAATAAAATAAGTTTAATCAAATAAAATACAGCCGTCAATACGTATCACGTACGTATGTTAGTGTAGAGAGTGTTGTTTACTTTGGTTGTAGCCAGTTTGTTCAAAGGGTATTAACAAGTTAATTAAACCGTGGCTCAAAGTCGGACCTTCGTTGACCCCATTGACCTGGATTTATTTATTTGTCCCATGGATTTAGATTTAGTTCATCTACACAAATAAATTAGGTAAATACGAAAGAACTTGTAAAAGTTTATTTGACTAAAGTTTTCTGTTCCATTATATTCTATACAACTTCCACATCCCTTCCAGATGTAAGAGAGAGGAATCGGTCACAAATTCCGGGTGAATTTGTGACCGATTCCTCTCTATATAACGTTAGTAGATAGTTAACGTTAATGTATAGCGGGTGTTCCGATTTTTCTCTACTTATCCTAATTTCTGTTTCAGCAGTATTTTAACATTCTAAAGAAGACAAAGCATTCTGTACCTAACAATACAACCGCTGTATAACATTTATTAGTAAGCGGGATCTTGTACCTACCTTGTACAAGATTTAAATATACAAGATATTATGGCATGGCAAAACTACATCTTGTGTAAAATTTTATTTTGGGTGCGCTTTTTTGTATTTATTAGTAAGTACCTCACAGTATCTTCTGAATTATGCCAGTCCAAAGTCGTCTAACGATGAGCAAATTTTATCATTATTACATCTGCTCATTTCAAACAGAAGATCATCACTAGACGCTATCTTTTTGAACTCTGACAAGTCAAATAACAAAGCTGTGTAGTAGGTACACATACTATTGGAAACGGTGAAAAGGCATCCTAAAATCAAGCTAAAATACATACCTAATAGGTATCTAGGTACATATATACATGGAAATAGATTTTCGAAAGAAACAAAAGTAAAAGATGCACTAAATGATCTGATCGTACCTTGTATTAATTCTTATGTATATTACTAGTTTAACCAGAAGTGCTAACATGGGACACACGAGAAAATTATCTCTACACTTTTTCTCGTCGAATACAATAGAATTCGACGAGAAAAAGTGTAGAGATAATTTTCTCGTGTGTCCCATGTTAGCCCTGCAGGTTCGACCGCTTCCATCTTCAACTGCATCGTCACTTACCGTGAGAACGAAGTCAAGGGCTAGTTCATCTATCTTCTATACATATCTATCTATATCTATCTATCTTCTATATCTTCTATCTATACATCTATACATCTATACTCTATACATCTATACATATAATAAAATCGTAGACTTGCCGTATCTGTACATTGAAGATTTTTGCAAAATAATAACTGGGGGATGTTAGGGATAAGTAATAGAACGTAAAAAAGCTATTTTTGAAATTTTTGTCTGTTTGTCTGTATGTTTGTGCGCGCATCACGCAAAAACTACTGAATGGATTAAAATGAAACTTGGCATGATTTAAGTTTATACTTTGGAGTAACATATAGGACACTTTTTATCCCAGAATTCATCACGGTTCCGTTGGGAGAGGGGATGAAAGTTAAAATGTGTCGTCGTCGTCGTCGTCGTAATCAACCGATTGACGTCCACTGCTGGATATAGGTCTCTTGAAGGGACTTCCACATGCCACGGTCTTGTGCCGCTTGTATTCAGCGGCTCCCTGCGACTCGTTTGATGTTGTCGGTCCACCTAGTGGGGGGTCTACCAACACTGCGCTTCCTTGTTAAAGTTTAAGTTCCTTCCTTGCGCTTAAAATGTGTACTTAGCTGTAATTCGTTAACGGGAGGTCCGATTTCATTCATTCTTTTTTTGTTAGAAAGTAGATACTTTAAGGATTACAGGCTAATATCTGAATGGCTGGATCGATTTTGATGGGATTTTCACTGGCGGATGTTTACATTTTGATCTACCAAAACATCCGCCAGTGAACTTTTAACAGTTTTTAGCAAGGTATGAGCTCAAAGGAGCTTAGTAAAAACAAAACGATTCCCACGGGATTGTTAGGGACCTTTCAGATAGACCGGCGCGGAGAGCAGAGCAAATTTTAATCACATTTAAAATAGAATCTTAAGACATTGAAATAAGCTTTATTTTTACATTTTATCTCTTTTATGATAAGAGGATGCTCGAGGATGCTCCCAATACGCTGGGTGTGAAATATTAAGAGCAGCCGCTCGGCTGCTCCATGCTCGTGCTCTTTCGTGCTCGAGTAACCGACCGGCTCCGTTCGCGTGCTCTTTCATGCTCGCGCAACCGACCGTGGGCCGAATTGCTGTGAGTACAATCCGGCCCAAGACTCAAGAGCGTACGCTCGGCTCCGAACGCATCCGCGTGTCCGTTCACACAGACCGGCGCGGAGAGCAGAGCAAATTTGAACGGCCGGTCTGTGTGAAAAAAAAAATGCTCTCCGACGCTCTCCGCGCCGATCTATCTGAACGGTCCCTTAAAAACCAATATCCACGCGAATGAAGTCGCGAGTATCCGCTTGTTGATGAATAACAATAAAAAAAAAGTATTTATACCGGAAATTAACACTCGAAAGGCGATCGTTTGGCGTGTGCCATCTTGAAAAATACCTTTCTACTTAATAATTCGATTAATTGCGATAAGAAAAATTGTATGTTTGCTGGTCAGTCGTTAAGAGTCAACAGGAGATTATAATCCTACACGCTTTATAATAGCTTTTGACGACTCACCTATCTGGCGCAGTGGTAAGTAAGTGGTCTTATTAGTGGGAGGTTCCGGGTTCGATTCCCGACAGAGGCAGTTTGGGATTTTATAATTTCTAAATTGTCTCTGGTCTGGTCTTATGGGAGGCTTCAGCCGTGGCTTACCACCCTACTGGCAAAGCCGTGCCGTGCCGCCAAGCGATTAAGCGTTCCGGTACGATGCCGTGTAGAAACCGATCAGGGGTGTGCATGCCTCTTCCAATTTAGCCCGCTTCCATCTTAGACTGCATCGTCACTTACCATCAAGTGAGATTGCAGTTGTTAACTTGTAGTAGAATAAAAAAAGCTTTGCCTGCAATATCGTAACAAATTCAGTAGACATATAACAACCGTTAAAACCGATCAGGGGTATGGATTTTATTAAACCGCCATACGCCTTTTAAGTCAGCTAGCTTCCATATTCCACTACATCGTCACTCACCATCAGGTGAGATTGCAATCAAAGGCTGATTTGTCATCGGATGAAAAATAAAGAGTTACTAATGTATTGGCGCCAAACATATTACGTCGTATCAAATAGCAATATAATACTTCCATATCTTTACTTGCATATTATTATTTACCTATTATCTATAACTAGTTGATGCCCACGACTTCGTCTGCGTGTATTTAGTTGTTTAACGTGAGATTTTTCGGGATAAAAAGTCCGTCCGTGGTCCGTGTGTATCCATCTTCAGGACGCAGCCTATCTCTGTGCGAAATTTCATCAAGACCCGTTCAGTGGTTGAGCTGTGAACAAGGTAACAGACGGCCAAAGCTACTTTCGCATGTTTATAATTTTAGCATATTGAATTATTTACATATTCGAACGCAGATCACGAGGACCCGGGTTTGATTTCTGGATTTGTTAGGTATTGGGTTTTTCTCTCAAGAAATTCTCAGTGCAAGCCCGGAGTTGGTAGTTCGCGGTGTTTCACCCCCGTGCCTCGGAGAGCACGTTAAGCAGTCAGTCCCGGTTATTATCACTATCATGTGACAATCGTCATTGAAGCTCGCCAACCCTCATTGGAGCAGCGTGGCGGATCTAAGCTCTAAATCCTTCTCTCCTATAAGAGAGGAGCCCAGCCGTGGGACGTTAAAAGGCTGTAGTGGTGGTGGTGGTGGAATTATGCAGATCTTCAATAATGACAGACTCCCATACAAACTTTCATCCCCTATTTCAACTTTTCAAGCCTTTTTTTCGTGACAAAAGGCAACCTGTGTCGTATTCTAAGGTCTAATCTATCATTGTACCAAACATCAAAAAATGGTTCAGCGGTTTAGGCGTGAAAGAGTAACAGATAAACAGACAGAGTTTCGCATTTATAATATTAATTGATTGACTCAGTAGCCACATTAGTGTGTTTTTATCATCACCTTCCGAAAGGATTCCTTATCGTTAGTCATTGGACGATTATAAAATGAATATTACGAATTTTATCAAAATCGAGCCACATCCATGGCACGTGCTTATATTGCTAGCTGATGCGCGCGACTTCAGTCGCGTGGATTTAGGTTTTTTTTAATCGCTTGCGAACTCTATGATTTTCCGGGTAAAAGTAGCCTATGTCCTTCACCACGGTCTAGTCTATCACTGTACCAAATTTCGTCAAAATCGGTTCAACAGTTTAGGCGTGAAAGCGTAACAAGCAAACAAAAAAAAAAAAGCGTTTTTTCGCCCGCCCACCCACCCTCTAGTGTTGCCTGCCGGCTAGCGGCCTTTGGCAAGACCGTAGGGAGAGCCGAATTTTTTTAAAGTCACTTTTTGGGCAAACTGCGACTGCCGGCGCCTTCATAACTGTTTGGAGGGCTGTATACACCCTCCACACAGCCACTTGGACGTACGGCCTGCCCTGGGGGGCCCGATAAATCGTAGAATTTTCTAGTTTTAATACAATTTTAGACTTAAATTTGACTTGGGAGGCTTTACACCTCCCAATCAATTTAAATTAGGTTAAGAAATTGACTACTGATCATACATTTGACTTTGGGAGGCATTATACACCTCCCATTTATTATTATAATTTTAACTTTACTATATAAGACTATTGATTTTGACGTTGGGAGCCCTATACACCTCCCAACCATTCTAAACTAGGTTATTAGATTGGTTAGGTTATTAACTATTGACTGTTGGAGGCTCTCTACACCTCCAACTACTCTAAAATAAATTAATTGTTAAAAATAAATATCGCAGCTAAAATGGCACCAGGAACGTCGAGTATAAACAAATCCACAAACGTTGGGAGCATTAGCGTGAAACACACAGACACAGAGGCCCGGAAAAAGCTTCCGTCTAAGCCCCCATCTGCTGAGTTGCCCTTCCTGATGAAGTCAGCTGCAGAGGGCCCCTTGGGAGAGCTGGCGACCGTTGCGAACCAGCTCTTCCAGGAGGCCAAAATCCAGCTGGAGCACTCGGGAAATATTAAGTCATCAATCAAAGAAACAGTTATAGAATGTCTCAGCAGCTTATATACAATTGCGCTGAGACTCAGCGGCGGAATGCCATCTCCCGCCGCCCCAAGTGCTCCATCAGTTGAATTCGCCAGGGAGATTATGGCTGAACTCCGACAGCAGAAAGAGTTGGTGGTTGCAGCCAGGGAGGATGTGGGAGCCGTCAGAGAGCAAGTAGAGAAACTAAATGAGAATGTTACAAAAAATAGACTCCTGGACGGCATCTCATATGCAACCGTGGCTGCAACCCCTGGACCTGCATCGCGGCCGCAAAATCGCCCTCAGCCTGTATACTCAATACTTGTATCTTCCGTGGACGCCCACGACACGAGTGAAGATGTGGTCAATAAAATTCGGTCAGCGGTGAGCGCAAAGACATCTGGCGTTCGCGTAGACCGGCTTAGGAAAGCAAAGGATGGGAAGGTAATCCTGGGGTGCCAGACAAAAGATGAGCTCTCCAAAGTAGCAGAGAGGCTCAAATCTGGCAACCCGATGCTGCTAATGGAGGAGAAGATAAACCGGGACCCACTGGTAATATTACGAAACGTACTCAATTTAAACACCGATGAGGACGTCTTGGGTGCACTTAGAAAGCAAAACGAGCATATACTGGGGGGGATATCTGGAGAGGATTATAGGGCAAGCGTCCGGTTCCGAAGGAAAGCAAGAAACCCGCTCGAAAACCACGTGATCCTGCAGGTATCTCCCCCAGTATGGCAGTGCCTCACGGAAGCCGGCAGAGTGCACATTGATTTACAGAGGGTAAGGGTCGAAGACCAATCGCCACTGCTGACATGCTCCAGATGCTTGGGCTATGGCCATGGCCGCAGGACATGCACGGAAACCGTGGATACCTGCAGCCATTGCGCTGGCCCGCGTCTAAAGAAAGAGTGTCCTGTGTGGCGGGTCGGAGATCAACCCACGTGCCGCAATTGCCAGAGCAGCCGACTTGACCGGACGGACCACAACAGCTTTGATGCAAGCTGTCCGGTCCGGAAAAAGTGGGATGCTCTGGCAAGAGCGAAGGTTTCATATTGCTGAGGGCTCCACCGGCAAAACCCGTGATGTTTCTGCAAATTCTGAAAACCTGGAAAGTCATGTCTATAGAGTAATACAAGCTAACCTCCAACGTAAAAAGCTGGCGTTGGCTGAACTTCTGAGTGAGTCGCAAAGAAGAAAAGTTAGTATTGCTCTCGTACAAGAGCCGTACGTTGGCTCAGAGGGGGAAGTGAGACAATCTTTGGGATACAGAGTCATACAGCAAATCCAAAACCGAGCCAAACCTATAAAATCTGCGATTATCGTGCTTGATAATGAAATAGAAATTGTGGAACATCCTCGTCTTACTACAGAAAATATAGCCGTGGCAACTTTACAAACTAGCGAATGGAAAATTGGTGTCATATCAGTCTATTTTGAGGATACCCTACCAATGGAGCCATATCTTAATCATCTAAAAACAATCAAAAAATCCCTAAAAACAAACAAAATTATCCTGGGTGGTGATGTGAATGCATGGAGCCCTTGGTGGGGGAGTATACAGGAAGATTACAGGGGAGAGGAATTGGCCGGATTTTTGGAAGAAATGGACATGCAGATTCTGAATGAAGGCTTCACGCCGACCTTCTTTACAGTACGAAATAGTAAAGTGTATCAGAGCAATGTAGATGTCACAGTATGCACGCAGGAGATGCTCGGAATTATTCAAAATTGGGAAGTGGATGTGGGAGTTACAAGCTCAGATCATAACGCGATCACATTCTCTTTAGTGCTTCAAAAACCTACAATAAGTCGTCCTAGAAAGTCAACTAGAAAATATAAAACAAATAAAGTAAACTGGGTAAATTTTAACAAACAACTAAATCAAAAATTAGAAAACGATAAAATAAATACACTAAATATTAAAAATATAAAATCAAAAATGGAACTAGAGGAAATAATAGGAAAATTTATAGAATGTGTAAAAGAAACGTGTGATGAACTGTTACCGTTACTTAAATGGAACTCAAAATTAAAATTACCTTGGATGACAAAACATATTGAAGCACTAAAAAGAGAAATGACCACCAAAAAACGTAGGATCTCTTGCGCGGCTCCACGAAGACGTCAACATTGTGGTAGAGGAGTATTTAAGGGCGAAACAAACTTATGAACTTGAAGCGGTCAAAGCACAAACCACGAGCTGGAAGACCTTCTGTGGTACCCAAACGAAGGAAAGCCTCTGGGACGGCATCTACCGAGTTATACGAAATACCAGCGAGAGATATGAAGACCAACCCCTCATAGAAAATGGCAGTGTTCTAAGCTCTGAAGAATCCGTCAACCTTCTGGCAAAGACGTTCTTCCCTGAAGATAATGATGTTGAAGAAAACTTAGATCATCAGGAAATGAGGACGCGAGCAGCCAATAGTGATAATCCTATTGAAGGGGATAAGCAGGACCCTCCATTCACAGCCGAAGAACTGAAGCACGTAATAGGCTCGTTCAACAGTAAAAAAGCGCCAGGTAATGATGGGTTAACAGCCGACATCTGCGCCGAATCAATCAAGGCGAGCGGAGCCGTATTTCTCGGGATCATGAATAAGTGTCTCGAGTTGTCACATTTCCCACTAATATGGAAAGAGGCAACGGTCGTGGTTCTGCGCAAGCCATCTAAACCGGATTACAATCAACCTAAAGCATACCGACCGATAGGGTTGTTACCTATTTTTGGGAAAATGTTAGAAAAACTCATGATCAGAAGGATTCGTTGGCACTTAATGCAGAAACTGAACCCGAGGCAATACGGCTTTGTCCCACAGCGAAGCACCGAAGACTCCCTCTATGATCTAATCCAGCACGTAAGACAGAATAACAACAAAAAGCTAATAAGTATCATGATATCGTTAGACATAGAGGGAGCCTTCGACAGTGCTTGGTGGCCAGCTATTCGGTGTCGGCTGGTGGAGAAAAAATGCCCCCAGAATTTACGGAAGTTAGTATCCAGTTACCTGAAGGACCGGAAAGTTCACGTCCGCTATGCCGGGAAAGAATGTACAGCAAATACCACTAAAGGGTGCGTTCAGGGGGCCATTAGCGGACCTACCTTTTGGAATGTGTTACTAGATCCGCTGTTAGACAAAGTGGAGGAAATGGGAATACACTGCCAAGCTTTCGCTGATGATATTGTTCTGGTGATCTCCGGTAACTCAGTAGAAAAATTAGAAGAACAAACGGCAGAAGTGCTCAACCATGTGTATGAGTGGGGAGTGAGTAACAAACTAAAATTTGCACCAAATAAGACTCAAGCCATGATAGTCACAAGAAAACTAAAATACGACACCCCACGTATACACATGGGGAGCACTCAAATACAACTTTCGGACGAAATTAAAATCTTAGGGGTAATTATAGACAAAAAATTAACGTTTAACAGTCACATTAAATACATATGTCGGAAAGCTTTAAACATATACAAACCTTTGGCACGCTCCGCAAAAATTAAATGGGGATTAAATACGGAGGTCATCAGAACAATATACACATCGGTAATAGAACCGATCATATTATATGCATCTAGCGTTTGGGCACCTGAGGCAAACAAACTTATGACTCAGAAAATGCTGAATTCCGTTCAGCGTGGGTTTGCCCAAAAAATCTGCAAAGCTTATAGAACAACCTCGCTTAGCGCAGCCCTGACCCTTGCAGGACTCATACCACTCGACTTACGAGTACACGAAAATGCTCAAATATATGAGGCAAAGCGTGGAAAGCCTCAACACTTTATAGGACAAGACAGAATTATAGAAAAGAAAATATGCTACCTCAATGCACCACACCCAGTAGAAGAAGAGACCTTTGAATTTCAACACCTTGACGAAAGAGAGTTCGAGGATTACAAAGAAGACATAAAAGCTGAGGTGGAGATGTACACGGACGGTAGTAAAATAGACAACAAAGTGGGCGCCGCTCTGACGGTATGGAGGGACAGCGTCGAGACTCAATATAAAAAGTTTCGGCTCGAATCCTACTGTACAGTATTTCAGGCGGAAATGTACGCGCTCTACCGTGCTACGGAGACTGCTCTTAAAATTAGAGATACGTCCGTGAACATCTACAGTGATTCCAAATCATCTCTGGAAATTATAAAGACGCCAAATACTTACCATCCGCTGGCTTTTGATATAAGGCGGAACCTTTATAAACTGAAGCAAGAAGGGAAAGAGGCACGCCTATTCTGGATCAGAGCCCATGTCGGAACAGCAGGCAATGAGAGAGCTGACTTCCTAGCCAAAGCAGCAGCAACGACAAAAAAGTCAGCACCAGATTATGACAAATGCCCAATTTCCTTCATAAAGCGCATGGTAAGAAAAGACTCTGTAAAACTATGGGAAAAAAGATATATAGAAAACAAAAATGCCGCCGTAACAAAGATGTTCTTCCCGAGCACGGAACAGGCATTCAAAATTTTAAAAAATATTCAACTTACACCAGTGTTAACTCAGGTTCTAACAGGGCATGGTGGCTTTAGTCACTATTTACACCGATTTAAATGTAAGACTAGTCCCGCTTGTGAATGTGACGACCAAACTGAAGAAACCGTCACGCATATCTTAACAGAATGTCCAATATATGCGTTAAGTAGATATGATACGGAACAATATATTGGCAAACAGATATGCAGAAACACAATCAGCGAAATTGTAGCGGACAAAAAATCCAGAGAAGTTTTCTTCGAATACTGTAAAAAAGTTGCAAACTCAGTCATTAAAAAGAATAAAACGAGAGATTAAAACACATAAATGCCTTATCATATTATACATAATTATAGATAATATATTATATATCCTAATAAAGATCAAATGTACTTTGTATATTATAAGAATATACTAAATTACATAGATAAATTAGTATAGATGTATAATATAATATATTATAATGCATAAAAAAAGAAAAAATTAATAACACACAGAAAAGAAAGAACGTAAAAAGTCTTACAAGGTCTCCGATTCTGTCGGAGGTTGCAGAAATCCCCCTAGAGGGGATATTAAAAAAAAAAAAAAAAAAAAAAAAAACAAGCAAACAAACTCACTTTCGCATTTATACCTATAACATTTGTTAGGATTTAGTTACCTACTAGAAAACAGCTGATAATCTTCAAACGCCAGCACAGATTTTCTTGAATCAAGTAGGTAGGTATAAAACTTTCGATAAAATCACCTTTCAAACAAACAAATTCAAAATAGGTTGATCTTTTTGGCAGCTGCGATGCCACAAACAGGCACACTGAGACACAAATACACACGTCAAACGTATAACCCCCCTCTGTCTGCATCGGGAGTTAAAAATGACTAAAATTATTCGCAGTTAATGCTATTGATTCCTGAACTTTCACTTACTTTGAAACATACTAGAAGTGTTATCAGAATGATACAAAAAATCTAATGCATATATACATTTTTACTCTATATATATTAAGTATATATCTATATAAATATATAAAACAAAGTCGTGTTAGTTCAAACCCTTATAACTCGAGAACGGCTGGAGCGATTTTCATGGTTATTGATTTGTTGTATTTGTCTCGGTCCCGAATAGGAAAATATCCGTGGAAAATAACTATTAAAAACATTGGAAAATTAACGAAAAAAGAAAATAAAAAAAATACATTTTCCCATACAAAATGTTCACGGGTTTCGTAACTGTCAAACATCCCGTCACGTCGATACGGTAAACTCTCTCACCCGTACCTACATATTACTATACCTACGGTAAACTCACCCGTATATACCTAATTCTTCTGTACGTGTGTTTGTCACCTAACTCCTCCTAAACGGCTGGATCAATTTGGATGAAATTTTGTGTGTATATTTCAATGGGTTCCTGGATGGTTTGAAAACACAATTACCGGGTAAGTACAGGTAATCTACCGGGTCTCGGTAGGTGGCGCCGATGTCAGTATAATGTCACCGGGCAGGACGAAGTCTGCCGGGTCCACTAGTTTATCATAAATGAATGAATTACAATGAATGAATTTATCCTTCGCCATAATCACCGGATTAGTAAGTACATAAGGTCTTGATAATTATAAATTTCCTTATAGTTAATAATATAAAATTTGTCCTTATATGGAAGCAACCGCAATCCTATTCATACCTACGATGAATTTCGGAAAAACCGGTCTATGTGTGCGTGATGATTTGGAAAAACGAAATAATGAATAATTAAAAAATCAAGATTATTTAAATAAAAGTAAAAGCATTACTTATTTAATTTTCAATGACAAAATACCATGGACATAAGTTGCTCTAACAGTTAATAGTTAGGGTAATTCCGGGGGAGATGGCCGTATGGGAGAGATGGCCAATAGAAAAAAGTCGAAGTAATTATTAATAGATGGCACCTACTATAATTTAGTTCGATTCGTTTCGGCACGGGCAACAAGCCGGCATGGATTTTTTTGCGAAAAAGTTATGGAAAGGTGAGTAATTTGACTTTGTTTTTTAATAACACGTTTAAATTAAACTAAGGGGTTGACATATTAAGTGGTCACAAAAAAGTTTTGAAAGTTTTGTCCGTTTTTGTGATTTCTTTGTAAAGTAAAGAACTTTCTCGTCATTCTAACCTAAAAATTAACTACAAAATTGAGAAGTTGCTTTTATTAAGTACTGTGGCCATCTCACCCGGACAATCGGGAAAGATGGCCAAATTATTTACGGGAGAGATAGCCATAAAATTAAATGTCCTAATTTAAATCTATTTTTAAAATTCAATGTTTCTATAGATGCCTAATCAATACGTACGGAAGGCGGCTATTGGACGAGGTGCCTGGAGCGAAGAAGACTTAAAAAATGCTGTGTCAGAAGTACACAGAGGAGGGATGACGGTTTATAGGGCCTCTTTTATTTACCATATTCCAAGAAAAACACTAGAAAGAAGGTTAAAACAAAACAACTACACAAAGGGACCTATGGGACTTTTGTCGGAGCGAAACGATCGTCGAGTTGAATTTGTGGTGAATTTGTGTGGTGTTGTGCCTACAAACTTGTCACTGTTAGCGGATTATAGCAAAGTAATTTTGTGTTCATTGTATAGGACCTATAGGACTATCATCAACCTTTGGTGCAGACACCGAAAAAAGACTGAGCAAGCATATAAAAGACATGCAGTCGAGAGGCTTTCCATTGACTATCGATGATTTGAGAAGAATTACAAGTCAATTTTGAGTCTCAGATTCAGGCCCAAGTAGGTACATCCCTTCAGACGGTAGACCAACCAATACCGACTAGATTACTGGACGAAGTATCTACACTGCCTGTTAAACTAAACGAGGTTTGGAAACGAGCCAAATAAGTAAGCATCATTTTGACACCTGAAGATCATATTGAAAAACGAAAATCGAAAGAAAATGAAAAAGAAAAAAAGGGAGAAAAGTCAAAAAAACCAAAAATGATAAAAACAGATACTATGACTTAGACAATGTAATGACCTAAGAAAAAAAACTGTTAAGAAACGAAAGGCAATTCGTAGGTTGTCTGATAGCAGTTGCGAAGAAATTCCCATCGTTTTCAATGATACCTCTGAAAGTGAATCTGAAGATAGAGAGAAAGATAACTGCTGAGATTGTGGTGATAATTATTACAGGACACAATTAGTTGAAGATTGGATACAATACAATATTTGCATGTTTTGGGTGCATGAAAACTGCACCGAGTTTGAGGACATGTGTTCTTACTGCGGTAATAAGAAAAAAAGGAGTTAAAAGATCTCAAGAGCAAAGGGAAAGGCAAGAAGAGTATTGGCCATCTCCCCCCGATTACTATGGCCATCACCCCCGGACACTCTGGGAGAGATGGCCAGTCCTAGTTTTTTTTTTAAGTTTAAAATTACATTGTTTGCGTTTTTTAAAGTAATTTATCGTTAATGTTTGATAAGAGTAATAAATAAAGTTTACGTTTTATATTAATTCAATGTTTTATTCATCATAATTCCTTCACTATAGAGTTTTAAAGTTACTAGGGCCATCTACCCCGGACTTACCCTATAAGTACTCAATTTAAATCATATTATCGTGGTGATAATAAAAAAATTGGGTTCTTCTCAGACCATGGCGCGTTCGCAACCTTCGTAGTTTTAGTTATGTTGTAGTAAGTAATCATCACTTGTAAAATGAGGGTTTTCGCTAATTTTTCTGACACCAGATGTCGCTACATAGGCGTAAGGTCTAAACAACTGTCAAGTTGTAGGTACTGAATTTTATGCCGATGAAACGGTATAAAATTCGCATATACGATGAATTTTTTACCGAAAATTCATCGTATATGCACTGTTTTACTACCTATATAAATAAATAAATAAATAAAAGATTTATTCAGCCATATCTATACTAATATAAAGAGGCTTGTCCTGACTGACTGATTGACTGACTGACGGATCATCAACGCACAGCCTGAACCACTGAAGCTAGAAAATTGAAATTTTCACAGTAGCTTCCTTTTATGACGTAGGACGCACACAAAGAAAGGATTATTGCAAATTCCATCCCTAAGGGGGTTAAATAGGGGATAAAAGTTTCTATGAAAGTCCGTCATTTTTTAAGTTATATCCGTGAAAATCGGTATTTGTACTGTCGGTTAAAAATAAAGAAATACATGTTTCAGGATTTTTGAAAATCCTACCCCCAAGTGGGTTAAATAGGGGATGAAGGTTTGTATGAGAGTTCGTCATTTTTCACATCATTTCTTAAGTTATATCCATGAAAATTGGTATTTAGGTTTTCAGTTAAAAATAAAGAATTACGTGTTTCAGGAATTTTGGAAAAACTACCCCCAAGTGGGTTAAATGGGGGATGAATGTTTGTATAAGATTTGTATGAATCCACGCGAGCGAAATCGCGAGGATCAGCTAGTATAAACATATTTCACTTGATTAATACATTAGTAAACGTGACAAGATAGTTACCCGTAGATTTCTAAAGAACCGAAACGAAATATGGATTACGGACTAAGAAAAGTAGCTAAGCTAAAGATTGAGCTCAAACGCAGAGGTGCAAATCACGTGCAAATTTTTTTTGCACTCGTTAAGTTGCGTCCAGACTTGAACATTTCACCGAACCGAACAGCGAACATTTCGGCGAACTTGTTACGCTCAATGTGGACGGCGCGCTTGGAGCGCTTGAGATGGGTTACTGGGTAACAGTTCGGCGAAAGTTTCGCCGAACTGTTACGCAGTAACCCATCTCAAGCGCTCCAAGCGCGCCGTCCACATTGAGCGTAACAAGTTCGCCGAAATGTTCGCTGTTCGGTTCGGTGAAATGTTCAAGTCTGGACGCACCTTTAATTGTACATAAATAGGCACTGCACAACACTGTGGAATTTTCGGAAAGAATATTCCTCTTTTAATGATTTAAAAGATGAAAAATAATCGAAAACTACAAGACTCATGTATTTTGATAGATGATTAGACCTCTCGCTACAGTGCTGCCAACTCGTGGATCATTTACAGAAAACCCTCATTGACATTCAACAAGTGATAAGCTAAAAGATTTATAGTCCATTGAAATGTTACATGAGCTTTGCATTTATTAGAGGACGGAATTTTATTTTTGGAACATGTGTAGGGTGTCAATAGAAGCTTAACCTCAAGTTTGTGGTGTCGCCACCCCTGTCCCCGGCCGCCATCTTGGAAAAAGGGGTGAAAACACTTTTTTCGCGATATCTCGGAAACTATGTGTGTCAACATTAATCTTAGAAATAAAGATAAACTTGTGTTGCCCACTACTGCGAAAAGTTGGAAAATCATTTGTTGGTAATTCTGTACTTTTTTATAATATGTTGCCAGAGAACATTTTGGATATGTCTCTCAATAAGTTCAAAGGTTTTATTAAACGCAAATTAATTGAAAAGTCTTACTATAGCTTAAAAGATTTTTTTAATGACAAAAATCCATGGACATAGATTGCTCCAAAAGCCAACAGTTCAAATCATTTTTATGGCTATTATACCATACTAGCTGTTGCCCGCGACTTCGTCCGCGTTAAACAATTTTAAACGGGAACCCTTTGTTTCCCCGGGATAAAATAGTAGTCTGTCACTTTCCAGGTCCTCAACTAAAAAAATGCGACTGCAAAAAATCACGTCAATCTGTAGTTAAATGTCCGATGATAATAATATGTTGAAAGGAAACCCCCCTTGAGGTGGATTTTCGTCAAATTTTTCTTAGCTTATGCCTACCTACCCCCTAGAAAGAACCTAACTTCCAAATTTCAAGTTAATAATAACAATAACTTAAATTTCACGTAAAAAGTTTCATCCCCTTTTTTACCACCCTTAAGGGGAGATTTTCCTGAACAACTTACACAGGTTTTTATTATTTAAAATTTATAATCTAAATGCCTATTTTCATATCTGTAACTTCAAAAACATAGAACTTTCATATAACCTTCCTACCCCCATTTTACCCCCTTAGGGGAGGATTTTCGTGAAATCTTTTCTAGGCTGATATCTAAGCCCTAGAATGAACCTATCTTCTAAATTTCAAGTTGATAATAACAATAATTAAAACTTAACATAAAAACTTTCAACCCCTATTTTACCACCCTTAAGTGAAGATTTTTCAGAATAAAATACACAGGTTTATATTATTTAAAACCAATAATCTAAATGCCGATTTTCAGGTCTGTAACTTTAAAAACATAGGACTTTCATACAAACTTTCTACCCCCATTTTACCCCCTTAGGGGAGGATTTTAGGGATACTAAATAGCCTATAACCTTCCCAGAAAATTGTACTACCAAATGCAAAAAGAATTTTTCAAATCCGACTGGTACTTCCAGAGATTAGC
Source organism: Melanargia galathea (assembly GCA_920104075.1). NCBI lineage: Eukaryota > Metazoa > Arthropoda > Insecta > Lepidoptera > Nymphalidae > Melanargia > Melanargia galathea. The sequence goes on along the minus strand of OV049871.1, from coordinate 17,960,862 downwards.
GCGTTCAAACAAACAAACTCTTCCGCTTTATTATATTAGTATAGATTGTAAGATGGTGATAATAAAAAAAAAATAAACCCGGCTGAGTTTGTTGTGGGCTCTTCTCAGACCAGGGTGCGTTTGGAACCCTCGTAGTTTTAGTTTTAAGTAAGTCTCCGTAAATAATTATCACCATTGCCTGTACCTAAATTGACGTTCAAAAAGTGTAGGTACAGTGTACCAATTTTGAATAAAGTTTATTTGATTTTGATTTGATATGCGTCTTACGAAAAATTCGTAAAAAATAATTTGAAGCAAATTGTTTTGCCTATAAATGTGTTTATATAACTTTTTGCCCTAAATTAAAAATTAAAGAAGTTGCAAAAAAGTGAGAAAATTTTTTAAAATCTTTTTTATACATTTTAATAAAAAAATTCTCAGACCAATCTTGTAGATGATCGTTTGAGGAAAATTTTTCCCTGTAATTTTTTTAATTTCATTCATTTAAAATGCTGTTTCAGCGCTCCAAAGTTGACCGGATTCGTCAATGCTCATGAGAATCCGGTCAAAAAGAAATGTTTAACTTATTTTGTTTTTTTTTTTAATTGTAAATTAATATTATGTTGTTAATAATTATGTATGAAACCCTAAAAGAGCAAGGCCCAACTCGCACTTGGCCGGTTTTTTTACGAATTTAAATTTCACCGCACAATATTAAAGTAGGTAGGTATAGGTGGACAGAACTACTCGGGGGTAGTGGAGTTCTGAATTAGCCACATTGTGGCTAATTCTGTTTAGACCTGTCATTTTAGTTTAGTTTAGAGATTGTGTACAACAGAATTAACCACAATGTCGTAATAACCATCATCCAAACGAGTGTTGAAAAAAAAAGCTGTGATAGCCTAGTAGTTAGAACGACCGACTTCTAATCGGAGGTCGTGGGTTTGATCCCGGGCACGCACCTCTAACTGTTCGGAGTTATGTGCGTTTTAAGTATTTAAATATCACTTGCTTTAACGGTGAAGGAAAACATCGTGAGGAAACCTGCATGCCTGAGAGTTCTCCATAACGTTCTCAAAGGTGTGTGAAATCTGCCAATCCGCTTGGCCAGCGTGGTAGACTATGGCCAAACCCCTTCTCACTCTGACAGGAGACCCGTGCTCTGTAGTGAGCCGGTAATGGGTTGATCATGATGATGATGATGATGAAACGAGTGTTGTAATGAAATTCAGTACAACATTATATCATCCGTTTTCATAATAACACTCCTTTGGATAATATTATGGTTACCATGACTGGCTCTTTTAATGTTAGCAGTAAGCTAACTGTTTCAGAATCTTTTATAGAGGATTCATATTAAGGGTGTAGATAAAATCTTGTATGCAACTGTTGATAATTAGGTATTCAAACACTCACGTGATACTATTATCACATTCGTGTTTTAATACCCCTTATTATACAACAGTTACATAAATAACTATAACAATTATTTCTCTGGTTAAATAATAAAATGTAAAAAATGTAAATGTTTCACGGAGATGATTCACGATTAGCAATGTTTGCTGTACCTATCGATAAGGCCCCTCACACTGTTTGAACATATTGCCTATCAATTTACTTAATAACAATACCTATTTTTTTATGGTGAATAGCTGTGTTGAAAGTCCCTATTAAAATAAAAAGTGAAATAAGATGATTAGATCGTGAGACGATAATATTTTTAATTTTGGGGAGTCACACAACACTTATTGATCGATACAGGCATAGTCGATATGAAGGCTTTCTTGCTTGTTTGTAACATAAACATAATGTGTTCGATCGACGCACGAATGATTTCAAACGATGAAATCCGCGCGGTCGAATGCGATCTAAAGCCCAAATTATACGGTTCATTTTTCGAGATTTTTGCTTTCATTTTCGAAGCTTCATCGATGAATCATCGAAAATGAACCGTCTAAACACCGACCGTTCATCGTTCACAGGCACTGTGCCATAGCAAATATCGTATCGTTGTGCATCGTTCATCGCAAAAATGAACGATGAACGGGGCACCGTCTTTGGGCTTATGTTATGTTGGCAATGCGAATAACATAAATCTAGCGATTGCTGCGATTAGTTCGTTTGGATTGGATTTTTTAATGATTGGATTGGATTCACGCAAGCCTGAGCGTGACGGATTCAATGACAATAACTGTGGGTGTGGAAAATGTCGAAAATTGATAGGAGAAGTATCTATGTTGTGCATCTCTTGTTCGCGATATGTAGAGTTCAATAATTGCAATGCTGATAATTACTTACGGAAACTTAAAACTAAAACTACGAGGGTTCCAAACGAGCCCTGGTCTGAGAAGAGCCCACAACAGAATATTTATTGAATCTTGCGCTTGCTTGTAATTCAAATTCAGCACTCCCAATAAAAATGCACTTTCTCTCTCACCAACTCTCTTATTGAACCTTATCTCATTGAAAAATACCTGTACAGCTGATGTGCAACAGTTATTTTTCAATGAGTGAGCAAAATTGACTTTTGCTCACTGGTTTTAAGGCGCGCACGATGAGAAAATATTGAAGCCATATTTTCTTATTTCTTATTAGTCCTTAAATAAGTAATATTGTTCGTAATAGTGTCCGAGTGACTGCTACAATCAGCGCACGGAAAATCAGTGTGAAAGGCTCTATAGTCGTATGCGCCGGTGAATCACCCGCTACGTATAATTAACGCGCGCGGCCGTCCTCACCTCAGTTGTGACAAGGTGCGACCCGAGTGTAGTCAAAATGAAGGTGTTCTATCTAGTTTGTGTCGCGTGTATAATCTGTTCGATCGACGCGCGATCGATATCGAAAAACGAAATCCACCCGATCGAAAGTGATGTTGTCAGTGAGATCAATAGTTCATACAGTTCATCCAGTGGAATGCATTTGCTAAACGAATTGAGAGGATCGCGAAGGACTAAGAGGCAAATTTTCACTGCACAGAATTGCCAGTATGGATATTGTCGTAAGCAACTGGGCAATGTAAAGTTGTGCGTACCTTGCAACCGGTGAGTGTGGTAAGGCGCCAAATTACGAAATCTTCATCTTTTTACCTATCTAACAGAGTTTTTACCTACCTACCTAAAAAGGAGGGTAATATGTTCATCAGCCGGTATGCACATTTTAAAAAGAAATAAAATATTAACAAAAATAACCTAAATAGCGCCTTTAACTAGCTAATACACTAAAAATTCAAAATTACTTTAAATTAAGATAAGATAAAACAAAAATCTTATTTTGCAAATTGAATAATAAAAAAATCTTATCAAATAAGTGTATTGTCATCGGTCCTTGATAAAATATCTACAAAGTTTAAATGAAATGTGACCGTTTGAAGTGGGTCTAAATCGTGCCCAAAGGAGTCGGTTACAAACATACAAACAAACAGGTGAAGCTAATAAAAAGCATTTAAAAATATTTACAAAAAGCATACACCATCCTAGTGATCTTTTATGCATGGACATGGTGCCCAAGACACTGGCGCTATTGTCTCTGCCTCTGTATTGCCAGGTTGGGCAAAATAAGTGACAGCTCTTAGGTCATCTGATGCATGGACCATTTTCTGAAACACTACATTGATGATAATATGTTTCGTGTCCGAGAACCAAGCAAGCGCTGCAAAAACGTAGGCCTTACAAAATATAATCCTAACTTTAAATTATAAATGCGAAAGTGAGTTTGTTTGTTTTTTACGCTAAACACGCCTAAATCGCTGAACCGATTTTGACGAAACTTGGTTTTTAGACTAGACCTTGGAGAAGGACTTTATCTTAAGTTTCACACTGGTTGCCTATAACCAATCTAATTACTTTTAACTGCAAAAACCGCGGGATTCCATTCGAGAAAAATTTAAAGAAATAGGTAAGTATTCTTACAGTAGCTTCTCCATACATATCTATAACAATATAATTTTTGTTAGGCAAAACATTCACATTTACAAAAAAAAGTGTGAATTAAGTACACGACAGGCAATTAAGAAATAGAAATAGGCTCGTGATTCCTCAATTCTTCATATTGTTGTTTTAAAAAAGTACAACCGCCGAGTTTCTTGCTGGTTCTTCCGGGTAGGACCGGCCGCGGCATTCCGAACCAGTGGTAGATTCAATTGACGATTCAAAAGTTCTCGTAAAAGTTTATTTGAATAAAAAACTTTTTTATTCTATTCTAGGGCTTCATCCTGGATAATCATAGAGTTACCAAAGGATTCTTAAAAAAAAGCCGGACGATGTCACGGACATCGCTTAGTAAAATATATTATTAAATAACTAGCTGACCCGGCAAACGTTGTTTTGCCATATAAATAACTTAAATTACTAAAATGGCTATTAAAAAATAAGGGTTGATCTTAGAAGGGTGAAAATTTAGGTATTTTTGTATGTTGTATCATAAAAAAATAAAAACTAAAAATTTTGTCTAAAAAATAAAAAAATAAATTAGGGGTGGACTACCCTTAACATTTAGGGGGATGAAAAATAGATGGCCGATTCTCGGACCTACTCAATATGCTCACAAAACATGAGAATCGGTCAAGCCGTTTCGGAGGAGTATGGGAACGAAAATTGTGACACGAGAATTTTATATATAAGATTATATATAAGATATATATTCAACTGAATATTTAGATAATCTTAACTTTTTATGATAGTTACAATATTAATCACAAAGATAAGATTGTTACGAATCAATGATACAAATATTTTATTAGCTGATATCCATTCTTTATAAGCGTATTATCTCATTTATTAGATAACGTTTGCGTATAATATTATTGGAGTTCTTGTGAAAATTAGGAGTCATTTTCTTAAGAAATGATTTGGATATTTATTAAGTATATGTAGATTTATGACAAATTCGAATATTTTCTATTCAAGAAGTTTTTATGTTATTTTATTCATCTACAAGTAAGCCCTTGATAGTTGGAGATCCCGTCTTAGAAATTTATACCCTCATCTGTTATTTAATTCTGATAGAGATTATATGCTAGATAATTTATAGATTGATACATTGCACTTTGGTTGCCTGGCTAAATTTGGTGCCTATGATATTAAACACAAAAAAATTTAATCAATTTTTTTCGATCTGCTTCCCTCATCTGTTATTTAAACGAATTATATGTCAAATGAAAGATTATTTTATTCCCAATCGAACTGTATTTGGTTGCCTGGTCAAAAGTGGTGCTAAATCATGGTTGTCTGGATTTTAAGATATAATATTTTCTGTGCGAGTGTTGAAAGTGACAGAAAAGTGTTGCGCGCGCAATTCCATTTGACAGACAAAGATGCAGTGAGGCAGGTGTGCACTCGGCAGGTGCTTATTCTATACATAGATTAAAACCATAGACTTGCTGTGCCTGTCCATTAAAGATATTTGCAAAAAAAAAAATAAGTGAGAGACGTAAGGTATAAGTAATAAAACGTAAAAAAAGCTGTTTTTGAAAATTTTGTCTGTTTGTCTGTATGTTTGTGCATGTATTATGCAAACACTACTGAATGGATTGAAATTAAACTTGGCATGATTTAAATTCATACTACATAATAGCATATAGGAAACTTTTTATCCCGAACTTCAGCACAGTTTCCTTGGGAGAGGGGATGAAAGTCAAAATGTGTACTTAGCTGTAATTAAGATTTATAAGACGTTATCACGTCAAAAAAAAGGCACAGCCGTACGTACTATCTTTTTCCGAAGCACTTCAGGCTATTTTCAATATGTTTTTATAGGTTAATAATATTTCAATTTCTTAGCTTGCAATGACATTTAAAAATTGAATTCTCCGAGATGGCGGATAAACTGGTTCAATTAACGGGTTGTTCCACTTCAATTTGAAGCGGTACGAAAGTTTTATACCCACTTAGCTGAACTTTATCGAGCTATATTATTATAACCTTAAGGACAATCCAGTGGTTCTTTACAAAATAATACTATACAGCTAAAAGCATGCTGTCCCTTTCCACAGGGACTGGTGTGAAACGACTGGCAATAGTTTTTATCCTGTGAATTAGTTAACATACTTTAATTTTTGTATACAGAGTGCCTGAAATGATTTATGAAACAAAAACATAAGATTAATCAGGGTATCTAGTTGAAGACTTATTATATTTCTTATTTAAAAACTAAACAAATGTATTTTGTTTTTATAGGTAATCAACAAGCTGGTCTAATAGAAAAAAATACCATTTTAGTGAGTCAGCCACAAGGTATAAAAAATGCTCCTATGCTAAGTACCTTTTACTAATCTAACTTGTTCTTACTTTTTGAAATTGAGCATAATAATAACTTAAGCTGTGACTATCTATCGCTTAGCACAATATATACAATGTCGCCTTTACACTATTAAAACATTGTAGTTTCACTTGCATGTGCTTAAGATACACTAACATACTTTACACTACACTTTAGCTGTTTCTTGGGTATATTAAGTTTAGTAGCTCACAAGGCTCTTTAGCTCACTTGCCTTTTGAGAAGGGAGTGTTGACAACATTTTGAAGTTTACATCTTGGTATTTAATGCCTAAAGTATTATTATTATTTAATACTAGCTGACCCCCGCGACTTCGTCCGCCTGGATATAGGTTTTGTATAGGATCGGATTGGATCCCATAATCCTTTTTTGTACCTAAACTAAATGTAGCCTAAGTTATTCCTTATAACATCACCAGAAAGTTCCATCAAAATCGATCCAGCCGTTTCGGAAATTAGCTGGAACAAATAGACAGAAACGCACACCAGTTTAAAATAAGCCGTACGTTCAAAGATCCGGGTCCCAAGTTATTTGAACCCTATAAATGCCTGTCATTTCTGAACTAAAGAACCTATGACCTTGAAATATTTATGGAACAATATATAAAGTACTATCTTTCTAACAAAAAAAGAATGAGTAAAATCGAACAACGCGTTAATGAATTACAGCTAAATACACGTTTTAACTTTCATCCCCTCTCCCAAGGGAACTGTGCTGAATTTCGGGATAAAAAGTATCCTATAACCTACCTTGGAGTATAAACTCAAATCGTACCAAGTTTCATTCGAATCCATTCAGTAGTTTCGGCGTGATGCGCGGCCAAGATACAGACAGACAGACAGACAGACAGACAGACAGACAGACAGACAGACAGACAGACAAAAATGAAAAAAATTGCAGTTTTGGCTTCAGTATCGATTATAGAGTGCCCTCCAATAAAAATTTTCAAAATATCTTCAATGTACAGAATTGGATCTGTTACAGTTTTATTATATTACTAGTATGGCGCGTGGGTGCGCGGCCCGCTAAAGCGGACCGCGGGGTTTCGAGTAGTTTTTGTTTGTGCACCTCTGAATTTTTATGGCCGCTATCTTGAATCCGCCATTTTGAATTTTTTTTAAGCTCACTGCCAATTGGATGAGGTTTCGAGTAATTTTTGTTTGAGCACCTCCGACCTATCTTCAATACTCTGGCCATGCTCCTCACCCGTCTTCCAAATCCTCAATCTGATCTTTACATATCTTTCATTTGCATGAAATTTTGTCTTCTATACGAAACCATCAGTGAAAAAAAAACTTGAGAGGTGTCAAGAGACACCTGGATGGAACGAAGTTCCATACACTCAACCTCTACCTACCTACCTCTACCTCTACCCCTACCCTTACCCCTACCCCTACCCTTAAACCCTACCACTACCCCTACCCTTAAACCCTACCCCTACCTCTACCTACCTACCTCTACCCCTGCCCCTGCTCCTGCCCCTGCCCCTGCCCCTACCTATACCCCTACCCCTGCCCCTACCTCTACCCCTACCCCAAACTCTACCTACCTCTAACCTCTACCTCTATCCCTACCCCTACCTCTACTTCTACCCCTAACCCTACCCCTACCCCTACCTCTAAATATCAACCTCTACCTCTACCCCTACCCCTACCCTTACCCCTTACCTCTACCTACCTACCTCTACCTCTACCTCTACCTCTACCCCTAGCCCTAAACCCTACCCCGACCCCTACCACTACCCCTACCGCTGCCCCTGCCCCTTCCTCTGCCCCTGCCCCTACCCCTGCCCCTGCCCCTACCCCACCCTACAAAAATTTTGTATAAAAAATAAATACCACCATCTTGATTTTTTTTCTCTTCATCAAGTAGATTTTAGGTCTTGATCATCTTTTGCCAAGAAACCACTCTTCCATCTTTTATACTTGGTGAGATAGACACCAACGAAATTTCTATAGCCGCCATCTTGAATCCGCCATTTGGGTTTTTTTCAGCTCAGTGCCAATTGGATGAGGTTCCGAGTAATTTTTGTTTTAACACCTCCCACCTATCTACAATACCCTGCCCGGGCTCCTCAACCATCTTCCAAACCTTCAATCATCATGTCTGCCCATATTTTTCTTTGAGACTTCTCCAAAGAACCGCATCAAAGCCTTGCATAGTTCACAACTTCTAGTCTCTTCAATATTCGCCATACATTTTCTATGGAAAAATAAACTCCGCCATTTTGAATTTTTTTTCTATTCATCAACTAAACCTTCGGACCCTGATCATCTTTTGTGAAGAAACCACTCTTCCATCTTTTATACCCTCCGAGATGGACACCGACGAAATTTGTATGGCGGCCATCTTTTTTTCGCCATTTTGAATTTTTTTTCAACTGACAGCCAATTGGATGACGTTTCGAGTGACATTTGCTCGAGCACCCCCCACCTATCTTCAATACCTTAAGCGTGCCCATCGCTCGTCTTTGAAATCCTCAATCATCAGCTCTCTCCATATTTTTGTTCCGAATGAATTTTTGTCCTCTATACGAAACCATTAGTGAAAAAAAAATTTTTCATACAAAATTTTACAGGAGGGGTGATCAATCAGTGAGTCAGTCAATGAATCAGCACGAGCAGCTATATATATATTAACTAGTATGGCGCGTGGGTGCGCGGCCCGCAAGCGGACCGCGAGGTTTTGTTTTCAGGTATTTTTTGTTTGAGCAGCCTCCACCTATCTACCCCATATTCCTAACCCTCGATCATTATCACTCTCCATATTTTTTCTCCGAATAATTTGTCAGAATGAGAGTTCTTCCATAAAAAAAATTTAAAAATTGAAAAGGAACGGCGTCAAAGTGTTGCATAGTTCCCAACTTACATTCTCTTCAATATTCGCCATATATTTTGTATGGAATAATAAATTTCGCCATCTTGTTTTTTTCTGTTCATCAAGTAAACCACGTCTTAATCATCTTTTGCCAAAAAACCACTCTTCCATCTTTCATACTCAGTGACATAGACACCGACGAAAGTATGGCCACTATCTTGAAACCGCCATTTAGGAATTTTTTTAAGCTCACTGCCAATTGGATTAGGTTTCGAGTAACTTTTGTTTGAGCACCTTCCACCTATATTCAATACCCTCGCTGTGCCCTTCACCCGCCTCTGAAATCTTCAATCATCAGCTCTCTCCATATTTTTCCTCCGCATGAATTTTTGTCTTCTATACGAAACCATCACAAAAAAAAAACTTTGTGAAAACATAAATTCCGTCATCTTATTTTTTTCCTGTTCATCTAGTAGATTTTTAGTTCTTGATTATATTTTTCTAAGAAACTACTCTTCCATCTTTTATGCTTGGTGAGATAGACACTGACGAAATTTGTATAGCCGCCATCTTGAATCCGCCATTTTGTTTTTTTTTTCAGCTCAGTGCCAATTGGATGAGGTTTTGAGTAATTTTTGTTTGAGCACCTCCCATCTATCTAACATACCCTGCCCGGGCTCCTCATCCATCTTCCAAACCCTCAATCATCATGTCTTTCCATATTTTTCTTTGAGAGTTCTCCAAAGAATCGCATCAAAGCCTTGCATAGTTTACAACTTGTAGTCTCTTCAATATTCGCCATACATTTTCTATGGAAAAATAAATTCCGCCATTTTGATTTTTTTTTTCAATTCATCAAGTAGACCTTTGGATCCTCATCATCTTTTGCGAAGAAACCACTCTTCCATCTTTTATACCCTCCGAGATGGAGATCGATGAAATTTGTATGGCGGCCATCTTTTTTTCGCCATTTTGAATTTTTTTTCAACTAACTGCCAATTGGATGACGTTTCGAGTGACATTTGTTCGAGCACCCCCCACCTATCTTCAATACCTTAAGCGTGCTGCTCACCTGTCTCCGAAATCCTCAATCATCAGCTCTCTCCATATTTTTGTTCCGAATGAATTTTTGTCCTCTATACGAAACCATTAGTGAAAAAAAAATTTTTCATACAAAATTTTACAGGAGGGGTGATCAATCAGTGAGTCAGTCAATGAATCAGCACGAGCAGCTATATATATATTAATTATAGATCAAATGTATAATATCATTAAAGTTCTCAAAGACGTTCTGGAAGGCAGGGTCACTGGCAACCGCGCCAACGCGACGGGCCAGTCAAAAAATATTCCATTAAGTTTTATTTTCTTCAAAGTGAAACCGTTCTCATATAAATAGATGTGATGACGGAAGGTAATCAATTGACCTACGTATGTGACATACAACTCAAGGTCGATCGTGATTCGTGGTCCGTGTGTAACATAACAGTCAGGTGTTACTCACCGGTCGGTGAGATAAACGAACTTGGGAGCGCTAAAATTTGTATTAGCATGAGTAATGCTCATTTTCACCAGCGCAGTGGCACCTGAACGATAGGTAGCTTTCCCGTTGAAGTTGAAATGTCAGGCAGTTGAGTTAAATTACCGTTAAGGTTATGCTTGCTCACCAGGGCATTCTTTTGTATTGCAAATTTTAAAAATATTTTGTATCGGAAATCTCTCATTATGAATCAGTGGTCGGGCATTTAAATACTTCGGTAATGTTTTTTGGGATCAGAAATCTGAAACAGCTTTAAAAAGCCCCGGCTGTATAACTACGTATAAAATATGCAAATAAAATGTTAATTCAGTGTAGGTAATAGACAAATATTATCATAGATTTGCATGATTTGGGTCTATTTGAATGTTAATGCATGCTAAAGAAAATGTTGAATAATATTACCTAATGTAAAGTAAATAAATATATGTTTATACTAATTTATTGCTATTTTAATTTTTACTATCTAATTGTCGAATAACAAACACATAATGAGTGACTATTTTTAAATGTTTACTACCTATACAATATACAAATAAATATGTATGTAAATCTAAAGCATTCGTCTGAGATTGCGTAATACATAGTTGCGTTTGTAATGTTTATGTTTATTTAATGTTTAATGTTTTGGGTAATATTGTGTAGATCTGAAATCAAAAACAAGTGATAATCTAAAAGATTGAACGTAAAATCGACTTCACCACTCACTCAACAATTCATATTTCGGAAACTACCGAACTGTAGGGCTATTCTCTAAAATACCATCTCGATATCGAAGCTCACTCAAGTGAAATAACTCGCTTCGAAAGCAAACTCACTTTACCTTGGTTTGATATTCTGTAAACATCTGCTATGCACTTGCGAAGTGAAGTGAGTTTGAGTGAGAAGACCTTTACTATCGAGTTTTACAGAGTACAAATTAGCAAACTCATCTCGAATTCACTCGCTATAATTCGAAAATGGCTTTACAGAATAGCCCTGCTGATTTTGATCAAACTTGCACGTTCCCCAAGTTGAAGTAAATGTAAGCCAATAAAAGGAATGGTCACAATCCGATCAATCGTTTCGCAGAATTTGGTGGACAAATATAATATAATATATTCAAACATGAAATATCTATGAAATTTTGTATATTTGTTTGGAAGCCCTTATAGATTATAATATTATGTGATTGTAGTTCCAACAATATTACATATTACGTGCATATTACAATACTTAAACAATATTATATATATACTGTCAAATTGATAACCTATTTTTTTTAAGTCGGTAAATAAAAAAGGTACATTGAAACAAGACATCGCAGCTAATGAAAAATACCAACTGTATAGGTACTGGAATTCCAAGATTTGACCGAGAAAATCCACCGCTGACGGAAAAGTCACGATTCTAGAAATCGATCTTTACGATAATGTTTTATGATTGGAATTCACTCAATAATAATAAATAATAATAATTGAACGCCATGTTTGTTGTTTGAATTAGAGGATACAAAATATTCGTAAAAATGCAAATTGTTTTTCCCGAATTTAAAACAAACAATAGGTTGTTGTTTTTTTTTTTTTTGTTAGCGATGTCGATTGATTTTCCTGTCGAATAAACAACCCCAGCCACCCCTTTTGTTACCATGACAAGCATGCAGCGTTTATCTCTTTACGGGCATTAGGTATCTACTTTGTCTAACTGCTCATCCACACGTTCGCCAACATGCTGGCCCATCTTATGGCTCAATATGTTGGCCCAACGTGTAGAGCGGCGGGGTGATTACGTAAAACTTTGCAGTAGCGATAGCAACGCGACAGCAATAGCAATGCGACAGCGACCACTACGCGACCGGTCGCAAAATGTCACTAGAATTCGTATTACGCAAGCCGATCGCACGTCTATTGCTCGCCTGTCGCAAAATGTACTTTTGCCATCGATAATTCAAAAATTAATAAAATTGCTTGTTAAATGTATGTATTTAAAAAAAACAGTAAACGTACTCGACAATTACTCACAACAAATCAACAATCACTTTGCAACAAATGCAGAGGTTGTTGCAGTTTGACGTTTCATTTTGCTTGGCTGTCGCTGTCGTATTGCTGTCAAGGAATTTTAGATAATACCAATTTGATGTTTGCAAAAGTGACGTTTGACAGCAATTATCGCGCAATTTACGCCTGTTGCAAACCTGTCGCGAGATACGTAATCACCCCGCGGGAGTTGGAAGGTATTGGAACGATGGCCCGCAAGTTGGCCCGCAGGTTGGCCCGGAGCATATGAACTACCTTCCAACGTGTGGACGCGAACACAAACTCCTCGCCCAACACCTTCCAACATATTCGCCATCATGTTGGCCAACGTGTAGAGGCGCCTTAATAATTTTCGAGTAAATATTAGGTAATTGACTGTGGTGCGTATTGCTTACCTGATTGCTTGCTTTTCCTGCTTATTTAGAGGCGCAAGAGTGCTTGTGGGTTGTGCACTTCACATAACAAGCTATAGGTAATTTAAGAAAAATCAAACAGACTTCAAAATTCTTTCAACTACTTAACCGATTTTGATGAAACTAGCACTGTTCCCTTAGTTGAAGTAAATGTAAGCTAATGTAATGAGAATGGTCACAATCTGGTTAACAGTTTCAGAGAAATCCGTGGACAAACATTACACACATTCATACACCTACAAAATTTTGTGTAAGTATTTGTTTGGAAGTTAACAGAATATTATCATAATTGTGTGACTATATTATTGCGATTCCAATAATATTACATAACTACATACATGTCGAATTGATAATCTCCTTTTTTGAAGTCGGTTAAAAATAAACTTAGCGCAGGCGGGCTGACGTATTTGAAGTCGTAGAGCTGTTATCTTGAGAACCTTAAATTAGCTATTTAGGAGGTCGGTACCAAAAATGTAGTAATAAGACCTCTGAATATAGTAACGTGAGGCAGTTTTTCGAAATCACAAATAGATGCTTCAATTTTATTTATTCAATTTGATTAACATTTTTGATACCTCAGTGTGTAGGCATTAATATATATATAGCTGCTCGTGCTGATTGGGTGACTCACTCATTGATCACCTCTCCTGAACAATTTTGTATGAAAAATTTTTTTTTCAATAATGGTGTCGTATAGAGGACAAAAATTCATTAAGAGGAAAAATATGGAGAGAGCTGATGATTGAGGATTTCAGAGACGAGCGACGGGCACGCTTAAGGTATTGAAGATAGGTGGGGGGTGCTCGAGCAAATGTCACTCAAAACGTCATCCAATTGGCAGTCAGCTGAAAAAAAATTCAAAATGGCGAAAAAAAGATGGCCGCCATACAAATTTCGTCGGTCTCCATCTCGAAGGGTATACAAGATGGAAGAGTGGTTTCTTCACAAAAGATGATGAGGATCTAAAGGTCTACTTGATGAATTGAAAAAAAATTCAAAATGGCGGAATTTATTTTTCCATAGAAAATGTATGGCGAATATTGAAGAGACTACAAGTTGTAAACTATGCAAGGCTTTGATGCGGTTCTTTGGGGATGTCTCAAAGAAAAATATTCAAAGACATGATGATTGAGGGTTTGGAAGATGGTTGAGGAGCCCGGGCAGGGTATTGTAGATAAGTGGGAGGTGCTCAAACAAAAATTACTCGAAACCTCATCCAATTGGCACTGAGGTGAAAAAAACCTCAAAATGGTGGATTTAAGATGGCGACTATACAAATTTCGTCGGTGTTTATCTCACCAAGTATACAAGATGGAGGAGTGGTTTCTTGGATAAAGATGATCAATACCTAAAGATCTACTTGATGAGCAGAATGATTCGAAGAAAAAATATGGAGAGTGATAATGATCGAGGATTAGGAATATGGGAGAGATAGGTGGAGGCTGCTCAAACCAAAATACCCGAAAGCGAAACCTCGCGGTCCGCTTGCGGGCCGCGCACCCACGCGCCCTACTAGTTAATATATATATATAGCTGCTCGTGCTGATTGGGTGACTCACTCATTGATCACCTCTCCTGAACAATTTTGTATGAAAAATTTTTTTTTCAATGATAGTGTCGTATAGAGGACAAAAATTCATGAAGAGGAAAAATATGGAGAGAGCTGATGATTGAGGATTTCAGAGACGAGCGAATGGCACGCTTAAGGTATTAAAGATAGGTGGGGGGTGCTCGAGCAAATGTCATTTGAAACGTCATCCAATTGACAGTTAGCTGAAAAAAAATTCAAAATGGCGAAAAAAAGATGGCCGCCATACAAATTTCGGCTTCGGCTAACTCAGAGGGTATAAAAGATGGAAAAGTGGTTTCTTCGCAAAAGATGATGAGGATCCAAAGTTCTACTTGATGAATTAAAAAAAAATTCAAAATGGCGGAATTTATTTTTCCATAGAAAATGTATGGCGAATATTGAAAAGACTACAAGTTGTGAACTATGCAAGGCTGTGATCCGGTTTTTTGGAGAACTCTCAAAGAAAAATATGGGAAGACATGATGATTGAGGGTTTGGAAGATGGTTGAGGAGCCCGGGCAGGGTATTGTAGATAGGTGGGAGGTGCTCAAACAAAAATTACTCAAAACCTCATCCAGTTGGCACGGCGAAAAAAAAATACCAAAATGGCGGATTCAAGATGGTGGCTATACAAATTTCGTCGGTGTTTATCTCACCAAGTATACAAGATGGAAGAGTGGTTTCTTGGAAAAATATGACCAAAGACCAAAAATCAACTAGATGAACAGAAAAAGAAAAGATGGCGGAATTTATGTTTTGGAATTTATGAAGATAGGTGAGAGGTGCTCAATCTAAAAGTACTCGAAACCTCATCCAACTGGCAGTGATCAAAAAAAAATACCAAAATGGCGGATTCAAGATGGCGACTATAAAAATTTCGTCGGTGTCTATCTCACCAAGTATAAAAGATGGAAGAGTAGTTTCTTTGAAAAATATGATCAAGAAATAAAGATATACTTGATGAACAGAAAAAAAATCAAGAGTGCGGAATTATATTTTCACACAAAAAAAAAATATATATTCATTAATGGTTTCGTATAGAAGAAAAAAATGTATGCGGAGGAAAAATATGGAAAGAGCTGATGATTGAAGATTTTGAAGATGGGTGAGGCACGGCACATCCAGGGTATTAAAGATAGGTGGAGGCTGCTCAAACAAAAACAACCTACTCGAAACCCCGCGGTCCGCTTTAGCGGGCCGCGCAGCCACGCGCCCTACTAGTATTTGTATAAAACTTGAGAACACTTGCGCTTGTGTTATTCATGTTATACAATGGTCGCAAATTAAAATATAATAGATAGGTATGTTGTTTGTCTGGTGAAGCAGTTGTTTTATTCGCAGACTTGTTCAAATATTAACAGTCAAACCAGTAGTCGTCAAATCTAAGTAGGTATGTACCTACATATTATTATCTCAATTTTGTAGACCTGCCCTGGCGCAGCGGTGAGCGATTGTGGTTTTATAAAAACGGCCAATTTAAAGAAACCTAGGTTTACTTACATACCCTACATTTAGACATACAGTGCCTGCTAAGTATGTAAAGTTTTGTATTATTTAATATTTTTTCACTTTTTTCAATCTTTATTTACTTTTCCTCTTATTCGTTAAGAAAAGTTGTATGTTTAACTCAGTAAAAGCCCATTTACACCCTCAAATTCTGTATGCCCTCTCTTCACTCGTGTAGGTATATACAAATTTTTCAAGTGTAAATACCCATTTACACTTGAAAAATTCGATTCCCGATTCGTTAAACAATCTACTATAATTAATGATATCTATTTGTACACGTAATTTTGAATTTCTAACTCAATCACAATAAGTTTGTAATGTAGGAAGATGTGCAAGATAATAATTAAAAACCATTAAGTATTTGTTCAATTTCCGTACGTCAGCTGTAGGTACTTATCACAAATCAAACAATTTTCTTCCGATTAACAATACACTATTTTAATATATTATAATAATTGTTCAAATATTTAAACACTCGATAAGACATGAAAAATAAACAATTATGATAAGTACGTCTTGTGAAAACTTTTTGTGTAAAGGTTAGACAGGTATACATTAATAATTATTTTAAGAAAGAAAAATTATCAAGATATATTTATAATTTTTATAATTTTACGATAAAGAGTTCAACGCCCTTTCTCCATAATATACTTATTTGAATATTTGTCTCTGCCACTGGCTGCTTTTGTATAAACCGATGAGATTGCAGCAGTAAGTACTTAAATCAAACCATAAAAGAATCTCTTTTAATTCACAAGTAGGTATACCTAGATGTTGATCTAGGTAAGATTTATCTAGATAAACATCTAGATATACTAATTAATAACCTATGTAAACCAAAACCTTATGCAATTTTTATTTACCAATTAGTACCTAAAGACTACATTCTACCATCACTTAGGACCATTTTACACATATTTATCTGGATTAAATTTTTGATCTTCAATCTGCAAATTTTGGATCAGGCAGATTATTATTAATTCCATCCGTAAGTCAATCAGAGTAACACAATTTTTTTTAAGAATATTAGTCTGTGAATATTAGCCAGGTTAACTAAGACCCTTTTCCCTTCCAACTAGACCCTTACATAGGTCTAGATGACACATAAATACTGATTGAGTATTAACATTGTTTTTCTCTTGTCCACAGGTGTAACAAAAGAGGCCGATGTTGAAACTACCTGCTCGAAAAATCGTGGACATATCGAATTAACGATAGTAGCTATTTCCCAGTATAATCAGTAAGAAAGACTTAATTGCATCGAGATGACAAAGCAGTGCAGCGAGATAATGCAGCATCATCGTTAATATATTATTGCGTGAATGACAAGAATAGTCAATTTCTAGTAATACTACCATATCGTGCTCGAAAAACAGGACCTTCCATATTCGTCGTCGCCGCGCCGTCGCGTCGCGTCTTGACCATTCTTGTCTTACTTATGGGGAGTAAGTCTCATGGGGAGTTCCTCATGGCAAAGTCTTGTGCTGTTTTTGTTCAAGAAATCCCTGCAGCTCACTTGATGTCGCGACGAGGTGCTTGCGGGCGGCGCATCGAAATGCTAAAGGAAATTTTTAGTGAAATATTATTTTGAGTTTTAAAGAAAAAAAAACTATCAAATATAATTTTTTATAGTTTTTTATAAGTAAACATTTTTAGTAACCCATAAAATGTATTAAATAATCATGTAATTAGATAATATAATATTATGTGCTTTAAAAACTCTAAAAATTAAATCTAGAATTAGATTTTAATTTTTGTGTATATTTGGAAAAAAGTTTTGTGATTTATGGCTTTAAAATATATATTATGTATAAATCTAGGTTGCTTTTTACTAAACAATACTTAATTAAAAAGTAATTATTGTTGTAAATGTAATTAACGCAGGTTGTATTGTTAATCCTTAAGATAAGGTCTTGCTCAAACTTTGCAATATTATTTTGTAGTTTAGTCACAGTTTAATGCTAGAGAATTACTATGCGCGTTGTGACAAAATCAGGACGCGTTCCCCGAAAATGGAAACCCATGGCAATACTTGTTTAGTGTGAACTATTAAGTCAATTGAAATGTGGTTTTCAATTGAAGGAAATGTGAAGTGCGTATACCGATTATTATTTTATTTCGTAAATTAATGAAACTCTAACTTGTGACCAATTTGGAGTTTTGTTTTTTTATGGACTCTCTAGTTTATAATTTATTTATTTTAATGGTATTATTTATAGGAATGTTAAATTAAATAGAATTATATAAAAAATTTAAATAGGTAAATGAAACGCTTATATAATATAATATTTATAAAATTGTCAATATGGCTCTTCTTCAAACGAAACTGATCTTTATTAAAAATATGAGAATGATAATTTCATTCACAGCCGTATACCGAGAAAGAGACGCACTAATGCAAGTCGGCACTATTGCCAACTCTATCGAAAAAAATTACCTGATGTTTTTGGAAATTGTAGTTATCTGCATGAAAATATAAAAATAAAAAAATATATAACTCCGATTAAACTAAAAAATTTATATTTTGGAGCGGTGTTGGAAAAATTGTCTATCGAGGAAAGAAAAAGGGGAAAACTGGTATTCTGTAAACACCCTTGTAAAACCAACCAGGGGAAAATCATTTATTAAAGCTTCATTTATAAAAGACGACTCATGCGCTGCCGCCATAGCCATCGCATACTACATTGACTGACATGTTTGTATTTAATCCGGTCAATTTAGACTTCCAAGGTTACAATAATTCACACCGGGTTGAAAATTAGTAGGATTGTTCAAAACACTTATAAATGAAATGTGAAAAGTCCTCATCGATCCGACACCTGGAAAAAATAAGGAAAAAATTTACTCCTGGTCACGCACAGTTTATTCACACTTAGTCGAAATTTGATAGGATTGTTCGAAACACTATTATAAATGAAATGAATAGTCCTCATCTATTCGACACCTGGAAAAAAAATTACTCGGGGTTAAAGGTCACAAAAACGGGTTTTATTGTAACCTCACCCCTATTTTTTGGTCTAATTTGACCGGACTAATTACAAACCTTACAAAATGTACGCGCGCGTCCCAGTATGACATTGTGCCATTCAGTTTTCATTACGTGTCGCTCTTTTTGTGTGTCCAAGCCTAATTTCCATATTGCGTAAAAAGCAGGTTCTGTATTTTGAAACAAATTATATAGCTAAATAAAAAAATGGCGATGTCTAAATGTATGGTCGAAACAGTTTCGTAATAGCCTTGGCAAGATATTAGTATAATCCACATGTTGTAACTTCCATATTTATATCTTAAATTATTGTTTAAGAGTCCTTGCCATATTTTATAGACTGGTATTATGTTATTTACCTATGTATTATTTAAAAGTAGATAAAGTTTTATTATATTTGTATGGAACATGAAAACGGATGTTTTATTTTTATACGACTGGATAAATTCGTAATATTGTTGTTTTAAAGAACTTAAGGCCTTTATAAACAATATTGACTATTATAGGTACTTAAAACGATAACTAAGGCTGAAAAAAAAAACGAGTGTTCAGAAGTCCGTGCACTTTATTTTTACAAATAAATACTTAGTATCTATTTTCCTACTCTAATTTAAATAAAATCAATGCATTTAGATAATGCTATTAATGTAATTAGGGGATTTACTTACATAATTATATGTATATTATTAATTTTATCTCTGAATCAGTTAAGCTTGTCAAATAAAAACAAAATGATAAATGATATTTTTTTTAAATAATTAAAAAAAAACTAAATATAAATAAAAAATTTATTTAAATCTATTTTAAAGCTACGAGTATTTCTCAACATAATTAGGAGTAAAATGTACAATCTAAATTATTTACACTTAGTAAAAAGAGAGTAAACTTACAGGCTTTATAACATTAGATCATTTAGGGGCCTATTAACAACGCCCCTAAATTGCCTATCCACAAATGTACCTACCAGTAGCGTAGCATAACTTGGCGGGGCCCCGTATAAAAATTTGTTTGGGGGCCCTTATGAAGGGTAAAGATTTCTCACAAAAGAAAAAATGTTTGCATAAAATTAAAAGCAATACCTATTTATTCATCATAATTATTTATCTGTCACTTTTTCTAATTCAAGTTAAATATATACTCTCCTTGCCTTTTTTTCGGCAAACTAATTTATTAAATCATTTGATGATGACTTTAGTTTTTCTAAAGATTCTGCCTCTATGTACAACTTTTTAGACAACATTTTTTGACTTTTGTCATTTCTGAAATAAACAAAAATTTGGGAAGTTTTTGTTAATTTTTACTTACGCACGTCGGGGGCCCCCATGGCTTGGGGGCCCCGTGTAATTGATACGGCATATACGGCGGTAGCTACGCCCCTGGTACCTACCGTAAATGTAAATGTAATCAAGCAGGAACAAAAAAAAATGTTTTTAGAGGTACAAGTAATTTCTTAGTTTACAATATAAATAGAAAATAAATAGTTTAAAAGATACAAATCGTTAAAATACTTTTTATTATACTGCCTATGTTATATACAAGACGGCGTGCGTCTCTCGCGCTATCGGCACCATTGACGTGTACGTGTAGTTGTGCAGTTGTCTGGAGATAGGAAGGTGGATAATGGATATCATACTATCATAATGTGCACTTGGTGAGTCCGGGGCCTATGCAAGACGCGTACGCTATGGCGTGTGGTATGAAGTTCTGCTCGTATGACCGGTGACTTTCAAGTGCGCGCAGCGTCGTACGAGTGAGCGGGATACAATACGATTGGAGAGCCAATCAGCGCTTACGAGAGATCCGCGAGAGCTAATCAGTGCTCGAACGATCCCCACGCCCTCCCCGCGACCCCCTCACACCTCGAGATACCTCATTTTCGACTTCTGCGCATTGAAGGTCACCGCTCGACTTACGTGCCGGGGGTTATAGTTGCCGGTAAACAGGTGCGCCCGGGGTCCCTTGGCGAACACCGCCACATCTTCACCACCGTGCGTCTCCCGAGCTATTGGCATCGTTGACAGGAACGTGTAGTTAAAGTCTGGAGAAATGGAGGAGGATATCATGCTATCATAAATTGCACTTGGTGAGTCCGGGGCCTATGCAAGACGCGTACGCTATGGCGTGTGGTATGAAGTTCTGCTCGTAGTTGCCGGTGAACAGGTGCGCCCAGGGTCCCTTGGCGAACACCGCCACATCCTCACCGCCGTGCGTCTCCCGCGCTATCGGCACCATTGACGGGAACGTGTAGTTCAAGTTGTCTGGAGAGATGAAGGTGGGTATCATACAAACGAAAACAAAAAAGGTATGTCATGTCAAAAATATTAAACAGAATGCAGTCACATATATACATTATTTGACTGCTAATTTGTGAAACCGCAAAATTGGACAAAAAGCCATTTATTTAGCTCTGCAAATGACTCATACGTTATATAAAACTATGTCATATAAAAAAATGGTTGAGTCTATCAGGTGTGTATATGTTACAGCCAAAGTAATTAATTAGCTTTTATTCATAATGACTGGCAATTATAAATAATATCTAAATTGTCCAGATATTATTCATAATATCATGTCAAACCAGACATTATTCATAATAGCAGGTGAACGTTGGTCAAAATGATAAATACGGCCCGACTTGCTTTCCCTCCCGCATCTCATTCCTTTATAGTGTGGCGTATCCTAACCTAACCTAACCTAGCCTAGGTGGTAGACCGCGCCAAAGCTGATGATAGAAACATTACATTATAGGCATAGCTGTTGTAATTTCTCCGGAGACACCTCAGGAGATAAGTACCTCACGAAAATAAGTATCATTAATGAACTCTAGTGGATGCCTGCCACTTCATCCGAGTGGATTTAGGTTTTTAAAAATCCCGCGGGAACTCTTTATTTTTCCTAAGCTCCTTTGAGCTCATACTATTAAAATTGGTGCATTAAAATGGAACTACATGAGTATTAATTTTTTAATAGCTCTTTCCCATCCTAAAGTTTTCCCAATGAAAGTCCCATCAAAATTGGTCCAGCATTTCGGAGACAGACAAACACAAATTTAAATGTACCCCAGATGATAATCCAGACATTTAAAGGTTCCTGTGCAATCCAGGTTCTAAGTTATATGGACTACTGAGGATTGTGATGGCTGTAATTTCTGAACTACAAAACCGATGACCTTGAAATATTTTTGGAATAACAATAAAAGAATAAATGAAATCGAACTACCCATTAATAAATTACAGCTAAGTACACATTTTAAATTTTATCCCCACTCCCAAGGGAACCGTGCTGAATTTCGGGATGAAAAGTATTCTATAAGTTACTCAGTAAGTCAGTAGTATTAACTTAAATCATGTCAAGTTTAATTTAACAGACCACGTAGTTTTGTCTGCCTTGCCCCTAGAGTGTTTTTATAAAGCCGTAGACGCGAAGGGAGAGCAGCCCCCGCCCGCCGTAGAAAATCACAGGCACCCGAGTGAACCGTAGCGGATGAGGCAGGTCGCCAAAGGCGACCAGCAAGCAGAAGCTGCAGAGGTGAGCGTGGGTACCTGGGCTTTGCTACGCAAGGGCGAAGGGGCTGCACTTCCCGCAGCGCCGGAGCCGTTGCAGAAGTAACTAAGTATGTTTTTGGATGGTATAACTAAACTGTTTATTTGATGTTATATTTTGCAATATCTGGTGATCAGTTAAACATAAGTCCTTGTTTTGTTACTTTATCCAAGTCTTCCAAGATATTATATAAAATAGTTGAATATTATTTATAATAGCTAGATAATTTTAATAATTCTGTGTCAATTATTACTTTATCCAAATTGAGTTGATATTATTTATAATAGCTGGATAGTATACATAATATCCTTATTTATTACTTTGGCTGTAACATATATATAAGTGAGAAATTGTAAGTCCGACGTCTCAGATTCGATAGTTTTTTAAGAAATTTAATGATTTCCAGAACAGAAATTCGTTATTCGGAAAACCTCGAAAATAATAATTTAGTTTCTAATAATATTCAGAGTGCTTAGTCTAAGATCGGAGCACTCGAAAACGAACTCGAAAACTATTGATCGATTTCAGAGTAAAATAGACCTAAAATGGCTTGTATTAAGGTTTGAGTTCGCCAATACATTCAACATGCGAACACAACGAGCGCCCCAAGCAGAAATGTTGTAAAATACATATTCGAACTATGGAATTACGACTTTAAAATACGAGTATTTGAGTTCATTTTGCTCTGAATTCACTTGTGATTCGATCAATAGTTTTCGAGTTCGTTTTCGAGTGCTCCGATCTTAGACTAAGCACTCTGCTTTAGGTCATCAACTTACACCTAATATACAAATTTCAGGTCTCGCATCCATGACATTCAGACGGACAGACAGACTAACAGCAGAGTAACACTAATAGGGCTCCCTTGTGCCCATTGGATACCGAACCCTAAAACCTTTGCCGAAAAAAAAGGAAAAAACTTACTCATGTCATCCAACATAAGGTTATGTCTCTTGAATTCCGAAGGTGGCTTATAGCCAGGTCCATTGGCGTAGCTCAGAGTACTATATGGCAAATTGTCCGAGGCATTATACTATAAACAAAATAAGGAGTTTATAACATTAACAGTGCATTTACATTGTGTAACATTAACAGCTTCCTGGAAGCAGAACATCCCTCAAAAATTATTCCGATGGACTACACCAAACTAATAGACCTTCATCCTGCAACCATCGAGGCACATAAACTCAAAGGAACCTTCATTTTTACCGATGGAAGCAAGATAGAAGGGAAAGTCGGAGCAGCCGTATCTATCTGGAATGATGGACGAGAGACTGCTTCCATGAAGCTGAGACTCGAGCCGTATTGCTCCGTCTTCCAGGCGGAGCTATGCGCACTCAAAAAAGCATTAGAAAAAGTATCAGAGAGGGAGGAGGAAGTGTGCATCTTCAGCGACTCCAGGTCATCCTTGGACTTGCTGAAGAGCCACACTTCGTTCCATCCCTTAGCCTTTGAACTAAGAAAGAACATAGCCAACCTTCAAGGAAAAGGAATTAAAATAAGGCTTTTTTGGATCAAGGCACACGCAGGCATTGGAGGGAATGAGCGCGCTGACGAACTAGCTAAACAGGCGGCTTTACGTAACAAGACCAAAGCATATTATGATGCATGTCCAGCCTCCTATGTTAAGAGACAAATTAGGCAAGTAACTCTTGACATCTGGCAGAAAAGGTACAGCGAAGGAGAAACTGCACGAGTAACAAAAACTTTCCTGCCAGATGTAAGAACGGCACATAAAATAATAAGAGAGATTAAAATAAACTCTGTGAAAAGTCAAATACTTACAGGACACGGCGGATTTGCATACTACCTACATAAATTTAAATGTAAGGACAGTCCGTCTTGCCAGTGTGACCCAGAGGCAACTGAGGATATACTTCACTTGCTTCTGGATTGCCCAAGATTCGCAAGGCAACGATACGAAGTTGAGAATCAGTTGAATAAGAATCTTGATATAGAAACACTGAGAACAATAGTTGAAAAAAGGGATACAAGAGAAATATTCTTTAAATTTAGTACAAAAATAGCCGGAATAATTATAAGAGAAAACAAATAATAAACTAAATAAAAATACATAATTGCGATAACAAGAAATACCTGTCAAAGACTCTGACCGCCAAGTCGGAGGTGTGTCGAAATCGCATAAATCATGCGTATATAAAAAAAAAAAAAAAAAAAAAACATTAACAGTGATAAGTGCTCACCATGATTTGGCTACAAACCAGGAAACTAGGTTGGGTACAATATACCCACAAAGGACTTTATTGAAGAAAGAGATAATATGATTATTGATTATATGCCATCTACTTCAGAAATTCTCTCAAGATATTCTAGATTTCCCGCCAGTATTTCTTTCGTCAAAGGCTTCATGAAAAATTGTTTACATTAATGATTTGAACTAAAAGTTTAATTATTGAGAACTAGGTACCTAGGTCTAGTTTTAATGGTAAATACAAGATGTGACCAAGAAATGCTGAACAGCTTTATTTGGAACTTGAAGATGCCCATCCGATTTCATTATTGTCTACACTATGTTTGATTTTTAAGAAAATCAAAGACTAAAATTGTTAGATCAATATGACGCCTCCATTAGGCGTTAAATTCCACAAAGAATTTTGTATGCCATAATGACTTTAAGAAAACTTCTTTTTTTTACCTAATAAGTACATCAAGTCTTTTTAACATTGGATGCAAGTCTGTTATCGTCATCAGAAAGTATAAGCTAACATTTTCTAGACTATAAGATTATACAACGTTAGTTTTACTTTGCGCAAAAACCGAAACATGTGTCAAATATTTTTACATTAAGAATATTTATACAAAATTTTAAAAAAATATAATGAAAAGTAACGAAGTTATAAGCTTGTTATGTTACGTCGTTGTCCTCGAAAAAAATGGTCACCGCAAGCCGTCGCCGCAGCGACTTGCGATCGACGCGAGTTGAATGACCGCCGCTGTGTGCCGACCGTCAGCTGATGCGCGGTAAACCATTGTGTCTAAGCTTGTAAGATTTCAAAATATTTTTGGACAAAAATATAACACTATATAAAAATGGTTGGATTCGATTTTGTTACTGATTCTGAACAAACTACTTTCAGGTTTTGCGTAAAGTAAAACTAACGTTGTATATTATACCTTAGCGTTAACCAGTCCCAGTATGTCGGATCCTCGTTTACTGTAACCGCTGTAGCTCATGGTGTGACTGTGGTCTGACGTCACCACAATTAGCGTGTCATCAGGATTAACCATTCTCAGAGCCGTCTCTACAGCTTTAGCTAGCTCCGCGGTTTCGTCCAATGCTTTACGCGCTTTCGTTTCGTGGTGAGCTGTGTCGATTCTGCCACCTAAAATGGATTAATTATATAAAAACTTGTCTTCTGCTTAGGTGCTGGTTGAAGATATTGTAGTTCAGTTAGAAGTTAACGTAACGGTTAAGTAAACATGTACGTTGTACGATTATTATTTGTTTCGATACGATATTATACTACTTCCAGTTTCTGTTGATACTAGAATAGATTCATCAGAATATTTAGTAGTCAGACCGCTCATGATCTCATTTACGTATTAAAAAAACAGGATACTAATGGGTCAAATCTAAAAGACTGTAGGTCAAACCTTACCAATAGACTAGCCACTGTCGTATACATTCCTAGCTGCTCATAGTAATAAAAAATTGTGGTGTGCGAGTGTTCATTATTCTTCTCCTCCTAAACGGCTAGACCGATTTTGATGATTTTTTCTACTATTTATAGGGATATTTTTTTATTTTTCGATGTGGCAGGACAAAATTTGCTGGAACCAGAACGGTTGTTTTTTGTTGTTGTTTTCAGAAAACACATATATTTTTTTAAACTATAAAATAAGATCACCCAAGAAGTGCTTCTAAAGCTTGAAATCTTCTAAAGCTTTAAATCATGCTGCACCATTAGGACGAGTTGATGCCAAGTAGATGAATTAGCTACCAGTTTTAAATCATTATAATATTGGTATTTAGTGATTGAATTTGTCCAACAATATTTTTGATCTACTTACATAGTGTAGGCGCCTTACCTTCAACAAATAGGAAATATCCATTTCGATTCTGCGATAAAATCTCTATAGCCTTTTCGGTCATTTCGCTCAGTGACGGATCATTGTTATCCGCTTCAAGATTGTAAGGCATGTGATCTAATGCGAACAGTCCCAACACACTACCGTATTGCTTGTCAAGATTTAATAGATCTCTCCTGTTCTCAATGTATTTCGGTTTGACTCCGTGACCTTCCTTATTTGAGAGCCATTCTCTTATGAGATTTCTTCCGTCGTTTCTGTATCCGAGGTTGCCGTGAGAGTCTTTGTCTCTGCGGGAATAGAAGTTCTTCCTGCCACCGCCGAATACTACCTGAAAATAGAATAGAAAAGTTTTCTTATTCAAATAAACTTTTACAAGTGCTTTTGAATCGTCAATTGAATCTACCACTGGTATAGACTACCTAAAAATGTATTTATGACTTTTTTATATATTTTTAGATTCCACACCATTTTTGACTTATAAAAACAATTCAATCTTTCTAGAATGATTTGAAACAGATAAGGTAGGTACATTAAAGTGGAAGTACTCAACACTCAGTATAATCTTAAATTTCTCGAATTGTCGACTTTCCTTCCTTCCTGCCTTCTATCAACCTTCAAATTGTTCATCTACTAAATAATATTTTCGTCTTCGTTATCTTAGACAAGGCCAGCGATTTTGTGAAGAGAAAAACGCGCGAATATTTCCGTCGGTGTTTTATCTGCGCGAATGTGGCGTTCCACTTACAAAATTATAATATATTCCCCTAATTTCAATATGCCACATCGATCGTAGAGTTTGTTATAGGTACATATTTGTATGATACCCACGCATAGAGTTGTGCTAAAATACATAGATTAAAATGCGATGAGGTAAATAAACACCATGTAAGAAAATGTCACTAATTATGACTGGTAATTTGTATGTTTCAGTTTTAGTTAGTAAAAAAATCATAATTCCAGGCTGGCATAGTGGTGAACGCTTTTGTCTTATAAGTTATACAATGAATATAAAATTATTTTGCTATAATCCGCTAACAGTGACAAATTTGTAGGCACAACACCACACAATCTTGTAGGCACAACACCACACAATCTTGTAGGCACAACACCACACAAATTCACCACAAAACAAACTCGACGATCGTTTCGCTCCGACACCGGAGCATCTTCAGGAGATGTCGACTTCACAACGGACGATTGCAATCGTCCGTTGTGAAGTCGACATCTCCTGAAGATGCTCCGGTGTCGGAGCGAAACGATCGTCGAGTTTGTTTTGTGGTGAATTTGTGTGGTGTTGTGCCTACAAGATTGTGTGGTGTTGTGCCTACAAGATTGTGTGGTGTTGTGCCTACAAATTTGTCACTGTTAGCGGATTATAGCAAAATAATTTTATATTCATTGTATATCATGGAATTCCGCAAAGTAACGCCTGCTTCCATTCAACTCTTATAAGTTATTGCGGGTCTCGGGTTCGATTCCCAGAAGGGCCAATTTGGGAATTTATAATTTGTACCTCGTCTCTTTTCTGGTCTGGTGGGAGGTATTGGCCTTGGGCAGTTACCACCGTAGCGGTAAAAACCTGCCGCCACGCGATTTAGCGTTCCGGTACGATGCCGCGTAGAAACCGATTAAAGGTAAGGTTATAAGGTAACCGCTTCCATCTTAGATTTCACTTATCACCAGGTGAGATCGCAGTCAAGGGCTCACTTGTAGAAAAATTAAATCACACTTAATATTATAAAGGCGAAAGTTTGTGTGTATGTTTGTTCCTCTTCTCCGCCGCAACTACAGAACCGATTCGGCTGAAGTTTTGAATGGATTGTGCCCTGACTTAACACACAGACTACTTTTTATCCCGGAAAAGTGTTCCTGTGGGACTAAAATAGATATAAACTTCCAAAAACGCCGAACGCTAACTGTTCTTAGGTAAATCACGCTCACATACACATTATTGCAATAGTTTGCTGTGTTGCATGCATTGGCAACACATAGGCTACTTTTTATCCTGGAAAAAAAATTTTTTGAAAAACCCGAAATCTATAGCTACAGCAATAGGTAGATAGCGAACTTCCTTAATATAAAGTTTGGAAAAGAGAGCGGGAACAGAAACCGGAAATCCATGATTCCCTCGGAATTTGTTTAAAACCGAAAATAGTGATAATAAAAGCAGAGTAGAATTTTTTCTGACACGGTTATTAATTTCTTAGTAATTTCTCTCAGCCAAAAGAGCAAAATCAATGCACCATATTACTTGGTAAATGAATACAGCCCTAAGTCAACGGCACTTAATTAAAAGGCACGGCATGTTTAATTACGTCACATCTGAAACCCACTTGCGTTGACGAGCTAATTTGTAATATCCTCACACCACAGTGAAGGTCGTAATCTCGACAGTTTGAAGAATTTCCCCAAACTGAAACTGAGTAAGCCGATGCTCTAAGATTATATAACGTTATTATTCTTAACCTACAACAAGTGTAAAAGCGCTTAAGTACACTTAAGCGCTTTTACACTTGTCGTTATACGTATGACAGTAGCTGATGAGTTCCAAGAAGGAATTCATTGGATATGCATGTGGATTGTGGATGGATAAAATTAGAGGAAGACGAAAGATGGATGGAGTGTGTGAAGGAGGATATCCTCTTGCGTCTAAAAGGGGTGAATGATGCGTTGACGTTGAACAGAAGTAAATGGAAGAAGATATAAAAAGAAGAAGATTCCAAGACGCAATGAAGTAGTTTTAATTACTGATAAATCACTTAAAAAACTAAGGATGCTTCGCAACATAGGCAAGATGGAGGGAAAAAGATCACGATCAAGTCACTCACTGGCCTTCCACTTACAACCGCAATGAAGAAAGTCGAAGACAGTACAGTGTCAAAGATTATAGTTACCAGCGCTACGAAGGACATCTTCTGTACCTTCAGTAATGAAGAACGCGATCAAGAAGAGAAGTCAATATGACTGCCTACTCGACTTCTTACGAGATTATTATATTGCAATATCATTAGAGTTGATTGACTTGCAATTTTCTAACGGCAAAAGCCTCTTTGAGGCAGGATCGTGCCCGGTTTCCACTTCCTATCAGCACAGTGAATATAGGCCGCTGTCGGAGACGCTTGACTCGCATGGTTTGATACACCTGATCCCCTGACACCAATTCTTGATAATCTACTTACGTCAATATGACTGCCCACTCGACCCCGTACGAGCTGACTCGCAATGTCCTCACAGCGGAGGCCTTGTCGCGGCAGGTCGGCGTCCGCTTCCCACTTCCTATCCACCGAGTGAGTATAGACCGCCACCAGAGACGCGTCATTTACGTGGCTCAATACACCTGGACCCCTGACATCTGTTATAAACACTTACGTCAATATGACTGCCCACTCGACCCCGTACCAGCTGACTCGCAATGTCCTCACAGCGGAGGCCTTGTCGCGGCAGGTCGGCGTCCGCTTCCCACTTCCTATCCACCGAGTGAGTATAGACCGCCACCAGAGACGCGTCATTTACGTGGCTCAATACACCTGGACCCCTGACATCTGTTATAAACACTTACGTCAATATGACTGCCCACTCGACCCCGTACCAGCTGACTCGCAATGTCCTCACAGCGGAGGCCTTGTCGCGGCAGGTCGGCGTCCGCTTCCCACTTCCTATCCACCGAGTGAGTATAGACCGCCACCAGAGACGCGTCATTTACGTGGCTCAATACACCTGGACCCCTGACATCTGTTATAAACACTTACGTCAATATGACTGCCCACTCGACCCCGTACCAGCTGACTCGCAATGTCCTCACAGCGGAGGCCTTGTCGCGGCAGGTCGGCGTCCGCTTCCCACTTCCTATCCACCGAGTGAGTATAGACCGCCACCAGAGACGCGTCATTTACGTGGCTCAATACACCTGGACCCCTGACATCTGTTATAAACACTTACGTCAATATGACTGCCCACTCGACCTCGTACCAGCTGACTCGCAATGTCCTCACAGCGGAGGCCTTATCGCAGTAGGTCGGCGTCCGCTTCCCACTTCCTATCTGTCGAGTGAGTACAAACTGCCGCCGGAGACGCGTCATTCACGTGGCTCAATACACCTGGACCCCTGACATCTGTTATAAACACTTACGTCAATATGACTGCCCACTCGACCTCGTACCAGCTGACTCGCAATGTCCTCACAGCGGAGGCCTTGTCGCGGCAGGTCGGCGTCCGCTTCCCACTTCCTATGCGCCGAGTGAGTATAAACAGTCGCCGGAGACGCGTCATTCACGTGGCTCTATACACCTGGACTCTAGCTACCAATTTACTAATAATCTACTTACGTCAATATGACTGCCCACTCGACCCCGTACGAGCTGACTCGCAATGTCCTCACAGCGGAGGCCTTGTCGCGGCAGGTCGGCGTCCGCTTCCCACTTTCTATCCGCGAAATGAGTATAAACCGTCGCCGGAGACGCGTCATTCACGTGGCTCAATACTGGACCCCTGATACCTGCTATAAACGAATACTTACGTCAATATGACTGCCCACTCGACCCCGTACGAGCTGACTCGCAATGTCCTCACAGCGGAGGCCTTGTCGCGGCAGGTCGGCGTCCGCTTCCCACTTCCTATCCGCCGAGTGAGCGTAGGCCGCCGCCGGGGACGCATGAGTGACTCGCGTTGTTGTCACTATACCTGGAATTAGATTCAAATAGATTCATAATATATAATCTACTGTATAATCATTATTTGTGTACCTACCTTATTTTAGGAACCACAATAGAATTTTATTTATAGAAAGAGAAACGTGTCAATACACAAACGATTTTAGGTTAGGTATAAAAATATTTACGTAAAGATATTCTATTTGCGAAAAAGAAAGCATGTTTTCGCATAAAATGATGCCATTTTTGTACACAAGTTCTAAACAGAACTAAATCTGAAATCGGTAGGTCTAACCGTAAAGCGAGCGACACCAATTTAGCAATATTATGGTCTTAACAAGCGGCACAAGACCGCAGCGTGTGGTCCCTACAAGAGGTCCAGCAGTGGACGTCTATTGGTAGATGACGACGTGTACTTATGTGTACTTATATCATATTTGAAATGGAATTATAGAAGGTGGTGATTAGTCGCGGTAGAAGCCTCTCATCAGAGCACATCTAAGCTAAATTAAAAATTATGCATTCCTAAATTCACCCAGCTGGGATTGAACTTAGGATCCGTACCTTGAAATGCTACAGCTCATACCGCTGCACCGTAGAGACCGTCAAAACTGTCAGTTAACTCTGTCTTTATATAAACGAGCGTCGAAAGTAGGAACTAAGCTCGATATTCAAGTCCGTGTTCTAGATCCGTTCCACTCTGACCTTTCACGACACCCACGTCATACAGACAAACCATTATTGTGTATGTACGATAAACACTGTAACTTGTGATATATCTAATATGTATGAGTGAGTAGTACTTAACACGTGGTGTCTATTTTGTTTAACCAGGCGCAATTTAAATTAACTTAAATCGAAAATCATGTTTATTGTTCATATCCAGCTCCACCCAGTAATCATTGAGAATTCGACACTCAAAATATATACTCTTACCTGGGACACACTGTCCAGCTAGGTAGACTCAATTTCGAGAAAGAGGTCTACTGACGAATCCAACTCGGCTGGACAGCATTCGGGGAAGCCGCGAGAGGTTGCTTGACAAAAAATCCCTCAGCGCCTGATTGCCAGTCTTCAAAATATAGTCCTTATTGTAAGTGATGCCATACTTCTCTGAGACTTGGTAGTTGACTACGAGGCTCATAAGAAAACTCAGATTCACTGAGCGATGGACAGAATTTCTCTAAGTACGTGATCAAATTGAAACTTAGTGATGAGGAGATCCGTAGAAAATTGAGAGTCACCTTCATAGCTCAACGGTTGTGGCAATAGGCAGGGTCCCAAGATGCTGGAATGGAGTCCTCCCACTAGAAAGCGTAGTGTTGGCAGACTAATAACTGAGCCACTTTTGTTAGCTTGGTTAATGGTTATATTTTCTTACCAGTAGATTTCCCAGTTTTTTGCGTCCCTTGCTACAACTCAGCTACAGCTGTTCGTCTTGACTAGGATATAGTAATATTATTATCTTACCAGTAGATTTCACAGATTTCCGCACCCAGTACTTCAGGCCGGTAACTGCGTTATCACTATCCCTTTGACCCTTGCAGTCCCCTCGTTTCACTGTGCCACTGAGACCTATAACCGAGCCGCTATTCGTTGACTAGGGTATTCGTTGACTAGGGTATTCGTTGACTAGGGTATTCGTTGACTAGGGTATAATAAATTATCTTACCAGTAAATTTCCCAGCTTTCTGCGCGCAGTCAGGCCGGTAATTGCGTTATCACCATCCCTTTGCCCCTCGCTTCACTGCATCGCTGAGACCGAATGTGTCACTATTCATTGACTAGGATATAATATTATCTTACCAGTAGATTTCCCAGCTTTTTGCACCCAGTCCATCAGGCTGGTAACTGCGTTATCGCCATCCCTTTGACCCTTGCAGTCTCCTCGCTTCACTGCACCGCTGAGACCGAATGTGTCACTATTCATTGACTAGGATATAATATTATCTTACCAGTAGATTTCCCAGCTTTTTGCGCCCAGTCCATCAGGCCGGTTACTGCGTTATTGCCATCCCTTTGACCCTTGCAGTCCCCTCGCTTCACTGCGCCGCTGAGACCGACTGTTCCACTGTTCGCTTTAACTCCAGACAGGTAGGCAGTTCCGCTACACGCTGAATCAGCTACGTTGTGATCTACGCAGTAGGTCTGAAAAGATTTTTTTTACAATTTTTTGTAATTTTGTCTTACTCGTTTTCATCTTGGGTTAGGAATAACAATATTTTAGTTCTTAAGTGTAAAGAAAAGTCCAAATAGGTATGAAGGATCAAGATATTCCAAGATACAAGTTCCTCCTTAACCATTTCACCACAGAACAACGAGAAGAGAAGTGAGCGTTGGCATCCCTATGTGGTTCAACTTCAGTCAGCTAGCACAAAGCGCTTTCGGTCAACATTCTTTTGCAGGCATGTCGTCAAGCGTAAGCCTATCATCCAATAAAAAAAATATCATAGGTAGGTGGGTCAAGTATGATCTACTAAATAATAAAATCCCTTGGCCACATCTCGCTCCGTGTTTTGTTTTCACTATACCAATTTCAACCGTATGTCCAAGTCAATACAGCTGAGTTTAAATTGTTTTCAATAAAAGACTCCATTCGTATGCGTTCGGCCTAACCACTGACCTCAATTAATACAAGGACAGACTGTTCCAATTTCAAAATGACAGCGATTCCCGTGCTGATTCAAAGCCCCACATCGAAGTACTGGAAACTATTTGCCAATACAATCCATACTAATATTATAAATGCGAAAGTAATTCTGTCTGTCTGTCTAAGCCACCACCACTACAGCCTTTTAACGTCCCTGGACACAAGCCTCCTCTCTCGTAGGAGAGAGGGATTTAGACCCGCCACGCTGCTCCAATGCGGGTTGGCGGGATTTAAAGACTATTTTCACATGCTAGTGATAATAACCCGGACCGACTGCTTAACGTGCTCTCCGAGGTACGGGGGTGTTACACCGCCAGCTACGGTACTGAGAATTTCTTGACAGAAAAACCCAATTACCTGCCCAACCCGGGAATTATTTGCTCGACCCGGGAATCGAACCCGGGACCTCATGATCTGCGGTTGAATATGGTAACCATTAGACCAACGAGGCATTCTGTCTTAAGCCGCTGAATCAAATTTGATAAAACGTGCATAAATAGACTTGTATATATGTATAACTTGTATAAATAACTAGAGCTTGTAGAAGGACATATGCTATTTTTTATTGCGGAATATTATCTTAGTTCCCAAGGGATTTTTAAAAAACCTAAATCCATGCGGATGAAGTCTAGGACAACAGCTAAGTAGTTGTGTTATACCTAATTCAGATTAGTTTCGAGTACCTTCGATTTACTTTTGTTAGCAATCAGCGCCGAAATGGGAATTATCAAATTGCTTCGTTGACACATCCTTCAAACCCACTCTTAGCCCAGTGTCGATAATTTTTGAAACAAAGAAAAATCACAGTAGGATGAAACCCATTGGAAATGGAGGAGAATATAATAAGAATTAAAGGAAAAATAATTTACGGGCGATCTGAGCTAGGGAAAAAAATGGGGAGAGTTTTAAGGGTAAAAAACGGTTTATCTCGATTTCCGACAAAACTACAAGTCCTATGGAAAAAAGTCTAATGACAAAGTTGTAGGTAATAAAAAGTTCAATAACTTTTGTATAAACACTTTTTTCACTTAACCTCAAAATGTATGTGAAAAACTCAAAAAACCATGTTTTTGGTTTTTTATTATTATCTTTTATAAAAACATTTTTTTTTTCACGAAATTTGGTGAAAACTTACCTTTTCATATCCCAAATACACTGTAATTTATTTGATTTGAAATGTTTATTATTTCTCTTTATTTTGACTTAATATCGAAAAAGCACCCTAATTTTCAATCGAAAAATCATCCGTCAAAATGTCAGCTTTTTTCAAAAAGTAGATGTGCTTTCTGTTCGTTGAAATCTCTACTTTCCGATGGTGTAAAAAAATATACATATTACCATAGTAAATGTTTTCAGAAAATGCAAAAAATCGAAAAACCAGAATTCGAAATATACAAAATAAATGTAAATCGTACTATATTGAATTTAGATACTTTATTTTGATTACGTCAAAATAACGTCTATATTATAGTCATTAAAATGTTTTCAAATGCATTAATCTTGTTATTCATAAATACTTTATCTTTAATAGAATAGAATAGAAATGTTTTTTATTCAAATAAACTTTTACAAGTTTTACAAGTTTACTTTCCAATAGTCAATTGAATCTACCACTGGTTCGGAATGCCATTCCAACCGAGAAGAACCAGTAAGAAACTCGGCGATTGCTCTTTTTTAAATTAACAATATCAATATAACAATTTTATGTTGAGTACATGATTGAATTGCCGTCTCACGCATTGATGGAACGAGTCAAAACCACACTTTTATCATTTATATAATCTTCAATTGAGAAAATACTTTTAATAGAGTTCTTAAAAACACAATGTAAAGGCAAGTCTAAGATTGCTTGTGGAATTTTTTTATAGAACATTACGCCCATTCCCACAAACGACTTTCGGACCTTTTTGAGGCGTAACTTAGGAATCACGAGCCTATTTCTATTTCTTAATTGCCTGTCGTGTAATTCTCAATTGAAGATTATATAAATGATAAAAAGTGTGGTTTTGACTCGTTCCATCAATGCGCGAGACGGCAATTCAATCATGTACTCAACATAAAATTGTTATATTGATATTATTAATTTAAAAAAGAGCAATCGCCGAGTTTCTTAATGGTTCTTCTCGGTTGGAATGGCATTCCGAACCAATGCTAGATTCAATTGACTATTCGAAAGTAAACTTGTAAAAGTTTATTTGAATAAAAAACATTTCTATTCTCTTCTATTCTATTCTATTCAAGATAAAGTATTTATGAATAACAAGATTAATGCATTTAAAAATATTGTAATGACTATAAAGCGTAATCAAAATAAAGTACCTAAATTCAATATAGTACGATTTACATTTATTTTTATATATTATGAGTTTTCTATGACACAAATGTAATTAACATTTAATAAATCAAATTTTTAATTGAAAAAAATTGCAGCAGTCACATTTTTGATGAAATTGTATATATAATGATTAAAATAAATTTCGAATTCTGGTTTTTCGATTTTTTGCATTTTCTGAAAACATTTACTATGGTAATATATATATTTTTTTACACTATCGGAAAGTAGAGATTTCAGCGAACAGAAAGCACACCTACTTTTTGAAAAAAGCTGACATTTTGACGGATGATTTTTCGATTGAAAATTAGAGTGCTTTTTCGATATTAAGTCAAAATAAGGAGAAATAATAAACATTTCAAATCAAATAAATTACAGTGTATTTGGAATATAAAAAGGTAAGTTTTCACCAAATTTCGTGAAAAAAAAAATGTTTTTATAAAAGATAATAATAAAAAACCAAAAACATGGTTTTTTGAGTTTTTCACATACATTTTGAGGTTAAATGTAAAAAGTGTATATACAAAAGTTTTTGATCTTTTTATTATCTACAACTTTGTAATTAGACTTTTTTCCATAGGACTTGTAGTTTTGTCGGAAATCGAGATAAACCGTTTTTTACCTTTAAAACTCCCCCCATTTTTTTTCCCTAGCTCAGATCGCCCGTAAATTATTTTTCCTTTAATTCTTATTATATTCTCCTCCCTTTCCAATGGATTTCATCCTACTGTGATTTTTCTTTACTTTTTATTATTTTTGAAGGGATTTACTCTGGTCTATCTAGCGTACTTGTATCTATTAATAAGAGGTCAGTGGGCAACAGCGTAACTAGGATTTGCTTCGGGGGGTGAGGGCGAAGCCAAGGAAAATTTAAATGTTAATTTAAAAAACAAAGTTGGTTTTGTTCGAACTCTTACAACTCGAGAACGGCTGGACTGATTTTTTTAGTTTTTGATTTGTTGTATTTCTCTCCGTCCCGAATAGCAAAATAACTATTAAAAAACATTGGAAAATTTATAAAAAAAATACTTATAAAAAGAAAAATATTTTCCCCACAGATACATCTTTGATTTTCCGTAACTATCAATTTAATATTTAAAGTTCATCCCGTCGATACGGTAAACTCACCTGTACCTATTTTTTTATAGGTAGATATATATACCTAATTCTTTTGTTCGTATGTTTGTCACCTAACTCCTCCTAAATGGCTGGATCGATTTGGATGAAATTTTGTGTGTATATTTCAATGGGTTCCTGGATGGTTTAAAACACAATTACCGGGTAGGTACAGGTAACCTACCAAGTCTCGGTAGGGGGCGCTGATGTCGATATATTATGTCACCGGGCAGGACGACGTCTGCCGGGTCCGCTAGTTATAAATATAAATCAACCAAGTGCGAGTCGGGCCTCGCTCTTTCAGGGTTCCGTACATAATTATGAACAATATAATATTTTGGGTCTAAGAAATATTTAATTTCCGAGCTAGACATCGCAACAAACCGTGAAAGAAAAACCCAAAAAAATGTTCGTTTATTTTGGTCACAGCTTATAAACTATTTAATAAATCGTTGTTTTCAGTATTTGTTGTTTAAATAGAGCACATAGTACATAATATACTGAAATATTATATTCCCAACTAGTTTAGTTTTTGAGATAGCCCCCGTCACAAAAATGGTCTAAAACTGACAACTTTGATGGCCTCCCATTCCCTTATTTTTTGAGATAAAAATTAAAAAAATATATATTTGTACTCTACTTAATGAGCTCTAAACAATGACACCCCACAAGCTAGGGTAAAGAAAAACTTTTTTTTTCCGGCTCCTTTTTCATGTATGGGAGCCCCCCTGAAAAATAATTTAATTCAATTTCTAATTCAATATTTGATTTTGGGTTAACGTTTTACACTAAATACCAAAATTTCAGGTTTGTAACTCATTTCGTCTGCGAGCTAGAGACCTGTGACCGGCGGACAGACGGACAGACAGACAGACAGACAGCCGAGTGACATTAATAGGGCTCCGTTTTTACCCTTCGGGTACGGAACCCTAAAACCTGAATCAATGAATGGGGAATGGAAAGGGTTTGAATTGACTACTGTGTGACTAGGCGAGTGTGATTTTTTTTGGGTGGAAAACTGTGGGGAAAGGGACGCACGAGATATTTTATTGGTCAGTCACGGGACAGAAAAAATCTATAAATTTCGCGCGCCACACGTGTTAATTTCGCATTAAGTGCAGTATGCTTAGTCCCACTTTGACATAGTGTATCGAAATTCGAGTATCGACACACAATGACTTCAGAGCAAAAGGAACCCAAAGACTCTTATTTAAAGTCGTAATTCAATAGTTCGAATTTTACAACATTTCTGCTGGGAGCGCTGGCTGTTTTCGAATGCTGAATGTATTGGCGAACTCAAACCTTAACCATTTTAGGTCCATTTTACTCTGA
Source organism: Melanargia galathea (assembly GCA_920104075.1). NCBI lineage: Eukaryota > Metazoa > Arthropoda > Insecta > Lepidoptera > Nymphalidae > Melanargia > Melanargia galathea. The sequence goes on along the minus strand of OV049871.1, from coordinate 17,922,091 downwards.
AGTCATTGTGATTCGATCAATAGTGTGATAACAAAGTTTTGGAGCGCTGTAAAGTGGGACTAAACATACAGGCCACATTGGGAGCGAAGTGAAGCGAAACAAACGTGGTTTCGCTACATTCATTTTTTTTGTATTTCGCTAGACTGAGACTATGAGAGCGCGTAAGTTCGCATCGCTGGTTTCGCTTAGCTCTGTCATTCGCGGTGTGAACCGTGAGTATGAAAAGTAGCGGTAACGGCATGAGCGAAGCGAAAAGAACCTCGTTTCGCTTCGCTTCACTTCGCTTCGCTTCGCTCCCAATGTGACCTGCGCTTTAGTGTGGTAATTTTTAGGGTTCCGTACCCGAAGGGTAAAAAACGGAGCCCTATTAATGTCACTCGGCTGTCTGTCCGTCTGTCCGCCGGTCACAGGTCTCTAGCTCGCAGACGAAATGAGTTACAAACCTGAAATTTGGTATTTAGTGTAAAACGTTAACGCAAAATCAAATATTGAATTAGAAATTGAATTAAATTATTTTTCAGGGGGGCTCCCATACATGAAAAAGGTGCCGGAAAAAAAAATTTTTTCTTTACCCTAGCTTGTGGGGTATCATTGTTTAGAGCTCATTAAGTAGAGTACAAATATATATTTTTTTAATTTTTATCTCAAAAAATAAGGGAATGGGAGGCCATCAAAGTTGTCAGTTTTAGACCATTTTTGTGACGGGGGCTATCTCAAAAACTAAACTAGTTGGGAATATAATATTTCAGTATATTATGTACTATATGCTCTATTTAAACAACAAATACTGAAAACAACGATTTATTAAATAATTTATAAGCTGTGACCAAAATAAACGAACATTTTTTTGGGTTTTTCTTTCACGGTTTGTTGCGATGTCTAGCTCGGAAATTAAATATTTCTTAGACCCAAAATATTATATTGTTCATAATTATGTACGGAACCCTGAAAGAGCGAGGCCCGACTCGCACTTGGCTGATTTTTAAAGTATTCGGTTACTCACTACTTCATAGGGTGAGTATCAATAGGTAGGCCTAACCAATAAATTGTAGCTTAGTAGATAGGCAAATAAATAAATAAAATTGCCTTTTATTTCAGAGTATATTATGTTACACTTATAAAAAATCCCTAAGCTCTGAGTGGCTTACGGCAAAGACCTCCTCCAGCTCTCTCCAGTGTCACCCTTCTCCAGAATGGACCAGCTGTAATTTTCAGCTCATCCTCCCAACGCCTTTGCTGCCGACCCTTACTTCCCGTCTCGCGGGTACCAATGTGTTACTAGAGTACTCCATTTTCCTTGGGTGTCTCGGAGCATGTGACCCTAGTGAGATAGGTAGGTAAAAGTAATTAAGCCAGTACCTTAGATAGTCCAGTAAAAGGGAACGTCTCGAAGCTAAGCTTCAGTTCTTCTCCGGTTTGTCCATACTTCCTGCCCAGGTACACCCTGGTAGCTGCCAAGGTCGGGATGCTCATGCCATCCCCGAGGAACATGATGACGTTCTTGGCGACTTTTGTGTTGAGTGGGCTGTCCAGCTGAAGAAATAAAATGGACTAAAATAAAAAAAAGGTTTTTGAGCTCGTTTGAGATCATCTAAATATGTAGGTATACAAGTATAAATTAAAAATTTAAAAAACCCCCGACAGTCGCGATTTTGTGGCGGCGGCCATCTTGGATTTGCAATAATGCTATTCTACTAGTCAAACCCTTTCATTTGATACCCATATTAAGGGAGTTGTGAAACAATATGTAATCCGCCATTTTGTAGCAGCGGCCATCTTGGATCGATTTTCATCAAACATAGCTAACAACATTCTCAACTAATTCACCTTTTAAACAAAAAAACCGCATTCAAATCGGTTCACCCGTTCGAGCGTTACAGGGGAACAGACACACACACACACACACACAGACACGTCAAACTTATAACACCCCGTCGTTTTTGCGTCGGGGGTTAAAAAGGAAAATGACTGACTGACTGATCTATGAATGCACAGGTCAAACCACTGGACCTGTAGTGAACCAGTGATGCAGGATTGATAGTGATGATGGTAATGATTTCCACTTTCCATTTCAATTAGTTCAATTTCATCAAAATGGTATTTAAGTTTGAAATTGTTTATTACCTTTGTACGCAGCGTCCATTGTGCTTGGATCTTCCAGTGTTCTTTGTTCTTTTCATCGAATAATGATCTTGAAGATAAGAGATCTGAAACACATATAAGTAAATATTTTAATGATTCAAACCTTTAAGCAAATAGGTATATATCTCCCTGGCGCAGTGGTATGCATGGTGGGCGGCGGTGATGTGTAGGAGGTCCTGGGTTCGATTTCGGGGATATATTGAACTTCCCACCACCCCCCACAACAATTTGAGTGAAATTCGAAAGGCGTTACTTGAGGACAGGTAGAGTAAGCCCCAGGAAACCATAGAACTGTAGGGTTTGCAGCATGCCGTAATCAGAGGCCTTAAGGTCATAGCACACTTAAACGACTCTGCTCCTACCCGGCAAAAAAAATAAAATTCAAATATGGGCTTTAAATATTGCTCTTTAGATATATTTTACATTGGCATCATAAATTAGCAGACAGCTCGCTGTCAGCGAGCTTACCGCCGTCAGACTGCTCGGTAGTTGACGCCTCGCTGGCCGCACGTTGTAGACGAGCGGTCGGCGTGGTGCCCGCACGCTCTCTGCTAGCTTGCTGCTAGCAGTCGCCGCGCCCGCTGTCGCCCGCGCCGCTCAGTGTCGGTCAGTATCTACCAAGTCGGCGGGTGGACAGCTGGCCGTCTAGTCTGCTAGCTGTCGCCGCGTCGACTGCTAGGTACCTGTTAGCTGTCGCCGCGTGGACTGCGAGCAGTCGTCTTAGTTTAGGGCGGTGTTGGGTAGGAGCAGTGTTGGAGCAGAGTCGCTTAAGTGTGCTATGACCTTTATGCCGACTTTTGCCATAGTGGCTGTTTTCGAATGCTGAATGTATTGGCGAACCCAAACTTTAATACAAGCCATTTTAGGTCCATTTTACTCTGAAGTCATTATGATCAATGACTTCAGTACTGTAAAGTTTTGGAGCTCTGTAAAGTGAGCCTATAAGCATACGGAAGAGCAACAATTCATTAGAACCTTCTATCGTGGAAGATTAGAGCGACAGATGTTTTTTATAGCACCTTAATCAAATTGCGTTGTATTCAGTTTTGTTCGAGCGTAACAGAGTTTGGGAAGAAAAAATACAATTAAATAAAAAAGTAGGTATGGTCTAAGATCCCGCTATACAACGACCTTCACCGAGATGTTTATGTGATGATACTTATTTTATATTTAATTTAATATGTCAATAAATATATTGCATATGAGTTGACTAAAAAATTTCAGTCCAGGATATGATTAATTAATAATTAAAAAAAAAATTATTTTAAACATTTCACCGGTTTGATTATTATTAGACAAATTCTATACCAATCGAAAGTATGAAGCCCATAGAATATGAAAACGTTAGATTGCCTATACTTTTCCGGTCACAACTCTCGGGTAGCCAGGTGTAAACAAGTAAATCGATACTAGCATTTTGCACCGGTCTGATTATTGAATTAAAATTAAATGAAAATAAAGATTATTTCATTATGAATTTGTCTAATAATCAAACCAGTTAAATGTTAAAAAAATATATATTTTTTTAAATTATTAATTAATCATATCCTGGACTGAAATTTTCTAGGCAACCCATATGCAATATATTTATTGACATATTAAATTAAATATAAAATACGTTTCATCAAATAAACATCTTGGTGAAGGTCGTTGTATAGCGGGATCCTATACCAGTAGTTGTTTGAAGAATATCACAAAAATAAAAAAAATTACTTGCTGATGTCCAAGATTTCGCTCGTGTGAATTTAGGTTTTAAAAAATCCCATGGAAACTTAGATTTTCCATGATAAAACGTAGTCCGTTTCCAGGATGCAAGCTATCACTGTGTCTAATTTCATCAAGATCTGTTCAGTGGCATATTTTTAAAAATCTCGCGGAAATTCTTTAATTTTCCATAGTAAAACATCACCTGTGTCCGTTTCCAAGGTCTAGTCTATCTCTGTACCAAAACCGGTTCAGTGGTTTAGGCGTGAAAGCGTAACATACAGACAGACAAACATAGTTACTTTCGCATTTATAATAACATAGTATGGGTTTCCAAGGGATTTAAAAAAATCTAAATTAATGCGCACGAAGTCGCGAGCATCAGCTAGTACATAATATAATAAATTGCAAAAAGGACCTGTTTCACCACCTTCTGATAAGTGTTGAATAACTTATTCACAACTTTTGTCCTTGTCACTTGATATAAAAGTAAGAAAGTGTCAAAACTTACATTTAGGCTATCTGCCACTTTAAATATCAGAAGGCGGTGAAACAGGCCCTAAGTATTGTGCGTGCGTAAATTCGTGCCAATTAGCTATCTAATCTACCTATTACATAAAATTGTGCATATACATATCATTGGAAACAATAAAACATGCAACACAGTTATAGGTACCCAGTTGCATGTTTTAAAGCGTATAATTCACAAATGATCCCCAAATAGGGTCAAGTACACTTTCCGTGGGCACACAACGCACGTATCTAATAGATAACTGGTCCATAACTACTTCGTAATAGTTATGTTTTCCAATTAATTATTAATAGTGCAACCTTGCCCTAAGTACGCGTCTTGATGTCGTAAAGACACGCGTAATAGTTAAAAAGTAAAAACCTATTAAAACTAGGCTTTATTAACCCGGGGTGCTAGCCAGGTAACCTCCAAGTGTGCCTGGGTGCTGCTGGTCCTCTTGGATACGTCCGAGGGGAAGAGCAGTATTCGGGCCGGTGCACCCCGGTAACATGGTTAATAATTTCGGGGATATTGTTAGCCATGGCCAATGACCTGGCGGAGGGAGGTTTCTCCGCGTGTCCCTCTGATTAGCAGAGGGCACTGCGGATGAAACTGGGGGTGAGACACCCCGGGGCGGGGGGCAGCGATGCCCATCGCGGGAGGAAGAAAACCTCGTTAAAAAATTACGGGAGGGCGCGAGCCTCTGGAGGGACAGCCCAGAGGCGAGCGGGAGCCCCAGCTGGGGCGGCTGCCGGACACCTGGGATGCATACTTTGGGTTCCCCAGACGTCCAGCACACAGCATGAGGGTCATGCCGTGGTGGTTTTAGTGGGTATACCCGGTTGGAGTCCCACATAACCTTCGTTCTGCCGCATTCGGCCGCAGAACGGGGGTACCTATAAAAGGTTTCCACCACGTCAAAAAAAAAAAAGGCTTTATTAACCCCCAACGCAAAAACGACGGGGTGTTATAAGTTTGACGTGTCTGTGTGTTTGTGTGTGTGTCTGTCTGTCTGTTCCCCTGTGGCGCTCAAACGGGTGGACCGATTTGAATGCGGTTTTTTTTATTTGAAAGGTGAATTAGTCGAGAGTGTTGTTAGCTATGTTTGATGAAAATCGGTCCAAGATGGCCGCCGCTACAAAATGGCGGATTACATATTTTTTCACAACTCCCTTATTATGGGTATCAAATAAAAGGGCTTGACTAGTAGAGTAGCACTATTGCAAATCCAAGATGGCCGCTGCCACAAAATGGCGAATGTCGGGGGTTTTAAATTTTTAATTTATACTTGTTTAACACTAGCTGATGCCAGCGACTTCGTCCGCTTGGATTCTAATAAATCTCACTTGGGAGTGGAATTTCCAAAATTCCTGAAACACGTAATTCTTTTTTTTAAGCGAAAATACAAAAACCAATTTTCATTAGCATATCATTACAACCTTCAGTATCCCATATAACTTGGAACTCAGATTGTACCGGAATCTTTGTACGTCTGGATTATCATCTGGGGTACATTAAAATTTGTGTTTGCCTGTCTTCGAAATGCAGAACCGATTTTGATGGGTTTTTCATTGGGAAAACTTTAGTGATGGGAAACAGGTATTAAAAAACTAATACTCAATACTGTAGTTCCATTTAATGCGCGACTATTAACAGCATGAGCTCAAAGAAGAAGCTTAGGAAAAAAAAGGAGTTTTTTTAAAAGCTAAATCCACGCGGACGAAGTCGCGGGCATCCTCTAGTTGGTAAATAATATGAGAGTTCTTATAAGATAGATACCTTCTTGGGTATGTTTTTTTTAATTGAAACAATATGGAAATAAAATTTCAACATTGAACAATAAATAACTACCTACCTAGATCTATTACAATGCGTACAACTTCCTTTAAAGTGCAGCGAGATATTATCGATATGTTAACAAAACGCTTTTTTACCTTCATGTTTTCTAATCTTTATCTTATATCTTTACATAGGTCTAATATATACCTATCTTATTTGGTAAAATAATAGGAACATGTTTGTGGCATTGGTTATTACAAGTATAAATTGAAAATTTAAAAAACCCCCGACATTCGCCATTTTGTGGCGGTGGCCATTTTAGATTTGCATAGTGCTATTCTATTAGTCAAGCCCTTTCATTTGATATCCATATTAAGGGAGTTGTGAAAAAATATGTAATCCGCCATTTTGTAGCGGTGGCCATCTTGGATAAATTTTCATCAAACATAGCTAACAACACTCTCGACTAATTCACCTTTCAAACAAAAAAAACCGCATTCAAATCGGTCCACCCGTTTGAGCGCCACAGGGGAACAGACAGACACACACACACACACACGCACGCACGCACGCACGCACGCACACACACACACACACAGACACGTCAAACTTATAAAACCCCGTCGTTTTTGCGTCGGGGGTTATAAATTCGATATAAAAGATAGATAACTAATGGCGGAAAAACATATAAATTGTTCTTGTAAATAATATGATGAAAGTACAAGATGCGGAACCACCTGAACAAATAACATTGACAAGATGCTACAAATCCTTTTATTTATTTAGGTAATTGTTATTTGCCGGAGGCCGTAGCGGTACGTATTCTGTTACAATTAGTGTAAATTATAATAATTATACACACACACACACACATACACACACAGAGACACGTCAAACTTATAACACCCCGTCGTTTTTGCCTCGGGTGTTAAAAAAATGGTTAACTATTATGGCTGAAGATCTGCCTCTGTAACAGATAAACAGACAGCGGAGGCTTAGTAATAGGGTCCCGATTACTCTTTGGGTACGGACCCCTTAAAATTAAATCGTAAGCTTAAATCAAAATGTCTGCACCGCTACAAATGGTTGACATTCCATGGACGCGGGCTAAGCGCTTTCCTTCCTTGTTTCTAATAGGACGAAGAAGAAGAAGAAGAATTTTGAACACCTTTCCCGCTCCTATTTACATGGTCAACTATTAAAACGTAAAGTACCTTTAAAACTAGATGAATAGGCATTTTCTAGGCAAGCGCGCTCCACATAACCCTGAATTCTCACTATCAAGTGTGATCGCAGTCAAGCGCTAGTTTATAATTCTTCTGTACGTGTGTTTGTCACCCAACTCCACCTAAACGGCTGGACCGATTTGGGCGAAATTTTGTATGGATATTTCAATGGGTTTCTGGATGGTTTGAAAATATAACTGGACCTGGTAGGTGAAGCTGATGTCGGTATGTCACCGGGCAGGACGACGACGTCGGAAGGAGAATTAATTAATTAAACAAACTTCTGGCCTACTATTATTACTGCGTTAAAAAAAGCTAATCTAAATAATAATTATATTATTTTGCTCACATCTGGCACTTCTGCCTTAAAATACTTAATGATAAGACCGCCTTAAAAATGTCGTCACCAGAATTATTGTAATAGCTATTATAATTATTGTTTTAACCCCCGACGCAAAAACGACGGGGTGTTATAAGTTTCACGTGTCTGTGTGTGTGTGTGTGTGTATGTGTGTGTGTGTGTGTGTGTGTGTGTGTGTGTGTGTGTGTGTGTGTGTGTGTATGTCTGTCTGTTCCCCTGTAGCGCTCAAACGGGTGAACCGATTTGAACGCGATTTTTTTGTTTGAAAGGTGAATTAGCCGAGAGTTAGCTATGTTCGATGAAAATCGATCCAAGACGGCCGCCGCTAGAAAATGGCAGATTACATATTTTTTCACAACTCCCTTAATATGGGTATCATACGAAAGAGCTTGACTAGTAGAATAATAGCACTATGCAAATCCAAGATGGCCGCCACCATAAAATGGCGAATGTAGGGGGGTTTTAAATTTTTTGACTTATACTTGTTGGGTACCTATGTTGACAAGATTTAAACGATTTAACGTCTGTCGAAAGGTTTTTGCATACCCTAATCTAAAGTTACATAATAAAATGTTCCTACAATGCATAAGCTATTAATAATTGAAATATGCATTAATGTATGAGGATATTGAGTGGACGCTTACAATAATATTTTGTTCCGGTTAGGTTGACATTGAACGAAAAGGGTAAAAGGTCTCAGAATGGGATCAGTTCATGTATTATTAATTATTAGTTTTTGCCCGCGGCTTCGCCCGCGTGAATTTCGGTTTTTCACAAATCACGAGGGAATCGTGGATTTTCGGTTCCCGTTCCCGCTCCCTTTTCCAACATTTATACCTATTTTCAAGGAAGTTTGCTATAGTAAAAGAAATCTGGGATTGGTATCTGGATTTTTGCCGCATTATCACCATGGCACTTCTTTGCCGGTAAGGTGGTAACAAGCCACGGCTAAAACTTCCCAGCAGACTAAACCAGAGACAATTTAGAATTTATTATAAAGTCCCAAATTGCCCCTGCCGGGAATTGAACTCGGGGCCTCCCACTTATAAGCCCACAGCGCTCGCCACTGTGCCAACAACAATACAAGTTTTTACACATTAAACCTACCCGAAGAATCAGCCTATCCATTGGTGAAAACCGAATGAAAATCTCAGCAGTAGTTTTTGAGATTAGCGTCTTTCGATTACAGACAAACGCCGCGCTGAGACTTTGTTTAATATTAAGTAATGAAGTAAGTAAGTATGAAGTAAGTATGAATGTATGTTTAAAGCTTGATTTACACGCATTAAGTTGTCAAGTAGTTAACTAAATTTTAACTTAATTTTAAGCGACTTAATTTTAAGTAAGCGTTTTCACGAATGCTACTTGTTTACTTGCATACTAGATTTTAACTAGCAACTTATTACTAAATTCACTGTTTACATGCATTATTTCACTTAAAATTAAGTTAAAATTTAGTTAACTACTTGACAACTTATTGCGTGTAAATCAAGCTTTAGTGATAGAGATTTAATTTCCGGTCGACATATTTTTACGGGTAATATCATACCTACTATTATTAAACCTACCTACATAAATAAATGTAGTTCTCTGTTACACATACTATTAATTTTATTTGTAGGTATTTCCAAAAAATCAGTTTCTCCAAATAATTGAAAACCGAATGAAAAACTCTACAAAAGGTTCTGAAGTTTGTATGCCCAGACAGATAAAGGGGAATCACACTAATATTATAAAGGCGAAAGTTTGTGTGTATGTGTGTGTGTTTGTGTGGGGAGGTGTGTGTGTGTGTGTGTGTGTTTGTTACTCTTTAACGTCGCAATTATTTAACCGATTTGACTGAAAATAATGGAGATAGATTATGCCCTGACTTAACACATAATATATGCTACTTTTTATCCTGGAAAAATCCACAGTTCCCACGGGATTCTGAAAAACCCAAAATTTACTAAAGCAATCTAGCTATAGCTATAAGTAGATTAGTATAACAAACTTCTTGAAAAGTAGGTATGGAAAAGGGAGTGGGAACGGGAACCGGAAATCCACGATTCCCTTGGGATTTGTGAAAAACCGAAATTTACACGGGCGAAGCCGCGGTCAAAAGCTAGTAATACATATAAGTAGATATATTGTGTACTATTCAATAGTAGTAGCGGTAGCGGATAGCCTAGTGGTTAAGACTTCAGCTTCCCTTCCGAGGGGAAAGAGTTCGATGCCCGGCACGCACCTCTAACTTTCCGGAGTTATGTGCGTTTATTAACCCCCGACGCAAAAACGACGGGGTGTTATAAGTTTGACGTGTCTGTGTGTGTGTGTGTGTGTGTCTGTCTGTTCCCCTGTGGCGCTCAAACAGGTTACATTACATATTTTATCACAACACTGTCAATATGGGTATGAAATGAAAGGGCTTGACTAGTAGAATAGCACTATGCAAATCCAAGATGGCCGCCACCACAAAATGGCGAATGTCGGGGGTTTTTTAAATTTCTAATTTATACTTGTATTTATGCAATTAAACATTACTTGCTTTAACCACCTTTAACGGTGAAGGAAAACATCGTGAGGAAACCTGCATGCCTAAGAGTTCTCCGTAATGTTCTCAAAGGCGGGTGACGGCTACCAATCCGCTTGGTCAGCGTGGTGGACTACGACCTAAGCCCTTCTCATTCTGAAAGGAAAAAAAAAGGAGACCCTGCCCTGTAGTGGACTGGTAATTGGCAGATAACGATGATGACGACTAGTCAATGACAGCGACTTCGCCCGCGTGGATTGAGGTTTTATAAAAGTCCCGTGGGATTTTTACAACGCATCTCGCGCGTCAGGTCAACGTATTTAGCTTAGACATCGCAATTAATTATAATTATTATTTTCCTATTATGCAGTGTCGCAATTAAACAGGCCACGCGTCTCACGAATTAAACAAGCGAAATAATTGAAACCTACTCTAGTTTAAAATTTAAATAATCGGATCAGAAAGATAAGAACGAACCGCTCTAATATTTTGTCATATAATGTATGTAGGTGTGTAGTGTGTACCTACCAAATCTTATGTTCTACCTACTGCTACTAGCTAAAGCTAGTCCTCCTTTGTCGGCGGTGAGTTATGTGTCTGTAGGTATGTTTTCAAATAATCCTATACCTAAGTAAAAAGTTTCCTAGATATCATTCTCTAAATATTTGACGATACCCATGTATAAAATCAAATTGACCCTGGGGGCTTATACATATACATATATAAGGTAAAGTCCCCTTATTCCGTGGTATTTTCATAAAAACTCGAAAGAACGTCAAAAATTAAGCATTTACTACACCTTTCTGAAGAACTGGCTATTTTTATCAGAAGCGTTATTTATTTAACTCTTGAAATATCCTAAAAGGACAACAATTACAACTTGATTTAAATGTAAAATTAAATTAAATATGAAGAAAGTCCGAATGCTCCAATTCCGAGGTAAAAATCCTAATTCCGAGGCAAATGGCTCCTAATTCCGAGGGTACAAAATACAAAGGGAAACGAGTAGAATGAATTCTACATGGTGTTCAAAAATGAACTGTATTTATTAATAGATTTCAAAATTAATTCGATACGTATGTAATTGTTTAATTATGTTTGTGTGTAAAATATTAATATATGTATATTATTTAATATATATATAGCTGCTCGTGCTGATTCATTCACTCACCGACTGACTGACTGATTGATCACCTCTCCTGTAAAATTTTGTATCAAAATTATTTTTTTCACAAATGGTTTCGTATAGAGGATAAAAATTTATTCAGAACAAAAATATGGAGAGAGCTGATGATTGAGGATTTCAGAGACGAGCGATGGGCACGCTTAAGGTATTGAAGATAGGTGGCGGGTGCTCAAGCAAATGTCACTCGAAACGTCATCCAATTGGCAGTGAGCTGAAAAAAAAATTCAAAATGGCGAAAATAAGATGGCCGCCATACAAATTTCGTCGGTCTCCATCTCGGAAGGTATAAAAGATAGAAGAGTGGTTTCTTGGCAAAAGATGATCAAGATCCGATGGTTTATTGGATAAATAGAAAAAAAAATTAAAATGGCGGAATTTATTTTTCCATAGAAAATGTATGGCGAATATTGAGAGAGAGAAGTTGTGAACAATGCAGGCATTTGATGCGGTTCTTTGGAGAACTCTCAAAGAAAAATATGGGAAGACATGATGATTGAGGGTTTGGAAGACGGTTGAGCAGCCCGGGCAGGGTATTGTAGATAGGTGGGAGGTGCTCAAACAAAAGTTACTCAAAACCTCATCCCATTGGCACTGAGCTGAAGAAAAACCCAAAATGGTAGATACAAGATGGCGGCCATACAAATTTCGTCGGTGATTATCTCACTAAGTATAAAAGATGGAAGAGTGGTTTTTTTAGCAAAAGATGATAGAATAGAATAGAATAGAAAAGTTTTTTATTTAAATAAACTTTTACAAGTACTTTTGAATCGTCAATTGAGTCTACCACAGGTTCGGAATGCAGTTCCAGCCGAGAAGAACCTGCAAGAAACTCGGCGGTTGCTCTTTTTTTAAAAATAACATTATAACAATTATTATTATTAATGTACATGATTGAAATGCCGTCTCGCGCATTGCTGGAACGAGTTAAATCCAAGCTTTTTTATCGTTTATATAATCTTCAATTGTATAATAAGCTTTTTTTATGAGCATACTAATGATGACGTCTTCCCATCTCCGACGCTGTCTCCCTCTCTTTTCATTAGAATAGCCGGTGCAACATGGACAAGGAAGACAAGAGACCGCACCTTATGGCAAGCTTTAGGGGAGGCCTATGCTGAGTAGCAAGACAATCTTCGTGAAACTGGTGTCAACTATATATATACTAATATAAGTAAAATGTATTTAATAAGATTGTTAAATAAAGGCTTTATTATTATTATTATATGAGCATACTTTTAATAAAGTTCTTAAACTTGTGTAAAGGCAAGTCTAAGACATATTTTTTATTCAGATAAACTTTTACAAGTGCTTTTGAATCGACAAATGAATCTACCACTGGTTCGGAATGGTGCTTACAATTCTACACGTTAAGAAGGGCAGACAAAAGTAGCCCCATTTCCGACGGCGGCACCTGTTCACGAGCATGACGCATGGTCCAACCATTGCTTCGCTCAACCATATTTGAGGGAACGTAACAACCCGCACCACACGACACCACCACAGAAATGTTTAAAGAGAGCGAGATCAAAACTTAATAGGAGTCAAATAGTGGCCTTGAAGTTGCATGGCCTTTACTTCCTTTGACAGTACCGCGAGCCTCAATAAATTCAAGGCGGTGCGTACGAATGTAAGTTAACGACCTGTATGGTTAGTTCGAGCTTGCACACTTCGAAAACGGTACTAGATTTGAATATCGATAAACTATAATATCAGAGCAAAATTAACCCTAATGCTCTTACAGTCAAATAAGATTTTAAAGTCATAATGTAGTAGGGTACTTCGAATATTTATTTTAAAAATTTCTGCTTGGGGCGTAGACGAATGGCTGAATATATTGGCGGACTCAAACCTTAAAACCAGCCAGTTTAGTTGCATTTCACTCTCAAGTCATGTTAGTCAATGTGTTTCGATACTCGAATTTCTATCATCGTTTCCCCAATGTACAAAGTCGGCATAAGGCCTCTGTACTCACTAGATTAGCAATCAGCTGTTCGACAAAAATCTTAGATTTGATAACATGACAGGTTTAGGTATGACGGTGTGACTCTTGTTCCATGGAAGCAAAGGAGGTAGCTTGGATGGGATGCCACGTGTGTGGATACACTGGCACTGTCTCACATACAGGTGACCTCCGTGGCGGCCGGAGCGGCAGCCACTAAGGCGGACAGGGCCAAGAGGCGCAAATATGAAAATATAGAAAATAATTTCATATTTGTGCCTTTTGGGGAGGAGACCATGGGTTCGTAGGGCGAGGATGCTAGGTCCTTTTTTAAGGGCCTGTCATTCCGTCTCGTGGAGTCCACGGGTGACCGGAGGGCTGGCAGTATAATATTGTACTCTGTATTACTACTGTATAATATTGTACTACTGTATACAGGGTGTAAATGACATCTTAAGGCGCTGCCTGCATTATTCCTTAGAAAATACTGTTATTTAACACCTATCTAGTCCTTCAAATGACATCACAAAATTTCCAAAAAAATATATATGCCATACTTTGATTCATGCTCTTTAGTTCTGTAATCTTTTTTTTTTTAATTGTTTTTTTTACGATAAATTCAAGAATAATAAACAAAAGTAGCTTCGTATCTAAATCGTGTATCAACTTCTTTACCTGTGCAACCATGAAAGTAAATCTTACATTCAATTATAGAGAATATATATATGATACAATCTCTAGAGATATTTTATTTATTTTCGACTGTTTTTTATGAAAAATTTACATATTTTGATTATTTCGGTCAAATAATTCCAGCGGGCGACGTCGCCGACAGGATGCCATACGGCTGGCGCCTTTCGTAAGAGGTAGATGTGCGCAATTTTTCCCGCCAAACGCTCTCGTTCAATTCAACGCTCTTGTTTCAGGGAAAATATTTTTTTTGTGTAAAATATTTTTTTAGTTAGCAAATAATTAGTACCTATCTACTTTATAAGGATATTTGTAAATAAGTATTGTGTTAGCTGTATTTTGTCTAAGTATATACATTTTTAGTGGTATTTCGTTGTTTTTTTAATTGTGTTAGCTGTATAATAGGTACGTAGGTATCGTAGTCAACCAGGATGCCGAAAATATCTCGACTAAAACGATCTTAACTACAAAAGATTGAAAACACGAAAATCGCGTAAGTACCTACCTAATTACCTACCTTACCTATATAATATTACCTACATAAAATATTTTATGGCACACTATCTATTTTTGGCCCGACCTCTGGAATCGAATCCACGACCTCGTCATCTGCAGTTGAACATGGAAACTCCTAGCTCATGGTGATGATGATGATTTTTCTTATTTTAGAAAAGCAAATAAGAGACAAGTTTTACAACCAATAGACCAAAATACCGTATTTCCAGAATCAGAGATCGGACAATCCGAATCTGGGAACACCACCATTACGTAAGTACCTACCTACTTTGATGAATAATAATAAAATAAAAGCTAAAAATAATACGTGAAAATACCTACCTACCTATCCCTGAATAAGTTTTAAATTCTATGTCCTATGTACCTATGTGTATAAAGTATTATAATGTGCATTTAGACTGCATCATCCGGATTCTGGTGGTAACTAATTGTAATAAATCTGCTTACGTAATATTTGAACGGCCCCTAATCAAAAATATTATGATAGGTACCTACCTAATAACATGTACCTATAATAATATTATAAGTAGTTAAAATGTATTATATTACTTTAGACTCACTACATCTATTTTCCTATTTACGATACAATGAATAGGTATTCACGCAATTTCCTAGCGGCATGCTTACGAAAGTGGCAGAGGCGGCAAATGCATAAAAAGGGCCAAAGACCTCAAGTGATTTTTTTAAAGTAAAACTTCTTTAGGTACCTACCGATTTTAGCAACAGTTAGGACTTTGAACTTGAGGACAGGATGTCTCGAAATATAAAGCCCAACCTATTTAGGCAAAATTTTAAGGAAGCCAGTAAATACATGACATAGTTTTGATCTATATTATAACCATTTAGGAAACTGTTATTCGAGTTAGAAAAAATGGCAGCCATTCTGTTTTTTGTCAATGGACCATTTTCTTTTAAAATTCATAACTAGAGTTTACTGTTAGGGATCATCCATAAATTACGTCACACGTTAAGGGGTGGGAGGGAGGGTCGACGAATTGTGACATTGTGTGGCAAAGGGGTGGGAAGGGCCCTAAATTTTGTGACCTCACATTCAATTCACATTCAAATTTAATTTTAAAGTACTAATAGAACACGAAATACGTACTTTTAACGATAAATTTAAAAATATTTGAAACTGCTGTTTTAATTCAATGTCTGGACGTAAATGCCAAATATGTGACGTCACCCTAGGGGGGGGGGGTCTTAAATGTGACCAGCTGTGACGAGGACGGAGGTGACGGGGTGAAAAATCATGAAATTGGTGTGACGTAATAATTTATGGATGGCCCCTTATCACAAAAGTATTTTTTTTGAGTATCGTATTTTTTTTTCAGTTTGAACGAGGATATCAATAGAGTATAGACAAACTGAAGGCTTACACAGGGACACCACAAATAGCGCTTGTAAATATTTCAATGACATGATCACTATACTTCTAATTGACATAGAACCTTCATGGTTTGAGATTTTTGAGTGACACTTTTTTCATACGGTACCTATGTAGTTCTTCTTTTAAAAATGTGCAACATTCGATTATCAACTTTCAGTTGTTTTTTTTTATTCAGCTTAGACAATAAAGATGGATACTTCGAAAATTCGTGTGATTTTTGAATACGAGTTTAATAATGGTAATTATTTTGATTAAATAAATATGTTAAATTAATAAAACGAATTTTTATTTTTCAGTACAAATCGGCAATTTCATACTTTAACCCCTAATAATAAACATCTAATTTTAACCGACTTCAAAAAAAGGAGGTACTGTATTCGACCCGTATGTATGTATGTAAGTAAGTATGTATATATGTAAGTATGTTCGTGATTATCTCCGCAACTAATAAACCGATTTTGATGATTTTTTTCACTATTGTAATCTACATACTTTCAGAAGATTTTAGTGTATAACGAAGTTATAAGCGTAAATGTACACATATGTCACTAATATGTTCTCTGAGATTGCCAGACCTGTTGCTGAAGTTTGATATAGCTATTCTGTCCAAAGACTTCATTCTGCTACGCCTACGTAACATTGACTTTTTGCAAAAACTTTTGGGCCGAGGTCAATAACAGCTATATTTAGAGTGGTTCCTTGGAGTTTGTGCACGGTTACGCGTATTTCCATTCTGTACAAGGCCAAACCGCAGGAGTGTGAAACTAGTCGCATATAAATTGTAAATTACTTTTTAATCAAGGTCTTCCAAATTATACAAGAAGTAGTACGCATACAAACTAATCTTGTACAGATCGGAAATTAGGTTAGGTTGGGTTAGAACATTATAAAACCATTCACCTATAGTAGTAATACATAAAATGTATATATGTCACAGGATAATTCATAATATATGAGTCATAATCTATTTTACATAGTTCTCATTTATATTATTTTAATTATTACCTAAAAATATATAGAAAACAAATCACTAAAAAGCATAAAATATTTTTTTTTCAAAGAAAAACCGACTTCAAGGGATTCGAACTAAAAAGTTTAAAATAATTTTTTATTCATTTAGCTTGACGATTTAACTACCTAACATAATTTTTTGAAATTCTGACTTTTTTATTTTTTGCTTAAAACATCCCATACGAATAACTACGCTGTGTTGTGAGCTCTTAAAGCTCAATTCGGTATAGTTCCGAATTCAAACTATTTAAGTCAAAGAAAAAAAAATTAATACAAGATATTCAGGAAGAAAGATTATTCCAAATTCAAACTTAAGACCAGAAATGAAATTTCATACTTACTTTTCTGGATCGTTGTGAGGAACAAACATTATTCCAAATACAAACTTAAGACCAGAAATGAAATTTCATACTTACTTTTCTGGACAGTTGTAATACTTTCCAGAAAAGAATAACTTTCAATCAACTCTACAGTCTATGAAATGTGCACATTTCGTATCATTTTTTAATAAATAAATAAAATAAATACTTACACATACACACACGGTCGGCTGTTCCTAAAGTAGGCAACTTAATGCCTGTGTTATAGGTAAGAACCGACTGATATACATATTTACATATATTACATGTATATATATATATATAAATATTGAACAAATGTATAAATACATACTTATATACTTACATAAACACACCCAGACTCGGGGCGGGAATCGAACCCGCGACCCCGGAGAGGCAGGCAGGGTCACTGCCAACCGCGCCAAGGGGCCAGTCACTAATTATATAATTCATATAATAATAGTAGTATGAATTAAATAATATAATTCATATATTATTTAATTCATATAATAATAGATATATTTCATATCATTTTTTAATAAATGATATGAAATATATCATTTTTTAGAAAATTAATATTTTAAACAGTTATTTACGATAATAATATAACACATTAAATTTTTCTCTATTGCCGCTTCTAACACGCTTTTGCTCTGTGAAGAAAAAAAACTAAGCGCACCAATGCCATCTCGCGGCTCTTTTCATCCTAATGTGGTTGTTGACTTGGTATGTCGTAGTACAGTTCACCGCCATTAGATGGCGGTAAAAAAATTAACGTAAATATGTAGAGGTGTAGGGGGGACAAGAGGTAGCCAAACGCACAAGGCCATTCGTAACTTGGAGAGCCTTAATGAAAACTTTGAGGTAAGGTTGCATTTAATGTGTTATGTGAAAATACTGAATTCATTTATGTCAGAAATGATTGGTTTCAAATATTGCCATTTTTGAGCGCGCAATGTATTGCATACAACGCGATCACAACGCACGCAACGCTCCGCGCAAAATTCACAATATGAGACTTTTATGAGTTAAAGCGTGGCCTTGACGTCGCGCGCCCGGCTCTTCTTTTGACTGTGCCGCGAGCCTCATTATAAATTCAAGGCCAGTACGAATGTAGGTTAACGACCTGTATTCACACTAGTTCACTAGCAATCAGCTGTTCGACGAAAATCTTAAATTTGATAACATTACCGTTTTAAGTGAAAATAATGAAATAATTACTTTTTCATTTATAATTGCGTTGAGACAGATAGTAATAATGATTTTATACAGTATTCAGTTAAAAAAGAGGTTAAAAATATCGGAAATTTCATGGAAAATTCGACGAAAAATTTCACCACTGGGGAACCTAGAATCATGTACTGAATCCGTGGGACGCGTTTTGGAAAACATGTCTGAATACACTACAGAAGAAGAAGGAGTATATATATATATATATATATATATATATATATATATACTTGTTGTTGTGCCTCTCCATTACTGAAGGTCAGCAGTCAGTCTTTTGAACCTCTCCTTGTCCATGGCTAGGCGGAATAGTTGTTCGACTGTCTTGATGCCAGTCCATTCCCTTATGTTTCTTAGCCATGACTTCTTCCGTCTTCCAACACCTCTTTTTCCTTCAATTTTCCCCATCATAATAGTCTGCAGCAGGCGGTACCTATCGTGTCGCAGTATATGGCCTAGGTACGAGATCTTACGCTGCTTGATGGTTCTTACTAGCTCGGTGTTCTTCTGCATTCGGGCAAGAACCTCTGCGTTAGACACCTTAGCCGTCCAACTTATGCGGAGCATCCTACGGTAAGTCCACATTTCGAAGGCTTCGATCTTTTTGCGCAAGTCTTCCACTAAGGTCCATGCCTCGCAACCATATAAAACTACGGGCCAAATGTAGCATTGTAGCAGCCTGATACGGAGTTTTAGAGAAAGTTGACGGCCACAAAGAACTTTTTTCATCTTTGTAAAAGATGCGCGAGCAATTTCTATGCGTACTCGGATGTCAATGTCGCTTTTCCATGAGTCTGTTAGCCATGACCCAAGGTATTTGTATTTGTCAACTCTCTCCAAGATATTAAGTCCGATCTGTATCTGTGAAGCCGGTTGTATCTTCCCCGAAATAACCATGTATTTTGTTTTTGACACATTCATGTTTAATCCTACTCTCTCACTGCACTCGTTTAGTCTGTTAACAATTTCTTGTAGGTCTTGCTGCGAGGACGCTATTAGGACAGTATCGTCAGCATAACGTAAATTATTTATCACTTGTCCATTAACAATAACGCCTAATGTGATTTCTTCTAGAGCAGCTTTTATTACGTGTTCCGAGTACAAGTTAAAAAGCAGGGGTGATAGGATGCATCCTTGACGTACGCCTTTTTCAATGTTGATAGCATCTGTTTCTTCACCATCTACCCTGATAGTTGCTGTTTGTGCCCAATATAGGTTCATAATGATACGAATGTCCTTAGTGTCTATGCCTGTATTTATTAGAAGTTTCATAAGTACCTCGTGTTGAACACGGTCAAAAGCTTTTTCATAATCAACAAAGCATAAGTACACGTCTTGTTGCATATCTCTGCATTTTTGGACCAGTACATTGAGCGCAAACTATGCCTCTCTTGTTCCCATACCGGCTCGAAATCCAAATTGATTATCGCTAAGTTGGTCTTCGCATTTTGTCCTTATACGCTGGTGTATGATATATACTCCTACCTATCTAGAATGTGCCCCTGGCTGTGCCCCTCACCCATCTTTCAAACCTTCGATCATCATCACTCTCCGTATTTTTGCTCCGAATAATTTGTAAGGATGAGATTTCTTAAAAAAAAAAAAAAAACTAATTTTACGTTTGTACAATCGTTTTTTTTAGCTCACTGCGGACTGCCAATCGGATGATGTTTCGAGTGATATTTGTTTGAGCACCACTCACCAATCTTCAATAGGTGCACTGGCCGTGCTCCTCATCCGTCTCCTAAATCCTCAATCATCAGCTGTCTCAATATTTTTCATTCGCATGATTTTTTGTCTTCTATACGAAACCATCAATGAAAAAAACAATTTGTACGGAAAAATAAATTCTGACATCTTGATTTATTTTCTATCCATTTAGTAGATCTTTAGGTCTTGATCATATTTTGCCCAGAAAATACTCTTCCATCTTTTATACTTAGTGAGACATCGACGAAATTAGTATAGCCGCCATTTTGAATCTGCCATTTTGAGGTTTTTTTCAGTTCAGTGCCAACTGGATGAGGTTTCGAGTAATTTTTGCTTGAGCGCCTCCCACCTATCTACAATACCCTGCCCGGGCTCCTCAACCACCTTCCGAACCCTCAATCATCATATCTTCCCATATTTTTTTTTGAGATTTCTCCAAAAAACCACATCAAAGCTTTGCATAGTTTACAACTTGTAGTCTCTTCAATATTCGCCATACATTTTCTATGGAAAAATAAATTCCACCATTTTGGTTTTTTTTCTATTCATCGAATAGACCTTTGGATCCTGATCATCTGTTGCTAGGAAACCACTCTTCCATTTTTTTTACCTTCCGAGGTGGACACCGACGAAATTTGTATGGCGGCCATCTTTTTTTAGCCATTTTGAATTTTTTTCAGCTCACTGCCAATTGGATGACGTTTTGAATGACATTTGCTCAAGCACCCCCCTCCTATCTTCAATACCTTAAGCGTGCTCTTCACCCGTCTCCAAAATCCTCAATCATCAGCTCTCTCTATATTTTTGTTCCGAATGAATTTTTGTCTTCTATACGGAATCATTAGTGAAAAAAAATTTTTTATACAAAATTTTACAGGAGGGGTGATCAATGAGTGAGTCAGTGAATGAATCAGTAAGAGAAATAATAAGATAAACGTTTTAGAATATGAATGTTTGCGAGACTGAACGCGAATGATACTTGGTGTAACTGAAACCATACTGAAATATTGTGAGCATCCTGTATTTTATTTCAATACATACCACGTAATCAGAGGCTCATAGAACCTTATTCCGAGGTAGTATTTCTATCCATACCACATAATTAGGGGCTCATAGAACCTTATTCCGAGGTAATACCACGGTTTTGTAACAAAAAACACGCTTCCTAATTCCGAGTGTTAAAAAAGAAAAGATTTTTCCATAATAAACAAATAATTTAAAGCTTAATTAGATTATCTTCATAAATATGTACAATACTCTCTCAAAATTGCATCGAAATATGTATAAATTTAATTTTCTTTTAAATTAATTTTCTTTAGCTTTCCCATACAATCTATCAATAAATTACCTAAATAGGTAAGCTTTGACACGGTATAGTTAGTGATTGAGACGCCAAAGTGTACCTCGTAATTAGGACTCTGTAACCTTATTGCCTATTTAAATATTCAAAACCGAAACAAGAAGTATTTAACATAAAACGACTCTAAAAATTGAAAAAGTTATGAAGTCTATGAAATCGCAATTCCGCGGTATACCACGGCGGCGTATACGCGGCGACGGTAGGAACCGGCTAAAATATTTGGCACCTAACGCCGAGGTATTTTCAAAACCTATTTTCACCTTAATTTCTTTACAAATATTCACAAAAGTTGGCTGTTTTCTATTGAAAATATAGTCCTTCATATATTCAAATCTAAATAAAAACAAATAAAGCTCAAAATTAACGGATAAACACTATTTAAAAAAGCGTAGGTATTTCGTGCACGAGGTCCAAAATGTATGAAATATGCGTTCGGGCCGGCTGCTAGTGTAAAACTTGCCGGTTATTTTAAAACATATACATATAAAACCAACAATTTCGTCATTTATCTATGGAATGATAAACTATCAATTGATTAAGATATGTTGCAGTAAAAAATAGCTTGGTGATCGGTTGAAAACGCTGTTTTTCTATATACCTCGGAATTGGGTGCCAATTTTAGAATACCACGGAATAAGGAGACTTTACCTTATATATCTAAATTAGTGATCATCATGACTAAATGAAAACCCACCGAATTAGTTTGATATACATTGCTACTTCACTATGTGAAATAAAAATATTATTTCACAGGAAACCTTCAATGGATAAAAACATAGAATATGTCAAATAAGCTCAGTGGCTTCTAAATAGGGGGTCTGTTATTCCATTCGTGAAGGTACAAAATTACGAAATACCCATCCGGAGTTGGAAGTTGGCGGTGCTTCACCCCCGTGCCTCGGAGAGCACGTTGAGCCGTTGGTCCCGGTTATTATAATCACTAAGTATTATCATGTATTATGTAAAGTATATATTATCACTAAGTATTATGTGACAATAGTTGTAATTAACAGCATGGCTAATGTTTTTGTTTTTAATTAATATAGTAATGAACAGCATGGCTAATTTTGTTTTTGTATTATAAAGAATTTTTTATTTTATTTTTAACAAGCGGAAACCCGCGACTTCGTTCGCGTGAATATTGGTTTTTAAACATCCCGTGGGAATCATTTTGTCTTTCCTAAGCTCCTTTGAGCACATATATTGCTAAAAACTGTTAAAAGTTCACTGGCGTATGTTTAGGTAGATCAAAATGTAAACATCCGCCAGTGAAAGTCCAATCAAAATCGATCCAGCTTTTGAGAGATTAGTCAGTAATCTTTAAAGTATTTCCTTTCTAACAAAAAAAGAATGAACGAAATTGGACCACGCGTTAATGAATTACAGCTAAGTACACATTTTGACTTTCATCCCCTCTCCCAAGGGAACCGTGCTGAATTTCGGGATAAAAAGTATCCTATATGTTACTCCGTACTATGAACTTAAATCGTGCCAAGTTTCGCTTCAACCCATTCAGTAGTTTTTGCGTGATGCGCGCACAAACATACAGACAAACAGATAAACAGACAAATAGATAAGCAGACAAACAAACAAACAGACAAAAATTTCAAAAATAGCTTTTTTACGTTCTATTACTTATCCCTAACATCCTCCAGTTATTATTTTGCAAAAATCTTCAATGTACAGATACGGCAGTCTACGATTTTATTATATGTATATAGATATAGAATATAGATTAATGGACTTTAGGAGGATAGGATAAACCTTTCAGATGAAAGAAGAGTTATCAAAATCGGTTCTGTTGACTTTGCATAGGTAGTGTTAAGTGATAGTATAGGTAACCAAAAGAAAAATTTGTTGTCTGTAAATTCGGTTTACGGATGATACCTAATAAATAATTTTACATGTTTAATGTCATAAGAAAACAAAGAGAGATACCTAGATGCGTTACAAGCCGAACGCTTAGGACAATGTGCCTTCTCTATCGCTTGTTCCGGGCTCTCGCTTGAATGCGGAATGTGACAATGAGTCATGCTTTTTCGTGCGTGTAGCCGACGTTCGTCGATTTATAAGACGTTATCACGTAAAAATATACAAAACGACGCGACGTCGAATAAAAAAACCGCTAATACTCACGATTATTGTCAGCCTGTAAAGTTCGCCCATTCGTATAAACAACACACATTAACACCAGGATCGTCCTGAAAATTCTTATATTCAACATTGTTCTGTATTTTTATTGTTTAATACGACACTTTCGCGCTCTATTTCTGATTAAAATGTTTATTGTTTGGCTTTAAAAACATTGAGTTCTACCAATAAATATGCTTAGACTTAAAATAGATTTTTTTCACAGAGCAATATTATTTAATCACACACTTTATGTACTACTGTTTATATTTTAATGAATTATGTTTATTTAAATAATATATCTGCCAATAAATATGCTAAGATTAAAAAAAAGGATTATTTTTAATTTTTTCACATTCAAAAATATTTTAACACACACTTTATATACCTACTACTGTTTATATTTTAATTAATTCTATTTATTTATATTATATTGAATAAAACTAAATGAATCATTGTTCACAGTTTAACGCCGCCGCGGTTGCAATGACATTGGTTTGAACGATCTTTTCAAGTTATTTAAAACTGCAAGTTTGGTGTAACAGAGAGAGCAGTGGAGTCGTCATTTGTACTTATTTATCTCTTAAGATTTGATGTGTTTTTCTTTTGATTGTCAGTTGATTAATTATTGTTTAATATGTTTAAAAAAGCTGTGATAGCCTAGTGGTTAGGACGACCGACTTCTAATCGGAGGTCGTGGGTTCGATCCCTGGGCACGCACCTCTAACTTTTCGGAGTTATGTGCGTTTTAAGTATTTAAATATCACTTGCTTTAACGGTGAAGGAAAACATCGTGAGGAAACCTGCATGCCTGAGAGTTCTGCATACGTTCTCAAAGGTGTGTGAAGTCTGCCAATCCGCTTGGCCAGCGTGGTAGACTATGGCCAAAACCCTTCTCACTCTGAGAGGAGACCCGTGCTCTGTAGTGAGCCGGTAATGGGTTGATCATGATGATGATGATGATGATGTTTTTATCACTGATATAAAATCATTGAATTGTAGGAAATAATTAATATTATCTTATCTGACACGTCGTATAAGTGAAGTGTCGTATTAGTAACAATATTATAAAAAATATTAAGTATAGATGTATAAAATAATAATAATAATAAACACTTATTATTGTTATTACAAATAAGGTTATCGGTAGACGGCTTTTGAACTTGTTTGTTATGTGCATTATTTATTATCTTCCTGTTTTATTAACCCCCGACGCAAAAACGACGGGGTGTTATAAGTTTGACGTCTCTGTCTGTGTGTGTGTGTGTTGTGTGTGTGTGTATGTGTGTGTGTGTGTGTGTCTGTCTGTTCCCCTGTAGCGCTCAAACGGGTGGACCGATTTGAATGCGGTTTTTTTCGAGAATGTTGTTAGCTATGTTTGATGAAAATCGATCCAAGATGGCCGCCGCCACAAAATGGTGGATTACATATTTTTTCACAACTCCCTTGGGTATCAAATGAAAGGGCTTGACTAGTAGAATGGCACTATGCAAATCCAAGATGGCCGCCGCCACAAAATGGCGAATGTCTGGGGTTTTAAATTTTTAATTTATACTTGTTAAGTAGGTAACTTTTAAAAATATAGTGATACTTAATTCAATGTGCATTTGTCTATTGGCATATAATATCACAATACCACACTAATATTATAAAGGCGAAATTGTGTGTTTATATGTGTGTGTGTGTATGTATGTGTGCGTGTGTGTGTGTGTGTGTGTGTGTGTTTGTGTGTGTGTGTGTGTGTGTGTGTATGTGTATGATTGTTACTCTTCCACAAATCCACAGTTCCCACGGGATTTTGAAAAAACCGAAATTCACGCGGGCGTAGCCGCGGGCAGAAACTGGGAGTTAATAATAATAATTGTTATCCATAACCATTGTTATCATTTATTCATAAATCTGCGAATTCTGAATGAATACATAGATTTTGAACCGATTTAGATATTGAAAAGATATACTGTCAGGTTGGTTTCATTGAAAGGAGAAGATCCGATGAAGATCTTCCGAGATAAAGTTCAAAACTCAACAGTTGACTAACCTGTTACTCAGATCTCTCGTGATCAGTGTAATAGTTTCATCATCATCATCATCATCATCATGATCAACCCATTACCGGCTCACTACAGAGCACGGGTCTCCTCTCAGAGTGAGAAGGGTTTTGGCCATAGTCTACCACGCTGGCCAAGCGGATTGGCAGACTTCACACATCTTTGAGAACGTTATGGAGAACTCTCAGGCATGCAGGTTACCTCACGATGTTTTCCTTCACCGTTAAAGCAAGTGATATTTAAATACTTAAAACGCACATAACTCCGAAAAGTTAGAGGTCCCGGGATCGAACCCACGACCTCCGATTAGAAGTCGGTTGTCCTAACCACTAGGCTATCACAGCTTGTAATAGTTTAGTAAACATAAAACAGTAGACTTTTAACCGTATACAACATGCACTTGAAGTCGGTTTAACAATTAATAATTGAAGTAGGTGTTTAGGGGTCCAGTACGCTAATCGACAAACGAAGCTCTAATATTGTCACTCTGTTGTCTGTATGTATATATAACTATCCAGCTGTCCGGCCTTCATATGTCACACATCTCTAGCACGTACACGGGATATTTGGTGTAGAATGTTAACACAAAATTTTTGGTGTAGTTTTTCAATTAAATTACATATTAACGTACATGAAAACAAAACCGAAAAAAGATTTTTTTACCCTGACCCTGTAGTTCATTCTATTTTTTTTATTTTTTCACGCTCATTGTCTCAGTCTACAACTCATTGAGTAAAGTAAGTTATAAGTAAATATATTTTAAATTATTTTTTATTTATCTTTAAAAACTACCAAAAACGTCAGGTAATTTTTGTTACATAGTTCAGTCACATCTACGGAACCCTTGGAATCGAAGCCAGATTCGCACTAGGCCGTATTTTTTAGAGATGTTCAAGTTAAACGAAATCTAATAGTTGGTTTTAACAGGCACGGCATTGAATTACTTATTCTTAATACTCCTATTATTATTAGGTGATTTTCACGTCTGCGAACGAAGGTTAAACTGTTATGATTATTATTCTGAGGCACTGTATGAAGTGTTTTTCAATATTTTTGCATTGATTGTGAAATCTGAAGTATCTAACTAAAAGTCACTGATATTAAAAATCGATTGTAGCTATCTTAATTATTTTCATTGTACTTATGCCACTTGGGGTTATTTTTTTTGAAATCGTAAACCATTAAGGCCTCTAACAATCATATTATTTGAAGTGCTATATTTTATTTAAATTTTGAAATATTAAATAAAAGTTCTATTTAGGGTAATCTGTAAAGGTAGTGTGCGATGGTAAATAAATAAAAAAAAAAACTTGAGAGGTGTCAAGGGACACCTCTCAAGTTTTTTTTTTACATTGTATAAAGTTATTATTTTTTATTATTTATTATGTACAAAAAACCTGTATACACTCAACAAAAATAATCGTCACGACACCACACTGTTCAATCTAAAATAGAAAGACGAAACGAAAATAACTGGCTTGCTTTCTATAAGAGAGAGAGAGAGACAGACACAGACAGAGAAACACGCGCACGCTGCACGGCTTACAACTATAGCAAAAAGTGTCGTTACAACCTTTTCTCTTAATTTTTTCCGTCTAGTCCCTTTTCGCAACGCGCGATAAGGAACTTCGTTCCATTACATTGGATAGGTAGGTAGCCTAACCTAACCATTTTGAACCACTTTGTAATAATACAACATGAATAATTGTATAACTGTTAACCGCTCCACGATTCCCTGTGCTATTGAATTTCGGCTGTTACAATAAACAGCCGTTTGACACAATGCAATCCCGCGTTCCCTTCTTTTGTCGCTCCGTCACTTTTATTAGCAAATATAAAGATGTCTCCCTTGAGGTACTTAGGAGTTTCTGGGACACATCTGCGCCGATGTGGTTCTACGGAATATTAGCTGATGGCCGCGACTTTATCCACGTGGATTTTGGTGTTTTAACCACCCGTGGGAAGTCTTTGATTTTCTGGGATAAAAGTATCTCTTAGGACCTAAGACTTAGGATATATTGAGAGAAAAATTCAATATCTACCAATAATATTATATGCCTGATAAGGGTATATTCTTTGTTCCTACTATACAATTATTTTAAGATCTTATTATGCAACAGTTAAATGATTTAATGAATATAATTACACTATAAATTAAATGAAAATATGAATCTATCACATCACATTTGATATTAGGTTGACAATATTATTTTTCGGAATGACATTTTGAAACGTCAGTTTACTGCATACAATTTAAAGTCCGAGTATAAGTACTATTCTTATCAGAAAGGACATTTTCCTTAGCAGGACGTTATTGGTCGGAGTTCCTAACGCAAGTTTTAACGTTTGTTCGGAGAGAAAAGTGAATAAGCTTGAATTAGAAAAAAAATAGATGAATGTAACTGCTCTATGTCACTAAATTAAAATAACATAGGCAATTATTAAGTTAATACGTGCCTCCATACATATACGGTCTTTTTTTTTTACGTGGGGAAATCCTCATGCATACCACCGTGCCCGGGGAAGCACGGTGGTTATGTTTGACTTTAACAACTAAAACCCCACGGTGTTCCGTCTCGTCTTTTGGTTTGCTGGGTGCAGGAACACTTTCGTACACTACTGCACCCAGCAAAAGCACCCGCCAAAGCAGTTCCAACCCTCAGATCATTGTGGATCCTTTACACACTTAGAGGCGCGCCAGGAACACATGGCGCGCCTTCCAACACGAGAACCTCAATCTCCTGCGAGCGATAGACTCCCCGTGTCTATCGCTCGCAGGAGATTGAGGTTCTCGTGTCTATCGCTCGGAGATCCTCATGCGGAAGGTGTAGGTAACCTGCTTAGCTAGAAGGTTTACATATTCAGCCAATTGGGTTTTACACATAAACGTATGAATTGAATTTAATATACCTAATTGGTTTTATACCAACCTACCTACGTTTATAAAGTTTAAACGAGGGGGCTACCCCTACAACTTTCTAAGAAATATGGGATATGTCATGGCGCTCATAATGACTGAGTAAGTAATTTCATATATGGTTTTAACGATATAAAACGATGGTGAAAGGTTGAACGGTTTCTTGAGGCTAAAAGCATAATAATCACAAGCGCAGCTGATGTACCTACAGACTACAGATGCATAAAGTGCCGGGTTTGATTCTGGTTGAGTATTTTTTTGAATACAACGCTTTCCAGTGGAAGAGAAGGCTATGATTACAGCAAATTACTTACTATAAGAGCTGTTAGATATTAATTAGATACTTTTAAGACGTCAAGTTTACTGAAATAATTTTATTATAGGTAGGTAGGTACGTAAGTAAATAATTTTAGTGCAAACTCAAACCTTGTGGGATAAGAGGCCAAGGTAGTAATAATATCTAATATTGCAAAATAATGTTCTAAAAAGGTTGTCTTTAAAACACAATAGATACCTACCTATAACACAAACAGTAAGTAGGTAGGTAGGTACTCAGATGTATGCATAAAATATGATCATATTATAGATGCATGCCATAATCGGAAAATATATTCGTTGCTAAAGGCGCGTCCATTATTATTAGAACAAATTTTTTTTCGGTCCTGTTCGTTAGTTTTTTTTTGAATAAAGTAGTAATTTACCTACAATTATTATAATATTATTATTAGTAGAACTTCTTTGAACGCCATCTATGTACCTACATACACACCTACTTACTAACTTTAGGTACTACTTACGTTCACGTTACTAAAGTCAGTTTAGATAACTATTACTTACGGTTAATGAATATAAGTATAGATGGCGTTGCATCAACTTTTCGCAAGGGTTTTCACATGCAACGAAAGGAAATTAAAAATAAACGATTCGTAATAAATGTATTTATTTATATTTCACAATAATTTATTTAATATTCATTTATTAACAAAAATTTCATCTAAGTATATTATGAACAAATTATTATTATTATAGTATTTATAAATTATGTACATTGTAATATTAATTTTCAATATATTAATCTTCAATTTGTTATCTAAACAATTAAATTAGCGGATGCAAGGTCCTATCGATCACAGTTCCCACACTATCCTCATCACTATCATCAGACCACATTTCTATACATCAGACATTAACCGTTATCCCGGCGACACATACAAACATTTGGACACAGGTTTGAACACATATTTGGATACAGGTTTGCTTACCGGCCAAACACACTTTGCAAATAAGCTCGCTTCATTTGAATTTGAATTAAACGCTTTGATGTGCGCTCGAAAAACCGATACCGAATGGCAAAGTGCAAATGTGTGTTCAAACTTTGAACAAATAACTACCAAAGACTCCTGCCACACACATGAGTTCAAACAAGTGTTTGAATAAGTGTTCAAATAAGTAACATAAAAGACTTATCGAAGATTATTCACACTTGGCTGAAAATTGATAGGATTGTTCGATAGTACCGGGAACTTTATTTGACATTTACCAATACAATTTATCACTTTAGTTCAGAGTACCTCCACTCAGTTTTCTTAGCGGTCAGCGCCAAAATGGCTAAGTGTAATTAGTTTCTTCAGTCAATAAGCTTTAGATACCTACTCAGTTAGCTTTGTTTGTATTAACAGGTGTAAATGCGTGGGATTGTCAGGCATTTAGATAAATAAATAATTTATAAAATTAAACTACTTATAAAATAATTAAATATAATTTAGGCACAGCCCATTTTTGGGAAAAATAAAAAAAAATACGATTAACTGTTTCTTATACATAAGGGCACTCATTGTGAAAGGCCCACGTCCATTTGTGGACGTCGATAATGATGAAGGATACAAAAATAACTTTTATGGTAGGTAAACGTTATTTTTGATTTAACATTTTTTTAAATAAAACAAAAAAACAACAAACAAATACACAAAATATCATACGAATAAATAAAATAACTTAAATTACTTAAGAGGCCGGTACCCGGATTCGTAATTTTTTACGAACTTTTGAACACCATAGTGCTTTAGATATAATGATTACTTTAAAAAAAATTATCAAATATTAAAGATCAATCCTTTTTTAATGGAATGTTGGGAATAAAATATTAATTTTATTAAAAAATATTATTCAAATCTTAATTCTTGCGGAAGACGTTTACTGATTTTACGCTTTTGAGTGAAACTTTCGTCACACATATAAGTACTAAAAATTGTAGAAAGCGACTGAAAAAAAATACTAATAGTATGAACACACTCTCAAAATTGGAATGTTGGAATTAGTTTTTCTATGTTTTATACAAAATTAGTAAATAAAAAAATAAAAACCGCACGTACGATTTATGAAAATTTAAGCATTAGATTAACCCCAATTTCTTTAATTTATCGCAATTTCACTAATAAAAAAAATATATAGCGCGAAAGTTTAGGATTCATTTAGTTATAATTGTAAAAAAAAAAAAATCCAGAAACTATTTATATGACCAAAAAAAATTGTCAAAGTATCCTAAAATTTACAAATAAAATGGCACAGCAGACAGTACGAATGCCATACCGAGCTTAGCGCTCTTCGAGGGAGGACGTGTTGTTGCCCGACGCAGCTCACGCACACATGCAAAGCTGTGTAATGACTTGTCGTAAAAGTTACGTAAAAGTTATAGCGCAGCCGACTCAGTTTGATGATTTGTGCATAGGTTTTATTTCATTAGTGGTCCGATCTGATCAATGCTGAGTTAATGCTATGTTTTGGTATAAGTATGTGTTGATATAATATGTATATATTGAATTGAAATATTTTTTGTATGACATAATATTAAAATCTCATACTCGAAGTTCTTTTGGGACGAAAGAGGGGTTAATAGGGATGAGAATGAGGTGAATAGGAACAGTTTTGTAGGGTTGTCACAAAACAGGAAACTGTTATTATAACTTAAAAAAGTCGACGCCATTTTGAAATTCTTTGTTAATTGACCGATTTCATTCAAAATCGATATTTAGAGCTCCCTGGGATCACAAAACAGGAAACTGTTACTAAAACTTAAAAAGTCGACGCCATTTTGAAATTCTTTGTTAATTGACCGATTTCATTCAAAATCGATATTTAGAG
This sequence comes from Melanargia galathea, assembly GCA_920104075.1. Classification (NCBI taxonomy): domain Eukaryota; kingdom Metazoa; phylum Arthropoda; class Insecta; order Lepidoptera; family Nymphalidae; genus Melanargia; species Melanargia galathea. The sequence goes on along the minus strand of OV049871.1, from coordinate 17,890,253 downwards.
CTCCCTGGGATCACAAACCAGGAAACTGTTACCAAAATTTTAAAAAGTCGGCGTCATTTTGAAATTCTTTGTGATTGTACCGATTTCGTTCAAAATCAATATCTGAGGATCCCTCGGATCACAGAATAGGAAACCGTTACCAAAATTTTAAAAAGTCGACGCCATTTTGAAATTCTTTGTGATTGTACCGATTTCGTTCAAAATCAATATCTGAGGATCCCTAGGATCACAAAACAGGAAACTGTTACCAAAACTTAAAAAAGTCGACGCCATTTTGAAATTCTTTGTTAATTGACCGATTTCATTCAAAATCGATATTTAGAGCTCCCTGGGATCACAAAACAGGAAACTGTTACCAAAACTTAAAAAAGTCGACGCCATTTTGAAATTCTTTGTTAATTGACCGATTTCATTCAAAATCGATATTTAGAGCTCCCTGGGATCACAAAACAGGAAACTGTTACCAAAACTTAAAAAAGTCGACGCCATTTTGAAATTCTTTGTTAATTGACCGATTTCATTCAAAATCTATATTTAGAGCTCCCTGGGATCACAAAACAGGAAACTGTTACCAAAACTTAAAAAAGTCGACGCCATTTTGAAATTCTTTGTTAATTGACCGATTTCATTCAAAATCGATATTTAGAGCTCCCTGGGATCACAAAACAGGAAACTGTTGCCAAAATTTAAAAAAGTCGGCGCCATTTTGAAATTCTTTGTGATTGTACCGATTTCGTTCAAAATCAATATCTGAGGATCCCTAGGATCACAAAACAGAAAACTGTTACCAAAACTTAAAAAAGTCGACGCCATTTTGAAATTCTTTGTTAATTGACCGATTTCATTCAAAATCTATATTTAGAGCTCCCTGGGATCACAAAACAGGAAACTGTTACCAAAACTTAAAAAAGTCGACGCCATTTTGAAATTCTTTGTTAATTGACCGATTTCATTCAAAATCGATATTTAGAGCTCCCTGGGATCACAAAACAGGAAACTGTTGCCAAAATTTAAAAAAGTCGGCGCCATTTTGAAATTCTTTGTGATTGTACCGATTTCGTTCAAAATCAATATCTGAGGATCCCTAGGATCACAAAACAGAAAACTGTTACCAAAACTTTAAAAAGTCGACGCCATTTTGAAATTCTTTGTTAATTGACCGATTTCGTTCAAAATCGATATTTAGAGCTCCCTGGGATCACAAAATAGGAAACTGTTACCAAAATTTAAAAAGTTGGCGCCATTTTGAAATATTTGTGATTGTACCGATTTCGTTCAAAATCAATATCTGAGGCTCCCTGGGATCACAAAACAGTAAACTGGTACCAAAATTTAAAAAATTCAGCGCCATTTTGAAATTCTTTATTAGTTGACCGATTTCGTTCAAAATCAATGTTTGAGGCTGCCTGGGGATCACAAAACAGGAAACTGTTAACAAAATTTTCAACAGTCAGCGCCATTTAGAAATTCTTTGTCTCAAAAAAACAATGCTTAGTACGATTTTCTAATATGATAAAAAGTGTGTATCGATTATGAACGAAATCGGTACAATAACAAAGAATTTTTTAAATGGCGCCAACTTTTTTAAATTTTGGTAACAGTTACCTATTTTGTGATCCCTGCGGAGCTCTAAATATCGATTTTGAATGAAATCGGTCAATTAACAAAGAATTTCAAAATGGCGTCGACTTTTTAAGTTTTGGTAACAGTTTCCTGTTTTGTGATTCGAGGGATCCTCAGATATTGATTTTGAACGAAATCGGTACAATCACAAAGAATTTCAAAATGGCGCCGACTTTTTTAAATTTTGGTAAGTTTCCTCTTTTGTGATCCCAGGGAGCTCTAAATATCGATTTTGAATGAAATCGGTTAATTAACAAAGAATTTCAAAATGGCGTCGACTTTTTTAAGTTTTGGTAACAGTTTCCTGTTTTGTGATCCCAGGGAGCTCTAAATATCGATTTTGAATGAAATCGGTCAATTAACAAAGAATTTCAAAATGGCGTCAACTTTTTTAAGTTTTGGTAACAATTTCCTGTTTTGTGATCCCAGGGAGCTCTAAATATCGATTTTGAATGAAATCGGTCAATTAACAAAGAATTTCAAAATGGCGTCGACTTTTTAAAATTTTGATAACGGTTTCCTATTTTGTGATCCGAGGGATCCTCAGATATTGATTTTGAACGAAATCAGTACAATCACAAAGAATATCAAAATGGCGCCGACTTTTTTAAATTTTGGTAACAGTTTCCTCTTTTGTGATCCCAGGGAGCTCTAAATATCGATTTTGAATGAAATCGGTCAATTAACAAAGAATTTCAAAATGGCGTCGACTTTTTAAGTTTTGGTAACAGTTTCCTGTTTTGTGATCCCAGGGAGCTCTAAATATCGCTTTTGAATAAAATCGGTCAATTAACAAAGAATTTCAAAATGGCGTCGACTTTTTTAAGTTTTGGTAACAGTTTCCTATTTTGTAATCCTAGAAATCCTCAGATATTAATTTTGAATGAAATCGCTACAAATAACAAAGAAAGTTAAAGTGGCGCAAACGTTTTTTTAATTTTGGTAACAGTTTTCTGCTTTGTGATCTCAGGGAGCCCTAAATATCGATATTGAACGAAATCGGTCAATTGACAAACGAATTTCAAAATGGCGTTGGTTTTTTATTACTTACTTGAATTTTTTATAAATGATCTGCACTTTGTTTAGAGCGTTGGCTGTTGATGAACTTGAGCTTTAAAACAAGGCTATTAAGGTTCATTTTACTTTAACGATAAAGTTTGTGTCAGTCCGATTCTATCAGAGATGCAAAATCTCACCATAAGTACCATACTGAACACATTTCTCTTTCAAAAACTTTATATCTATAGCTATAGGTAGATTACTTTATCAAAGTTTCTTGAAAGTAGGTATAAAAGTTGGAAAAGGGAGCGGGGAACGGGAACCGGGAATCCACGATTCCTTCAGGATTTGTGAAAAATCGAAATTCACGCGGGCGAAGCCGCGGGCAAAAGCTAGTATATTATATAATATTGAATATTTTTTTAAATCTTGAATGTCTATTTTGATCGGACTAAATAGAGGGAGATAAGTTATCTCACAACTAAATTTAATTAAGTTAAAACAGTTAGGGACTGTTTCACCACCTTCGGATAAGTGTCAGATAGCTTATTCACAAGTTTTGTCTTTGTCACTTGACATAAAGTAAGAAAGTGACAATACTTACGTTTATTCTATTCGACACTTATCAGAAGGTGGTGAAACAGGCCCTTACATACCTAAATTATGTCTATATAGTAATATATATCGTAGTAATGTCTTTAATAATAAACACATAAAATAGAGTTCTATGAAAAATAAATTATTTTCCAGGATAAAAAATAGCCTTTCTCCACCTTCGGGATGTAAGCCATATGTGTACTAAATTGCATTAAAATTGGCTAACCGAACGAAATCCTGGGCGAGTCAACTAGTACAAGAAAAAAGAATATAATAAAAACATCACGGTTTGAACACGAACAAATATTAGTTTAGCACCTACTCATCAAGTCTTTGGTAATAAAATATTATAGGTACTCGGGCCATTCTTGACAATAAATAAAAAATCGGTTACAAGAAGCAAATACGAATACAACAAGTGTTCCTGCAAGAATTGAGCACGTGCAAATTTTATTTATGACCTAAGATTAGCAACTGCATAGTAGATAATTGCACACCTGAGAGAACTTCTTTATCAAAACAACCTGTATACCTGAAATAACCAGATTAATCTATTGACCAATATAATAAGCATTGATCGTATAATCTTTTGTTTCGTTGCGGCGTGATTGAAGGAGAAACCAGCAAACCAATAAACTAATAAACAAACACACTTTCGGATTATAATATGGGTAGTAATATAGCTGTATTTAATTCTTACAGGTGTTATGTGTAAGTATAAACGATTACACACCATCTTGATAATAATTAAGTATATACTTACCTAAATCGAACATTAAAAAAAAGGAAATATAAAATATACTAAGATCTAAAATTTTATTTTATTAGCGCGTTGAATTTGGAACGCAAAGTATCAATATAGGTTAGTCCGACCGCTTTTAAGTATACCGTGTCTTTGTGTGAGTGCAGCTTACGGTGCCATTGTGAGGTACACGCACACATTTAAAACTCGGGCCGAAACTGACTAGCGCGGGACGGCATACGGCCTCTTAATAGGTACATAGCGTAAATTAGGTTCCTACATTATTTACAACATTTTATACTTTATTCATTTTCTTATTTAGTAAAGTTTAATGGTTAAATGCAACGCCGTAAAGGAATCATCGTTTTCGAAATAATTTACATAGGAATACCCAGAAACAACAAAGGATGAAGCAACAATTTAGATAATCACTAAGTATTACAACAGTAATTCTAAAAAGGTAACTTTTATAAAATTAAAACACTGAAAATAGCATGTTAAAGATGACACTGCTTCTATGGATACAATTCATAACATATACCTAATTATATATAACAGACGATGTAAATATGTAATACATTTCAATTCCTGCTACCGAAAACTTATTGGCACAAAAATCCAATAAATTGGATCTCATGATCGATTGTGGACAATCGAATACGCTGGTTACTAGACCAACGGGACTTTCACAAGTCGCCGTCGCGCCCCGCTGCCGTTGCGTTTCGTTCGAGCCTCAAAATTAACTTATTTATTTATATTAATTAATTTATTTATTAAGTATCTACGCCTCAACAATGCTCTAACTAAAGATACAAACTAACAATGTATATCACAGCGCATAAGCTCACAACATAATACTTATTTGGTTTAACGTTCACGCCGTTGTTTCGGCGCCCCCTGCAGTGCTCGTGTTGGCTGTCATCGAGGCACATGGCGTAGGCCATCAGGTGTGGGATGACGGATTGTTCGTAGCTGGCCGTGAACAGGTGCTGCCAGGGGCCGTACGCGAATACCGCGACGTCCTCGCCTCCGTGGGTCTCTGAGTCCAGGGGTACTAGACTCGGGTAGGAGTAGTCCAGGGTACCTGATGTGAGTAGTTATTTATTGTTAGAAAAATTGCGAAGAGCTATTAGCTAATTTGAACTAAGTAAAGTTATAGATCTAGAGCGAGTATGATACGAATATGGAAATTATATTTTTTATACACATGCATACTAGCTGATGCTCGCGACTTCGCCCGCGTGGATTCCCTATTTTACCCACTTGGGGGTGGAATTTTAAAAATTCCTGAAACACGTAACCATAATAAAACTTTAATAACCACATGGTTGGTTGTTTCTAGATTACTCTTGAATATAGGTAAGACAAGAAGGTATTCTACAAGGCATTGATATGATAAATCAAATAATGTTGGCGGTGCAGTAGTTAGTAACAAATGGTCGCAATCGCGCTTTATACCCAAAATGGTTGTCTTTGTAATGATTCTCATTCGTAATGATCAACAATTTAACTACGTGATTTGAGAAGCTTGTAAGTAGGGCTTAGCTATGCCAAGTAAAAAGCAACTTTAGACAAGTTTTTCCCACAGTAACCGCCGAACTTCACTTGGAAGATTGTAAATAATAAATTACTTACGGTTGATAAACTGACTGCTCAAGGTGACATCTATCCTTCCACCTTCTTCAATAGATGCTGCTTTCCCGTTCGCATAACTTATAGTCGTATAAGGCTTCCCATCTTGCCCCTTCGCTGTGTCCACAACTCCAAGAATATCATTACCCCGTGAGGGGTAACCCGCGACAGTCATAGTATGAGCGTGGTCCGAAGAAACGACTATTAGGGTGTCGTCTACATCTGTCAGTTCTTTGGCTTTTTTGACCGCTTTGGAGTATTCTACAGTTTCGTCAAGTGCTAGATAGGCGTAGCTGTCGTGGTGTGCATGGTCGATCCTACCTCCTGAAATAAATGACGGAATATGTTACAAAAAGGCTTGAAATCAAATCAATTTAAATATTTTGTAGTTGAATTTTCTTTTTTAACATAATTTTCGTCGTCTCAAATGATAGAATAGAATAGAATAGAATAGAAAAGTTTTTTATTCAAATAAACTTTTACAAGTGCTTTGTAAAAGTTTATTTGAATTGATATTCATTCACTGCTGGATGATGGATCTCAAAAGCAAGAATCGCTACGGAGCATGATCGTGAGCTGTATAAATACCTACGGGTAACGGTTTTAATAAAACTGCTATATCCCTTCCAAGTTAGCCTGCTTCCATCTTACCCCGGCGCCACACATAGACAAATATTTGAACACATGTTTTAATACAATATTGTATATGAACACAGGTTTGCTTACCGACCAGACAGACTTTGCAAATATGCTTTATTTGAATTTGAATTGATAATTCAATAGACTTTATGCTCCACATAAATGGCCGAGAAACGGATAAAACTACAGGAAAAATTCGTCTTAGTATGTAGTTTCTCAACTATTTTCCGGCCAATAAGCACTTCAGTAAATTGCTGTAGCTTACTTAAGAATCTGATAATATTGAAGGACAAGGTAAAAGGAAAAATGTATTGAAGCGGAAGTGATTATGATAATTACACTGTCAGTTTGTTTTTCCTCGATAATAAAGATGTTACATTGAAAGGGGGCATGCCCTACTTGTTTAAAAAGCCGTCATAGTCTAGTGCTCAGTTAGGTAACAAAGCTTCAAGGAGGAATGTTAAGTCTCTGATACATACTCGTACATCGGAGAGTTATCTGTGAAGTATACATGAAAATATGTATGTACCAAACGATCCAAAGATAATCTTGCACGCAAAAACTTTTTGAAAAACTTACGAGTAATTAGTTATGTGCTTTAAAATTCACAAGTTACTTCGGTGAATGATCGTCGATACGTTTAGATAAATATCTCCTATCAAATTATGTTCAAGTTTTAAATAGTTTTTTTTTTAGATCTAAGCTCTAAATCCCTCTCTCCTATGAGAAAAGAAGCCTGTGCCCAGCAGTGGGACGTTAAAAGGCTGTGTACTATTAGTTTTTTTTAATTTTTTATCAGCTGTACAAGATGGTGTAAGCATGAATGGCAATCGTGTCGTATGTTATTTAGCTTAAAGTTGGAATTCCAACTAACCTTCCACAAACAAGAAGTACCCCTTGCTACTTCTGCTCAGCATCTTAATGGCCACTTCTACCATCTCCTCCAAGGTCGGCTGGTTGCTCGCCTTCAGGTGGTAATCCAGATGATCGTTGTGGAACAAGCCCAAGAGGTACTCGGGCAAATCATCAGAATTGGAGATCTGAAATTTTTGAGTTACTGTAAAAATAATTCTTATACTTACTGAAAATTATATAGAGCCAGAGATGGCTGATTTAGGCAAAAATGGCTAAAGAATCAGAAATTTAAAACTTATGACGCAACACAATAATAATTATTGTCCCTAAATTAGGTATAGTCTAGGAACCTTTTTTATGTGGGTGTTTAAAGCAAGAGTGTATAATGTAGGGCATATAAAACTATCAAAACTATAAATAATGTAGGGTATACCTACCTACCCTAGGCTATTTTCAGAATAGAGAAACTCCTCTTCTTTTGGAATTCGGTTAATAACCGAATATATATTTTATGGTAGATGTTCTCAAACATGAAAGGACACGTAATTGCAGTAATTATAGCAAGAACATGCTGTACCTATTAGGTACTTAATGTACCCTATTTAGTTGAGGACGTCGTGGCTACTGTATAATTTGTGTTAACAGCTCTTGCATAAATATCTTGTGACACTGTCTTTTCTTGAAACAGATATTATTCGTTTCTATGTCGTGTATACAAAATTGTATTGTCTTTCATTAGGAAATATACCTAAGTAACTATACAATATTTAAATGTCTTTCATTGGTTAATATTCGAATCAAGTATCTTCGTTTATTCGTGACGCGCTTGGATACGCTCGAGGGAGACTTCTCTTAAAAACGCGTCGTGTCACTTCAAATGTGCCGCAAGCCTTAACATCTAACGACCAATATGTACTTATATAATTATACTTTTTACCCTCAATTGTGAAAAAAAATCCGATAGCTAAATTACCTTCATAAGATCATTTCTGTCGGTAACGTATTGGTGTGTCGCGTTCTTTACAATCTTGTCTTCGTGCCAGAGCTCGGTTAGGTCTAGTCCGTCAATCCTTCTGCCTGTGCTGTTGGTTAGGGCTGTTGTCACATTAGGCGTGAACTCCCGTCGCCCACCTCCCATTATTACCTGAAATTATAAATTTTTAATTTAAGTTAAGTTTAATAATAATGACCTCCCAAACGAATTTCAACCACGGCGGCCAATCTCGATCAAGGCGGAGCCTAGCCCACTACGCAGGAGATATATAGGTGCATTCTCTATTCCTTCACTCTCATAGTCCGATGGGACACCAATGCAACACGACCGGAGAGAGATCAGGCGCAGGACATACGGCTTTAGGTGCTCTTCGAGGCACAGGGTTGTATCTAACACCACCAACTCCGGGCTGGCATTGAGAATTTCTTAACTTATACCTATTATTTTTTGCTGTCCAAATGGCATCAGTTTATTATTTACTAGTTTTTGCCGGCGACGTAGTCCGCTTTGCTTTACCGGGATAGAACGTAGCCCATGGTACTCTCTAGGTCCTTATACCCATGCAACAATACCACACGAGTAGATAAGCAGGTACAGAGGGGAAGGTTCTACAAGCGGCCCGCTGTAGGTACACTCACACATATGCGCACGTTTGTCACCCAACTGTACCTACGGTTGGTGGACCGAGCGGGCGTCCGTGAACCGTTGGTGAGTGTGTTTGTGTGAGTGTACCTACAGCGGGCCGTTTGTATGAAGCTTCCTCTCTGTACTTATCTACTCGTGTGACAATACCAATATAGTAAACAAAAATCAACAAACAATATAGTAAACTAGTGTTGCGCTCGGTGCGCGAGCTGCAAGCAGCTCGCGGGCCTTGTAGTCTCTTCAATATTCGTCATACATTTTCTATGTTTATCTTATAAAAAATAAAGAAATGGGGGGCCATACCAAATACCAAAATATTCTGGAGAGCCTCTTGAAATAAAGAAGGAAATATGGTTGGAGCTACAATTTTTTGTTCAGTGGCTAACAAAGGGCCCAAGTGTTTGTAAATTTTTAGTTTTACGGTGATTAGTTCATAAATCAGTGTTGATCACTGAGTGAGCGAATCACCCCGCATGCCACAATAAATAATAGTTTTTGAAGGCCATTCGGGGTCTTTATCAAATTTTCCACATTCACGATGTTCCGTATTTTTCTCGAGAATACGTTTGAGTTCTATACATAAACATTAATGGGGAAAAAATCCATACAAAAATGAACGATCTGAACAGTTTCTTGAAAATAACACAAAACATCTATAAATAATTTTTTTCATGCCTGACCAAAAAGCCCAAGGTTTTAAACAGAGAGCCTTTTGAAAATTTATAAGTGTTAGTTTTTTTAGTTTGATGGTCATTTTTTTCACTGGTTCCAGGTATTGAACATTTTTAGTTGGGGTACTCAAATAAATTTCCCACATTATTAACGTTTCGTATAGCAAGGTGTTTTATGAAAGTTCTGTATAAAAAATATTGTTAGGGTTCCTCTTGAAAATTAAAAATAAATTTTGTATGTAGGCGAGGTTTTTTGTTCTGTGGCCATCTTTTTTTTAACGGCTCACCAAAAAACCAAGATCTTAAATAACATTTGTTTAAAAACCATGCCAATATGACTGATAGTTTTTGATAGCCGTTAGGGTATTCTGGTAATTTTTCCACACACAATTGGAACACAAAAAATTTGTATGGAGACGATTTTTTTGTTCGGCGGCCATCTTTTTTTTAACGGTTCACCAAATGGTCCAAGGTCTTTGACAACATTTGTTTGGGCACCATGCCTGTATGACTGGTAGTTTTAGAGGACCCATGAGGTACCCTAGAAAATTTTCCACATTCTTAACGTATCGTATTTTTCCTGAAAGGCCACTCATGAGTTCTATGCATGCGCTTGGTGAGGGAAAAAAGTTATATACAAAAATGTTCTGGAGAGCCTCTTGAAATTTGAAAAAAAAATTTGTATGGACACGAAATTTTTTTTTGTTTGGTACCTATCTTTTTTTTACTGGCTCACCAAAGGGCCCAAGGTCTTGAATATTTTCAGTTTCAGAACCATGCCTCTATGATTGATAGTTTTTGAGAGCCGTTGGGGTACTCTGGTAAATTTTCCACGTTCATGACGTTTCATAATTTCTTTGAAAGAAAATTCATAAGGTATACGCATATAAATAGCGAAAAGAAAAAAGTTCCATACAAAAATGTTCAGGAGAGCCTTTTGAAAATTCAAAAAAAAAAATTTTGTTGGGCGGCCATCTTTTTTTTGCCGGTTCACCAAATTGCCCAAGGTCATTAACAACATTTGTTTGGGACTATTCCTGTATGACTGGTAGTTTTAGAGGACCCATGAGGTACCCTGGTAATTTTTCCACATTCACTACGTTTTGTATTTTTTGTGAAAACAACCTTTGAGTTTTATATATACGTGTAGTGGGGGGAAAAAGTTTCATACAAAAATGTCCAGGAGAGCCTCTTGAAAAGAACCTAAAAAATTTGTATGGAGAAAAAATTTTTTTGTTCGGCAGCCATCTTTTTTTTACCGGTTCACCCAATGGCCCAAGGTCCTTAATAACATTTGTTTGGGACCATGCCTGTATGACTGGTAGTTTTAGAGGATCCATGAGGTGCCCTGATAAATTTTCCACATTCATGACGTTTCATAATTTTCCTGAAGGAAGACCCATAAGTTCTACGCACATAAATAGTGAGGGGAAAAAAGTTCCATACAAAATTGTTCTGGAGAGCCTTTTGAAAATTTAAAAAAAAATTGTATGGACGCGAAATTTTTTTTGTTTGGTACCTATCTTTTTTTACTGGCTCACCAAAGGGCCCAAGGTCTTGAACATTTTCAGTTTCAGAACCATGCCTCTATGATTGATAGTTTTTGAGAGCCGTTGGGGTACTCTGGTAAATTTTCCACGTTCATGACGTTTCATAATTTTCCTGAAGGAAGACCCATAAGTTCTACACACATAAATAGTGAGGGGAAAAAAGTTCCATACAAAATTGTTCTGGAGAGCCTCTTGAAAATTAAGAAATTTTTGTATGGAGACGAAATTTTTTTTTGTTTGGTGGCCATATTTTTTTCACCGGTTCACCCAATTGCCCAAGGTTTTGAACATTTTTTGTTTGGGGATGGTACCTCTCCGACTGATAGGTTTCGAGATCCCTTAGGGTACTTTAGTCAATTTTCCACGTCCAGCTCTCTATATAATTTTGTAGACCTAAATTTTTTGAATTCTACACACACGGAAAATATGGTGAAAAAGTCCCATACAAAATTGTTCAGGAGAGGTGATCAATACGTAACTTCAAGTAGCTTTATATATATAATGAATTTACATACATGCATACAAATTTTCTTGAGTAGGTAATAGGTATTCAAGAAAAACAAAAGGCACTTTAAATAATAAAATTGAATAGAAGTTGTTCATTGAAAAGTGAGTCGTAACTCGTATTTAACCATCTTTTACTATTGATTGACGTCAAATGTAGGTGCATAAAAATAGCTAACTAATTTTCATTACAAAGATACAAGTGATCGTTCTTGAATGAACGTGAAACACGGCAATGAACGTGGAATGCGATAATACGATGTCTGTTTTATAATTTATTACAATTTGCAAACGGCTAGGTACCTAGATTACTTATTCAATATTAATATTTAATTTACCTCGCCAATTACTGAACAAATATAATTGAATATTTTTTAACAGAACACAGGTTCATTGAATTTTTTAAGTGGTTATCAAGCAGTACGTACAACATACACGTACTTACGTAAGTACCTTCTATACATAATATACTTAATATACATAATATACAAGTATAATATTGGCAAGAAAATAAAAAACCGGCCAAGTGCGAGTCGGACTCGCGCACGAAGGGTTCCGTGATTATCTATAAAAACGGCAAAAAAATCACGTTTGTTGTATGCGGGCACCCTTAAATATTTATTTTATTCTGATATTTAGTATGTGTTACTATAGTGGCAACAGAAATACATCATCTGTGAAAATTTCAACTGATTAACTATCACGGTTTATGAGATACAGCCTGGTGATAGACGGACAGACGGACAGCGGAGTCTTAGTAATAGGGTCCCGTTTTACCCTTTGAGTACGGAATCCTAAAAACCCGACTGACAAAAAGCGAAGTAATAGGACCTATTATGCCAGTATATACAACGTAAGTTTTACTTTAAGCAAAACGTGATAGCAATTTATTCAGAATCAGTAACAGAATCGAATCCAACCATTTTTAACCCCCGACGCAAAAACGACGGGGTGTTATAAGTTTGACGTGTCTGTGTGTGTGTGTGTGTGTGTGTGTGTGTGTGTGTGTCTGTCTGTTCCCCTGTGGCGCTCAAACGGGTGGACCGATTTGAATGCGGTTTTTTTTGTTTGAAAGGTGAATTAGTCGAGAGTGTTCTTAGCTATGTTTGATGAAAATCGGTCCAAGATGGCCGCCGCTACAAAATGGCGGATGATATATTTTTTCACAACTCCCTTGATATGGGTATCAAATGAAAGGGCTTGACTAGTAGAATAGCACTATTGCAAATTCAAGATGGCCGCCGCCACTAAATGGCGAATGTCGGGGGTTTTTTAAATTTTCAATTTACACTTGTTATACCGTGTTATATTTTGTCCAAAAATATTTTAAAATCCTGCCAGCTTAGGCACAATGCTTGAAATGTGCATCAGCTGATCAGCTGATAGCGAGCGGCAAACAGCCGTAGTCCTTTTTGTTGGCCAAGAATGATTATTAGAATTCACACGCTTTTGAGAACATTATAGAGACTCTCAGGCATACAGGTTTCCCCACGATGTTTTCCTTTCTCTCTTCCACAAGATTCTCCCACGGTTTTAATTCTGCAGGTATACTGTAAACAACAGCAGAATATTCGTACCTTGAACTGTCTTCCCGGGTCGCTAGTGACGAGCTGGAAGGCGATGTCCTTGCAGCCCAGGCTGAGGCAGGCGTCAGGCACGTCAGCATCCGACTCCCAGTTGCGTTCGGAAGTGTGAGCATACATCCCCGCGGGCGATGCGTGCGTCACTCGTGTGGTCGTTACAATACCTGCCAACGAGAATGACCGTTAAGTTAAGGCTACGAAAGTGTAGCGAAATGAAAGACTGCTGCTACAGTTTTGTATAATGACTTATATTCTCAATAACAAATAAACATAATAAGCACTATGAACTTTGAACTTTTTAATTTGATATGGCCAGCCCGGGCCGCGATGTTATTCTCTCATGGAACGTGGAAGTGGAGTGTACTCGTCGCTGCGAGCTCTGGATGGAAGCTGGACAATTTGAATCTTAATTTGTTCCTTTTGACAACCGTCTTACTTTCGGCGAACTCAGCCAGCCGTGCACAAAGAGGTTGTAACCTCGACAAAAGTACGAAAGTATAGATCGACCACAATCTCATGAAAAATGGGGAAGTTAAATTTTGTAGTAAGCAACACTAGGTTAACTCGGCTGCCCTAGTGATAAACAAAGTACATAATTACATTCAGAGCACCTTACCTGGGATCGTTTCAAGAAACGAAAAATCCAGCAACTGCATTTTAAATACAAAAACAAAGTAATCAACATCCAATTACTTTGTTTTTGTGTTGTGCTTGTTGTTTACTTGGTTTTTGCATTTATATTCCGGGTTAGTGAGTGCAGTTAGACTTGCCTTTACACAAGTTTAAGAACTCTATTAAAAATATGCTCATAAAAAAAGCATATTATACAATTGAAGATTATATAAATGATAAAAAAGCATGGAGCAATTTCTCAATGACAAGTTGCTTGGAAACAATCTAAGAAAATTTAACTCATGTCTTAAAATGAGTATTTGATTATTGGTGTTCAATTCGATGCTTTGATCATGGGTAGCCTAAGTATGTCACGCTCTCTTTAAACATTTCTGTGGTGGTGTCGTGTGGTGCGGGTTGTTACGTTCCCTCGAATATGGCTGAGCGAAGCAATGGCTGGATCATGCGTCATGCTCGTGAACGGGTGCCACCGTCGGAAATGGGGCTACTTTTGTCTGCCCTTCTCATAGAGATAATAATAATAAGTAGAGTAGGCATACCTACCTTAAAAACGTGCCAAAAATACACTCACACACGCACAATCCTACAACTAAAATGGCGCGTGTTCATTGTGATGTCTCAAGTTGTGCGTGTGTGAGTGTTCATGTATACATTTTAGGGAGGCCATCTTAAGGGAAGTGCAATAAAATTTCTGCCACGATCTGTTTTATTGTTATGTTTAAAAATGTAGTGTTGTCTCTTACACACTTATGAAAATTTTGATAAGCTTAAGCTATTTTCCGATCCACTATTTTCTATAGGACATTATGCCAAGTCCTCTTCTATAGGTTCATGGCCCTTCTTCACATGTGTAGAATTGTAAGCACCATTCCGAACCTGTGGTAGATTCATTTGTCGATTCGTATGCGCTTGTGAAAGTTTATCTGAATAAAATTGAAGATTACTTATATAAATGATAAAAAGGCGTGGATTTGACTCGTTCCAGCAATGCGCGAGACGGCAATTCAATCATGTACTTAACATAAAATTGTTATATTGATATTGTAAATTTGGAAAAGAGCAACCGCCGAGTTTCTTGCTGGTTCTTCTCGGTTGGAATGGCATTCCGAACCAGTAGTAGATTCATTTGACTATTCAAAAGTACTTGTAAAAGTTTATTTGAATAAAAAACTTTTCTATTCTATTTCTATTCTATTCTATTCTAGTTACTTTGTTTGGGCAATTTAAATTTCAGTAAACGGTTCAAGTTATTTGAAATATTAAACTGTGGTAGTTAAAAAACTACTCGACATAAAACTTTTGTTAATGCAAAAAGTCAATTTCACAAAAAATGTCAGTTGCTTTGTTTATCGCTAGGGCGGCCGTAGTGTTGCTAACCTTGGAATTTCATTTCCCTATTTTTCATGAGATTCTGGTCGATCTTTACGAATCTTACGGCTCGCGTAGGTACACCTAGGGTACACCTAAGCCGTCATCGGCCGAACTTTACTCGGGCGTCGTCGTCCAAACTCGGCCGATCAAAACAAACGTATGTAAAAGAAAACGAGTGCGAACACTGGTTGATCGACCGTCATCGGGCGACTACGGACGATGACGGTTGTAGTAGTGCATGTGCCGTTACGCCTGCTCTTCATCGCCGATAAAATCGCCGGCAATCGTCACGTTCATCGTGCAAGCATCTACACTATCGTCCGTGATCGTTTATTGAGCGCAAATTCCCTTTGATGTGTGCCCGAAAACCGACAAGTCGCCGATCGCCACGATTGCTGATGATTGTGACGGCGATGATCGGCAACTAAAATCGTTTCTCCGAAACTATTAATCAGATTATTATATTTTAATTATTATAATATTACTTATATTATTATGTACCTACTTGAAAAATTGCCTGATATTCAAAAAGTGTACAATGTACCAATTCTTAAAGCAAAGAGATCTTAAACTGTAGCTGAAGTATAAAAATAACCGATTGGCGTAGTAAGTCCGGCTTTTCTTCTTATCTTAATAATAAATTTTAAGTTTGCATAGTTATTGATCAAGAGTAAAATAAAATGAATCACAGATAAGTAATTTGGATTTGGTTTAAACAATGGTTGAAAACAATGAACCATTAAGTTCCAAAGACAGAAAAAATACAATCATTACTATAACGAGCGGCAAATCTGTAATTAATTCGATCCCTTTATCGAACAATTAGCAATTACTGAATTGGTAATGGGCAATGGCATATCTAAAGGCTCGTTAGTCGTTCAACTTGCGTATAAAAATAGTAGTAGATAGTGGACTAGAAATAATAAAACAAGTATAAATTAAAAATTTAAGAAACCCCCGACATTCGCTATTTTGTGGCCGCGGCCATCTTGGATTTGCATAGTTCTATTCTACTAGTCAAGCCCTTTCATTTGGTACCCATAAGGGAGTTGTGAAAAAATATGTAATACGCCATTTTGTAGCGGCGGCCGGCCATCTTGGATCAATTTTCATCAAACATAGCTAACAATACTCTAGACTATTTAACCTTTCAAACAAAAAAACCGCATTCAAATCGGTCCACCCATTTGAGCGCCACAGGGGAACAGACAGACACACACACACACACACACACACACACATACACACACACACACACACACACACATACACACACACACACATAGACACACGTCAAACTTAGAACACCCCGTCGTTGTTGCGTCGGGGGTTAATAATGAAATTAATTTATACTTACTGAGTTTAATTTCATTAATTTAAATATTTTAAGATAATATAGTGGTTATATAGACGAGCACGTTTCTCGAGGCACGAGAGAATGTTGTGGGGGTAGTTGCGCACGTGGTTGCGCACGCACTCGTCACTGGATTCTTGTGTGTGCGGTAGACTGTGCGAAGACGGCGATAACCAATGCGGGAGACAGATTATGACGTGATACTTCAGCGAACCAATCACAAACGCTACACACATACATACATCAGGTACTGGTCGAATACAAAATCTCCTTTTCTGAAGTCGGTAAAAAATTGATCATTTCTAAAATAACACAGTCATGCAGATATCACGCCGTGCAGTATCATATTACGTGTAGGTACTCAATAACACGATTATAAGCATCCTCGAGTTCACAGCTCACACCGATCTGTGCACCGATACACGGATAATTTACTTTATATAAGTATTGCAAAATAATAATATGTATATTTACAATACTACATTTGTAAAAGGAAAGTTTAAACATAGAGTACTTAACACTGTTTTTGCAACTTGGCATCAAGTTTTAGGAATCTTTAATTTATGCGGTGATGAACTAAACGATATCAAGATACTTTTCGTTAATTTAGTAAAACTAAAGATAAAATTGGAAAACAAAAATTTCCGAATTGTTTTTAGGCGTGTGAACATGGTGGACTACGCCCTAATCTCTTCTCATTCTGGGAGGAGACCTAGTGAGTGGTGGGCTATTCTCGCTATTCTATTCTATATTCGTTATTCTACTAGGTTTTTTAAAAATCCCGTGAGAACTCTTTGATTTTCCGGGATAAAAAGTAGCCTATGTGTTAATCCAGGGTATAATCTATCTCCTTTCCAAATTTCAACCAAATCCATCCAGTAGTTTTTGCGTGATTGAGTAACAAACATCCAAACATCCACACTTTCACATTTATAATATTAGTAGGATAAAATAATTAAATCACTATTCACTACATAGTATAAAACAAAGTCGCTTTCTCTGTCCCTATATCCCTATGTCCCTATGTATGCTTAAATCTTTAAAACTACGCAACGGATTTAGATGCGGCTTTTTTTAATAGATAGAGTGATTCAAGAGGAAGGTTTATAAGTAGAAAAATTCGACCCGGTAGGTGGCGCTAATAGCGGGCAGGACGACGTCTACCGGGTCCGCTAGTAAATGATATTTAGAGATCTAGCGGAAGACCTTAACTGTAGCTAATGTAGACACATAAAAGAAATATTATCATAGTTTAACTGGCGACAATAAAAGTGGAAGTGCAAATAAAGTATTTAAAACTGCCAAAAGTATAAAGATATAAGAACAGAATAAATATTGAAGAAAAATTGTGAATCTAGACAACTTTATCTTTGTTATTCAAACAATATGCCTATATCCTATTTAAATAGAATGTTTGCATAAAAATTACTTATCTACTTGTTTTAAGGCCAGGCAAATAAAACTGGGATGGTCAAAATTTATAAAACAATTGAATACTTAATTGAGGTACTTGTAAAAAATGTCACGTAATAAAGAGCTTTTTCACGTTTCACTTTTCACTGATTCCACTGTCCACAAGAATTAGATCAGTAAGTAACCTTTAATTATGATAAATAATTAATCAATCTACAATTAGTATAAATTAAAAATTTAAAAAACCCCCGACATTCGCCATTTTGTGGCAGCGGCCATCTTGAATTTGCAATAGTGCTGTTCTACTAGTCAAGCCCTTTCATTTGATACCCATATTAAGGGAGTTGTGAAAAAATATGTAATCCGCCATTTTGTAGCGGCGGCCATCTTGGACCGATTTTCTTCAAACATAGCTAACAACACTCTCGACTAATTCACCTTTCAAACAAAAAACCGCATTCAAATCGGTCCACCCGTTTGAGCGCCACAGGGGAACAGACAGACACACACACACACACACACAGAGACACGTCAAACTTATAACACCCCGTCGTTTTTTCGTCAGGGGTTAAAAAATATTTATTTAGAAAAGGACATAACTATAACAATATAATTTAAAAAAACATTCACAGGTAGTTACATGAAAATATTAGAAGTTAATATAATTTATATGCCTACCATCTTCGGAAGTGAATCACAGAAATTTCAAACCAAATTGTGCAGTCAAATTAGCTGATGCTATTATGTATATATAAGTAATTTGAGCTCAATCAGTTGTTATTAGGTATAAAAAAAATTATATGTTGCACACTACGTGAGATTCTGGTGCCGGTGTTGCACATTAATTTGTCAGATATATTTTGCTGTCATTTGTCTATTACTTTCTATAAATTTGAAAATATCCAGTCTCAGGCTACAGATCGTGTAATTATAACCCGCGCCACGTATGTACATCAAACGCTGAAGGAAAGTGGAGGGGGTAAGCAATTGTATTGATGATAAAAAGGCGTGGATTTGACTCGTTCCAGCAATGCGCGAGACGGCAATTCAATCATGTACTTAACATAAAATTGTTATATTGATATTGTAAATTTGGAAAAGAGCAACCGCCGAGTTTCTTGCTGGTTCTTCTCGGTTGGAATGACATTCCGAACCAGTGGTAGATTCATTTGACTATTCAAAAGTACTTGTAAAAGTTTATTTGAATAAAAAACTTTTCTATTCTATTCTATTCTATTCTATTCTATTACGTGCGTGACAGTTCGCATACGCAGCTATTCCCTCCACGTTTCGTTCAGCGTTCGATGTACGTGGCGCGGGTTATATCAGGCTAGTTAGGGCTGGTTTAATTCAGACTGGGTCCGTGAACGGTACGGAAATAATCCAGGTCAGAACACGTGTACGATGCACGCGCGTGACCAATCTTTGCACACGACAATTACATGGACCGTAGCACGATGTTGACTAAATTGGTCCTTAGTAATCATTAGTGATGTGTCTATTCGATTATTTTGATAATCGATTAATCGATTACACCAGCACAGGTGATCGATCAATAAACGATTATTAATCGATTATTGATTAACTATAAAATAATTCTTAGAAAGAACTGAAAAAACAGTTCTCCTTTCTGGCAAAAAAAAAATCTGAAACCGTGCATTTAGTAGCAACATTTATATAACCTTTTAGACTTTTCTGAGAAAAGAAAAACAAACTTTTTTTAGATTTATTGAAATTGATATTAGAAAATTAAATAGATTAAAAACTAATGTAATTGATCAAAATTTAATATACATATACACAACTAGCCTACTAGCAGGTACCTATTTATCACACTAATAATTAATCTTGTTATGTTACTCTTTAACTCCGCAACTACTAAACCGATTCCGCTGAAATTTGGAATGGAGATAGATTATATTATCCTGGAATAACACATAGGCTACTTTGTATCCCGGAAAAATTTTCCTGTGGCACTTAAATAGATATAGACTTCCTAAAACTAGATAGATGGCGCTGATTGTTCTTAGGTTATGTGAGATAACACATTGCAATAGTTTGTTGTCGCCTACGTTGCATGTATTTATATGCGTTTGCATGAATTTGTTGTCGTTTTCGTTGCTAAGTTACTCTTAGAAGATTCTGTTCACTGCAGTTGGTAAAGGCGTATTGTCGGTTCGGTGTGAAAGAAAATATACGGTTGAATATGTATGAAAAAGCAGTAAACTGCGGAACGCTCGCTCACTGTCGGCGGTTGACGTTTCGTGTGAACAAAGCCTAAAACTAACTTTGATAGGGTTACCAAACCATATATCTTTAGCAAGCAAATTAATAACAGAAAGCTGGTAGTAAAGTTTGGTAATTAACGTATTTCTTTATAATCGATTATGCAAAATCATAATCGATTGCAATCGATCATTTTAATAATCGATTCATTGATTAATTATTGATAAACGATTCCGCACATCACTAGTAATCATTAATTATGGTTTTCCATGCAGAGCTCTTCCTGAAGTACGTTTAGACGCATGCACTAGCGCGGTTCAGTTGACCAAAGAGGTTAAAAGTGAAGTTCGTGCGCTTGACCGAGACTTTGTGGACACGCGCTAGGATTTTAAACTTATCCTCAGGTTGAACTCTCAATGAAGAGCAGTCTAAAAAGCACTTCACACTCCAGATATTCAAGAAATTCGTACCAACAAGTTTTGACCAAAGAGATTAATAGTGAGGTTCGTTCGCTTGGCCTAGACTTTGTAGTTTGTGGACACGCGCTAGGATTTTAAACTTACCCTCAGGTTAAACTCTCTATGAAGAGCAGTCTAAACAGCACTTCACACTCCAGAAATTCAAGGAATTCGTACCAACGAGTTTTGACCATAGAGATTAAAAGTGATGAAAGTGCGCTTGACCGATACCTTGTGTACGCTGGCTCTTCCAAACTTACCTTCAGATTAAACTCTGCATGAAGAGCAGTCTAAAGACTGCTTCACCCTCTAGATATTCAAGTTATTCTTACCAACGTCCAATCCTTTGTCCAACGCCCACTGTCCAATAGATGGAGACCAGTTCTGTTTATACAGCTGGGAGTAGCAGGACCCTCTGGTGACGTTGCCGTCTAAACCAACGACACCATATTTGGTCTTCACCCCCGATAGGTAGGACGTGGCCGTGCAAGCAGAATCTGGCACTTGGGCATCTATGCAATAGGTCTGGAACAAAATTAAACTGGAATTAGAATAGACTGACAACTATAGTTGGGGACATTACAAACTTGCGAACTGAATCATAAATCAATATTATCAGACTTCTTGCCCGCACTTACAGGGCTTATGGAACTGAAACCTGTTTTTCTGGTGTTGTGTATAACAGTAAAAAAGGATTTGTCGATAGTCGATAACAGATTATACAGAGACAGGGAGAGCCGCCTCATAACCCTATCGAAATCGATTATGCAAAATCATAATCGATTGCAATCGATCATTTTAATAATCGATTAATCGATTAATTATTGTTAAACGATTCCGCACATCACTAGTAATCATTATAAAATGGTTCTTCATGCAGAGCTCTTCCTGAAGTACGTTTAGACGCATGCACTAGCGCGGGAACTTCAGTTGACCAAAGAAGTTAAAGAGACTTTGTGGATTTGTCGATAGTCGATAACAGATTATACAGAGGGAGGGTGAGCCGCCTCATAACCCTATGATCGTAATGTTTTATGGCTCAGTTCGTTACTATAGTTGCGAAAGCGCACATAAATTGCGATGATTGAGCAAGGTTGACCTCAGTCGTTAACTGGATGAACGACTGACTTTGATACTCATTCAGCTTTTTTGTTTCCTTCCTGGCTTGAACGAAACATTATGCCGTCCGCGTCAGTCCCATTTATAATCTTTAATATCTGATAATATTATAATCGTTAAACCTAAGCATGGGATCTTAATAGAGCGTACTCTGAATCTATAACTCTGACTCATGAGAGAGTTAAAATGAGAGAGATTTAATGTCAAGTATTATTATGTCAATGTCAAGGATATATATTTTATGCCACATTTTAAATCTGTCTTGAGTCAGAGTAAGTTAGAACTCAGAGTACCCCCTCTATACTGTACCTACATATTATATTATACATATATGATATATATCTCACATCTAAAAAAGTCGAAATCTCACAAGATGTCAAAAAATGCGTTTCGAGCGTTATTGCTACTTACGACCAAAATTAGCTATCTAATGCAAAATTTACAGATTGAATATACCATAAAATTGAATCCAAATATGTAAGTTACGATTTTGGTGAATCACAATCTCAATTTATGGATGTTAATCAAATAAGTTTTACTACATATCTGGGTTAAATCAACCCTCAATCTATAGCTTTTGGATTATCTATTAACAGGTACTTAACTTATTAATTTCGACCGTTTGTTATTGTCCACTATAACGGTTTGCAATGTAATGCAATCAGCTGCCTCGTTGGTCTAGTGGTAAGAGTATTCAACTGCAGATCACGAGGTCCCGGGTTCGATTCCCGGGTCAGGCAAATAATTGTTAGGTATTGGGTTTTTCTGTCAAGAAATTCTCAGTGCCAGCCCGGAGTTGGTAGTTGGCAGTGTTTCACCCCCGTGCCTCGGAGAGCACGTTTAAGCAGTCGGTCCCGGTTATTATCACTATCATGTGACAATAGTCGTTAAAGCCCGCCAACCCGCATTGGAGCAGCGTGGTGGGTCTAAGCACTAAATCCCTCTCTCGTACGAGAGAGGAGGCCTGTGCCCAGCAGTGGGACGTTAAAAGGCTGTAGTGGTGGTGGTGGTGGTGGACATCAGCTGACAGCATATATCGCCAATTTGAAAAATATTAAATACTAAACCATTAATACTACAAGTGTAATACAAACGGTTAATATTGGATTGTGTTTAGGTTGTATAAAGGTGCGTCCAGACTTGAACATTTCACCGAACCGAACAGCGAACATTTCGGCGAACTTGTTACGCTCAATGTGGACGGCGCGCTTGGAGCGCTTGAGATGGGTTACTGCGTAACAGTTCGGCGAAACTTTCGCCGAACTGTTACCCAGTAACCCATTACAAGCGCTCCAAGCGCGCCGTCCACATTGAGCGTAACAAGTTCGCCGAAATGTTCGCTGTTCGGTTCGCTGAAATGTTCAAGTCTGGACGCACCTTAATATTTCGATAGTTGTCCTCATAAACTTACTTTGTGTAAGTATTATCCATTTGTTATTCGAATGAAGACTTTCATTAATCACGGTATACCTAACGGTATACCAAGCCGTTTTTGCCGAGTTTCTTAGAATAGAATAGAATAGAATAGAAAAGTTTTTTATTCAAATAAACTTTTACAAGTACTTTTAAATAGTCAAATGAATCTACCACTGGTTCGGAATGCCATTCCAACTGAGAAGAACCAGTAAGAAACTCGGCGGTTGCTCTTTTCCAAATTTACAATATCAATATGTATAACAAATTTATGTTAAGTACATGATTGAATTGCCGTCTCGCGCATTGCAGGAACGAGTAAAATCCACGCCTTTTTATCATTTATAATCTTCAATTTTATTCAGATAAACTTTCACAAGCGCTTACGAATCGACAAATGAATCTACCACAGGTTCGGAATGGTGCTTACAATTCTACATATGTGAAGAATGGTTCTTCTCGGTTGGAATGGCATTCCGAACCAGTGATAGATTCAATTGACCATTCAAAAGTACTTGTAAAAGTTTATTTGAATAAAAAACTTTTCTATTCTATTCTATTCTATTCTATTCTATTCTAAGAAACTCGGCAAAGTTTATTTGAATAAAAAGTTTTCTATTCTATTTCTATTCTATTCTATACCCACATGTAAGTCATCAGTCATTCATTGATGCTGATTCAAGATCATTGTCTCCTCGACCTTGAGGATGGTCACAGTATGCCAAGTGTATTTCCTTCCTTCTATTGTTTAAGTTCGTTGCGCTTGAATTTAATCTCGTTTATGACACCAATTAAGAGATCTTTTTGTGTTCAAACGTTTTCCCATTAAAAAACCACTTTTTCTTAATAGGTATGTTAATGAGGTACATAAAAATATAATGCACTCATTTTTTACGTTCAGTGTACCACTTAATTTATTTTTCTGTCTATACAATATATACCTACTTAGGTATATAATTTGTTTTCTCAATAAAAAATGTATTTTTATATAAATTTTTTCAGGGAGTATTTAATAACAAGCGGACACCCGCGACTTCGTTCGCGTGGATATATTATATTGGTTTTTAAAAATCCCGTAGGAATCGTTTTGTTTTTCCTAATCTCCTTTGAGCTCATATCATGCTAAAAACTGTTAAAAGTTCACTGGCGGACGTTTAGGTAGATCAAAATGTAAACATCCACCAGTGAAAGTCCCATCAAAATCGATACAGCCTTTTAGAGATTAGTCGGTAATCTTTAAAGTATCTACTTTCTAACAAAAAAGAATGAATGAAATCGGACCACGCCTTATTGAATTACAGCTAAATACACGTTTTGAATTTCATCCCCTTTCCCTAGGGAACCGTGCTGAATTTCGGGATAAAAAGTATCCTATATGTTACTCCGTAGTATGAACTTAAATCGTACCAAGTTTCGTTTTAATCCATTCAGTTTTTGCGTGATGCGCGCACAAACATACAGACAAACAGATAAACAGACAAACAGACAAAAATTTCAACAATAGCTTTTTTTCTTATCTTATTACTTTTCCCTAACATTTCCCAGTTATTATTTTGCAAAAATCTTCAATGTACAGATACGGCAAGTCTACGATTTTATTATATATATGTATAGATAGAAGATATAGAATAGAAGAAGATAATCTCGACTTAATATTATAAACTTGTCTGCCTGTTACCCTTTCACGCCTAAACCGCTGAATCTATTTTTATGAGATTTGATACAGAAATAGATTAGATCTTAAAAAAGAAAAGCTTACTTTTGTGGCGAAATAAACGGCTTGAAGGTGTCTAAATAGGGGATGAAAGTTTGTATGAGATTTGTATGAATCCAAGTGAACGAAGTCGCTGGCATTGAAATTTTGATGGTATGAAAACTGTAACTTTTAATATTATGGCCATTTAACAAAAAAATCCCCAAAAAAAATCTTAATGCGTTTCCTAAATGCTTGATGTTGCGATTGAATAAATGATTTTAGTTACTTATTACAAACAAAGTTATGAATAGCTACTTACTTATTGAAAACATTTTAATCTATTGTATAAAAATCTAAGTACATAGGTAATAAAAAATCGGAGCACTGATTTCTGTCTCCTTGTAACAATTCTCGTATCTAGCTCAGAAATATGCATAAGAAAAATAATTATTTTATTAGGAAATCAAACATTTTTAACCCTCGACGCAAAAACGACGGGGTGTTATAAGTTTGACGTGTCTGTGTGTTTGTGTGTGTGTGTGTGTGTGTGTGTCTGTCTGTTCCCCTGTAGCGCTCAAACGGGTGAACCGATTTGAATGCGGTTTTTTTTGTTTGAAAGGTGAATTAGTCGAGAGTGTTGTTAGCTATGTTTGATGAAAATCGATCCAAGATGGCCGCCGCTACAAAATAGCGGATTACATATTTTTTCACAACTCCCTTAATATGGGTATCAAATGAAAGGGCTTGACTAGTAGAATAGCACTATGCAAATCCAAGATGGCCACTGCCACAAAATGGCGAATGTCGGGGTTTTTTAATTTTTTAATTTATACTTGTATTATTGTTAAGAGACTTGCGCAATGGACAAGTTTCTAATTTTTTTTTAATTAATTATAAAAATTTAAGTAAAATAAAACAAAAATCTGAAAGAATCATTAAATTATCTCAAAAAAAAGTAATGGAACTATAACTAAAAAAAACATTATCTTTTTTTCGAAAAAATCTATGGGACCATTTTGCAAACATCCTCAGCTGTCGACTAAAAAAAAATCTCGCAAACCGGTTCAGAAATCTCGGAGAAATTGGTAAAACAAGAAAATTTACATGGAAAAAATACCTCCGAATAGACGCGATGACGTCATACTCGAGTAAGAAGTGGCAATCATTTTGCGTTAAAATACATAAACTTAAATAATTAATTTTTCCGTCATTTATTGATGGATTTCAAAAATTTTTTCACTGATTTATTAGTTTTGATCTATATTTTAATACCATTGTATTAAATATGATATTTTCAACATCAGTAAACTTCCTCATTGTATTGTAGATACAACTGACTTTGCAAAAATTACGCAAACATTTCGAGATCACAAATCAATGGTATGTCAAGTAGGTATCATAAAGCAAAAGAACTCTTGAACCGGAACACAGGAAGGTAGGTAGGTACCTAACAATATGATTAAATAGATGTCACACGGTTGACCGACGACGCTGGTCATGTCACGTTCAAGGAAACATAAGGCCACGAGATAGATTTGTTGTACGACGTACGTATTTGCGATTTCTTTATATAATAGGTATATTGTTAAAAGCTGATGGTTACGTTTATTGAAAGTCCCGTGGGAACTCTTCCATTTTCCGGCATAAAAGTAGCCTGTTTATCTGCAGATTATAAATTACTAATTAGTAGCAGCTAACCTAGTCGGAATTATACATTCCGACAGCTGTTAGGTTAGATAGGTATATTATTTTTTTTTTCATGCCCGCACCTTAACTATTTCTGGAATAAAAATATACTAGATTACTATGAATATTCCAACAGTGTAGGACCGAAGCACCGTAATGTACACTTTGCCGAAATATGCCGATATTTCTGTAATGTAGACTTTTTCAAAGCGAAATATTCGTAATGTAGATTTTGCCGACGCTATATTTTCGTACTATAGACTTTGCTGAAGCGAAATTTCCGTACTTAATGTAGAATTTGTGATACGCGACCGCGAATGCGACATTGATTTGTGGGATGGTGGTAGGTACGAGCAGAAGCGGAATTACGCGCGCTGGATTCCCACTGAGGCTCGGTTGTTTCGGTTGTGCTGTTGTCATGGGCGCCGGCAGAAATAATTTCCAGGTGGTGCAGATTTTAGTTTTCTTACAATGTTCGCCGTATTATGATTGTTAATAAAAAACTGAAATTTTAGTCGGAAATGAAAATCGAAATCTGAAGCCCGGTTTATTTTATGTTCGAGACATTTACAAAATGATTTCCAACAGACGGCTTTTTATTTCAATAATTCCTGTTGATCCCGAGATTCCCAAGGGGTGCAAGTGCACCACCTGGCACCCCCCTGCCGGCGCCTAATGGCTGTTGTGTTGGTTATTTGATAACGTTACTTACATACATTCGTTTAAAATGCTTTTCTTTGACATTTTGTGCTGTACCATGTCTGTTAAAATTTGCACAAGCAACCATGCCTTAGTATGCTATTAAATGCATTTAAAATGTTTTTATACATTAAATGCATTTAAAATATGCATTTAAAATGCTATGAAAGGTCCCTAGTATGAATTTTGGTAATAATAATATGAAACATCAATAACTGTTTTTCAAAATTTTATAATAGAATTTTCATGTCAAATTAATAAACATAATCTAATAATGATAGGTAATGTAGCTACTTTGAACGACACTGGCCGTTTTATTGGTTTTAACAGAATTAATTTAGTTTTATTAGTGTACTTAGTTTTATAACAGTAGTCTCTGTTATTAAAATGCTATAAAACCCAGTTCCACTATTGCAATTAATTTTTGACATTGAGTTATACTTGCGATCTATTTATATTAATTTATTTAAGTATGGGCATTGGGATAGGTTGGGCAGCGCGTATTGTTGCCCATAATATGAAAGAGAAAATATAAGAGATTAAACATTTTCATTAATCTTTATTTTCTTTAACGAAAATTTAGAAATTACCTATAAATAACCAAATTGTCCCTGCCGGGAATTGAACCCGGTTATCTTCGACTTGTAAGACCACAGTGCTCACCACTGCGTGGGGGAGCTGAAAAAGCTGTCCAGTCTATCACGACATCGACACCTCGCGATATTTCCGTAACCGTCTTTAAATTTCCAAAACCGTCTTTAAATAACACGAAGTCCTAAACTGTTTTAGGTGCTCGAATAATTATCTATTTTGCTATCTATAAACTAGTCCGCCAACCCGCATTAGAGCAGCATGGCGGGTCTAAACCCTAAATTTATCTCCCCTATCAAGGAGAAGAGGCCCGTGCCCGGGAGTGGAACTTTAAGTAGTGATTACTTTTAGACTAGATCCGGGCAGTATCTCATACCATAAGTATTCTTTCTTCCTTTATTTTCAGTTGCCTATGTTCAACCTGAAAATTCGTAACCGTCCGTCTTAGATCACCATTGCATAACAAATAGGTACCTAACTATCTTTTGTTAGGTACAAATACACTGGCCTTAAACTGCCGCAATTCTAAGCCATTCATCAATTATTATTTTACCTTATTGCGCTGTAAAAGAACAAAATATTGTTTTTACAATTACATTTTTACACTTGGAAGGTAGGTACGTAGGTATAGATTGTAATTTATGCATTGACAAAGTCTATGAATTTACTTAATTACGTAGACTTTTAACAAAAACGAAATCGATTTCATTTCGAAATCATCGGAATGCTATATTTCGTAATTTAGATTTCTGTTTTAGTTATTTTCCTAAAACTACGTTTGTATATTGTTTGCTATTGTGACACCATTGGTGAAGAAATATATTTTCATTCTTTCTTTCAGCAGTCTTGCGTCGCTTAAATCCAGTTAAGTACTTCCTGCGCCATGATAAAGTTTCCGAAACGCTGCCCATAGATTTAAGACATGCATACAGAAAGTCTTAGATATAACTTTATAAGTACCTTAAGAGGGGACTCGAGTGGACCTTTCTCCATACAAACGTATTCTGCTGTTTCCTTCGTGGATAATACCTCTAGAGCAATGTTTTTTTCCCAAAAAATCTATGTCTAATTAATGCGTGCCTCTATCATTTCCTTTTTTCCAAAACATAATCACTACAAGAAATATGACAATCCAAAAACCCGAAAAAAATACCCGTTTTTACTGCCGTGTTCAGACGACTATCAGACAAATTTGATAAGTTTTTAACAAAAAAGAAAATAATAGAGGCATAGATAAACTATTCCTCTAAATTTTAATACCAGAATTTTTGAGATCTGTTCAGTTTTGAAGGAGGAAATAGCAGAATACGAAACGTCTTTTCGCCAACGTTTTTGTAGGTAAAATCAGCCTGAGCTGCAGTTGTCCCTATCATACTTTACGGGGGCAGGTTGGAGGCGAGGGGGGAAGGCTTACACGTACACTAATAGGGAAGTGGATATTTTCAATATTTACACTATACAATTATTATTTTTATCTACTCTCATATCATAAAATTCCGAATATGAAATCAAAATGTGTCATATATTGGACTACTTTATTCACATACATCTATAATATTTAAAAAAAAAAATTAAAAAAGTTCATTATAACACTACTTTGTTAGGAAATTATTGCAAAACAATGTTAAAAAATAATTTTTTCTACATTATAGTACAGGCACTGGGTTCTGGTATTTTTGAGCCATGCCGGGTGTTTATTATTATTATTATTATTATTATTATTTAATACTTTATTGTACACCAAAAAAACATAAATTAAACAAAAGAAACATTTTAAAAGAAATAGGTACAATAGTTAGTTTACAATAGTTAGTTAGTTTAATTTTGTTACTTACAATGATTATCCCGCTATCAAAGTTACCCTATTACTACTACTGCGAAAGTGTGGCGGTAGCAAGATGCGGCCAGAGGACAGAGTGTAGTGCTACCATAATTGACCATAGACGCACTGCATGCACCGCACATTCGAAATTGACAATTGAATTTTGGCGCCTATTATTTAAATTTTTAATTTATTATTTATTTACTATTCAGTTTTTGTAACTCAAAATTTTGCAAGTGATTTTTGTTGCGCGGAAAAATGTCTAGCAGTGATACTGAAGAGAATTTAACTCCACCAGACGTTCTGGAAATAGCATCGGGAATGACAAATAATCTTTTGCCAGCAAAATCAAAGAAAATTTACGATAAATGTTACCAAGATTTTATGAGTTGGAAAATTTTGAAAAAAACCACTTCATTTTCAGAAAATGTAATGCTAGCATATTTCCAAGAATTATCAAATAAATTTAAGTCTTTGTCCTTATGGGCTAAATACTCAATGCTCAAAAGTATATTGAGTATCTACAACCAAATCGATATTATTAAATACACAAGACTGATTGCTGTTTTAAAAAGAAAATCGCAGGGCTTTAAGGGAAAAAATGCAAAAACGTTCTCCCCTGAAGAATTGAGTACATTTATAAATTGCAATATCCAAAACATGAATACTTATTATAATAAATAATTTTGTTAATTTCTTAGTCTTTTCTTTTAAACGTAAGATACCTATTGATGAGCTTAGATAAAGTAGTGTATGAAACTCTACATAATTAGTTATTAAAACACTCGTGTAATACTATTAAAAAACTCGCCTGCGGCTCGTTTTTTAAACTAACACTCGTGTTTTAATAACCTCTATTATGCAACCGTTTCATAAACTACTATTATTTATTGTTTACCGACTTTATTCGCCCGCTACCTACTAGGCTGCGGAAAATTAGTAAATCTTTTGTTGGTAATTCTAATAGGTAGGTACTTTCTTATAATCGGTTGCCGGTGGATATTTTGGATTTGTTTCTCAATAGGTAAGTTCAAGGTTCTTATAAAACGCAAATAGTTGAAAAATCTTATTATAGCGTAAAGATGTTTTTAATGACAAAAAACCATGAACATAGATTGCTCTAAAAGTCAACAGTTCATATTATTTAGAAATTATACATTATTTGAGATGGTTATAATAAAAAAAAAATAACCCGGCTGAGTTTGTTGAGGGCTCTTCTCAGACCAGGGCGCGTTTGGAATCCTCGTAATTTTAATTATAAGTTTTCGTAGTAATTATCACCATTACCTCATTTTCATGTACTTTATATTATATTGACGTTCAAAAAGTGTATAGTGTACCTACTTTGAATAAATGAAATTTGAATTAAAATTTATTAAATCGTGTGATTGTAAGTAGGATATCGTACCTGTTCTCGGACACCTAGCGAATCACTCAGGAATGCTTACAAAATAAAAGTATTATAAGACTCAGGACCTGTTTCATCACCTTCTGATAAGTGTCTGGTAGCTTTTGTCTTTGTCACTTGACGTAAAGTAAGAAAGTGACAAAACTTACGACTATCCGACACTTATCAGAAGGTGGTGAAAAAGGGTGTGAATTACATAAAATTCATCTCTGAGCCAATTTGAATATCTTATCAGGACATGAGCAGTAAAAAAGTTTATTGCGCTCAAGTTTCTTTGAAAACAAAGCGATCTAATTTTGAGCTTGCACCTAATGAATGAAAACGAGTCGTGTAGAGCAAAAAAAATAGTGGCATGCTGCAATTATCACGGTTAGTTATTAATCAGTTTACTATAAGATTTAGTCAGTTAGTCTTGGTAGCACTTATTTATGTTTCATAAAATACTATGAAAGTGTTTATTTTACTTTTTATTACATAAGAATACAAAAAAGGAGTAGACAAGAACTAGTTCACTATTTTCTTAAGAAATCCTATTAACGTCCGGGTGGTCAAAAACTGGTTTAGAAATTTTATTTTAGGTACTCCTGTTATACAATGAAGTGTGCAAAAAATTTAAATTAGGTTTATTAATTCGAATCCGAAATCTTATACACTGAATAAATATTTTAGTTTTCGCCCGTCAAGTTCCCACGGGATTTTGAAAAATCCGAAATCTATAGCTACAGCTATAGGTAGATTACTATAACAAACTTCCTTGAAAGTAGGTATAAAGGTTGGAAAAGGGAGCGGGAACGGGAACCGAAAATCCACGATTCTCTCGGGATTTGTAAAAAACCGAAATTCACGCGAGTGAAGACACGGGCAGAAGCTAGTAATTTCTAAATTATTCCTGGTCTGGTCTGGTCGGAGGCCTCAGTCGTGGCTGAATACCACCCTCCGAGCTAAGCCATGCCGCCAAGCGATTTAGCGTTCTAATATGGGTTAAATAAAAACTGCCATATATACCCATCTCTTCCAGGTTAGCCCGCTTCCACCTTAGACTGCATCGTCACATCATCTTCAGGTGAGGTTGCAGTCAAGGGCTAACATGTGATTAATAAAACAAAATACTAGTGTTAATTTTATGTATTTACAAATTAAAATGAAACTGTCTGTCTGTCATTTCGAAATATCATGTACTTAACATAAAATTGTTATATAGAAACTCGGCGGTTGCTCTTTTCCAAATTAACAAAATTTGGAAAAGAGCAACCGCCGAGTTTCTTCTCTCTTCTCTTCTTCTCGGTTGGAATGACATTCCGAACCAGTGGTAGATTCAATTGACTATCCAAAAGTACTTACTTGTAAAACTTTATTTGAATAAAAAACTTTTCTATTCTATTCTATCTTGCTTTTATTACGTAAAGCCACGTAAACATTTATAAAAAAAAGGTTTTCTTTTGTCCGTCTATTTACACTATCTGTACTCTTGGAAAGAGTTGAACCTATTTTATTCAGAACTTTCACAGACAGGTAGACCTTATAAAAAGTGATGTGGTCTGAAAGTGATGTATACAAAAGTATTACTGACTTAACAAAAGTAATCTACCTATAGCTATAGATTTCAGTTTTTTCAACATCCCGTGAGAACTGTGGATTATTCCAGGATAAAAAGTAGCATATTTGTTAAGTCAGGTAGGGCATAATCTATCTCCATTCAAAATTTCAGCCAAATCGGTTAAGTTACACACACATACACAAACTTTCGCCTTTATAATATTAGTGTGATAATATACCAAATTGCCACTGCCGGGAATCAAACCCGGGACCTCCCACTTATAAGATTATAGTGCTCACAACTGCCATCAGGGAGGTCGTCAATGTCGCACGTTCAATTATACTTGCATACATTTCTAAAGAAAATTTCTCATACAAATCAGTGGTCAATAACAGGTATACAGGTGGATGATAACTGGATTTAAAAGAGTAAGCTGGATTTAAAAAAGTACCTAAGCTTAAAACAACTAATATAAAATACAAATGGACAAGTATATTTTAAATTTTTTTTATATATATTACCTATATTTTCACCCTCTCAAACTCAGTAACTCCACTAAATGGACGATAACCGGTAACAAAACCCTATTATTTTTTATTGTTGAAGCAGGTTGAGATGATCGCGATTAAATTTTTTTTTTTTGAGTCGTTGATTTAAATCAATACTTACTTTTTTAATCCAATAAAGTGAAGAAGTGTTTTAACCGAGTTCAAAAAGGAAGAGGTTCTCAATTCGTTGGAATCTTTTTTATTTGTTGTTTTTTTTAATCCCCGACGCAAAAAGGACGATATCAAATAAAAACACTGAAAAGAGTAAAATAACATAAATTTCGAAATAATATGAATGAATGAATATAATATTATACGGGCATAGAGGGAGATGCGCGCGCGCGGTGGGCGGCGGCGGCGGGCACACAAATACACTACTCGTGCACACATTGATAGCTCGCTTGGTACTCGTGGTGTCGGGGCCAGAGCGATGGCAATAGTTTCTTCAAATACCTATTTTTCAAATTCCTCACGACTCGAGTACCGTCTTCTTAATTATCACGATTTATTTATTAACGACTTTTCTAGGGCAGCAGTGCATACTGCACGTGTTCTCATAACGGCAACCTGGTTAAGTTTTTAGGGTTCCGTACCCAAAGGGTAAAAACGGAGCCCTATTAATGTCACTCGGCTGTCTGTCTGTCTGTCCGTCTGTCCGCCGGTCACAGGTCTCTAGCTCGCAGACGAAATGAGTTAAGAACCTTTAAATTTTGGTATTTGGTGTAAAACGTTGACCCAAAATGAAATATTGAATTAAAAATTGAATTAAGTTATTTTTCAGGGGGGCTCCCATACATGAGAAAGGAGCCGGAAAAAAAAAATTTTTCTTACCCTAGCTTGTGGGGTATCATTGTTTAGAGCTCATTGAGTAGAGTACGAATATATATTTTTTTAATTTTTTGCTTAAAAAGGAAGGAAATGGGGGGTCATCAAATTTGTCAGTTTTAGACCATTTTTGTGACGGGGGCTATCTAAAAAACTAAACTAGTTAGGAATATGATATTTCGGTATATTATGTACTATATGCTCTATTTGTACAACAAATACTGAAAACAACGATTCATAAAATAGTTTATAAGCTGTGACCAAAACAAACGAACTTATTTTGCGTTTTTCTTTCACGATTTCTAACTCGGAAATTTAATATTTCTTAGACCCAAAATATTATATTGTTCATAATTATGTACGGAACCCTGAAAGAGCGAGGCCCGACTCGCACTTGGCTGATTTTTTAGTTAAGTTATTTAAGTTAGTTAACTTTATTAGTAAGTTGTCACACTTTGCAATCACAATTTGGTCAGAGAGTGCCACAAAGCGCTTTACCGCGCCATAACACATTGATTTTGTCAAAGATTTTTCTAAACATATAAAACGCCACAGTTGAAGCAATGCAGTGATGCTGCAGGGCAACGTGTGACATACCACGGCTATTTCTACATAGAACGACGCAGAAGCAACGCAGCGGTGCTGCAGCGAACCGTGTAGCATACCACGGCTTTGTCTACAACGCCGCAAGCAGCAGCGTTGTTATGAAAGTTAATTTCTATTTGACTGTGACCGGTGACGTCACCTGGGTCACAGCTGAAAATCAGCTCTTCATATTGTTCGCGCACGCGCACATTGTGCGGCATACGCTGAGCTGTACAACTATTCTGGGCGGTGTCACAGGCAAAGAATCTTTCTTTCTTTCTTTCTTTCTTTCTTTCTTTCTTTCTTTCTTTCTTTCTTTCTTTCTTTCTTTCTTTCTTTCTTTCTTTCTTTCTTTCTTTCTTTCTTTCTTTCTTTCTTTCTTTTCTTTCTTTCTTGTTTCGGTACCGCATCGCACCCTGGCATCACTCCCAGACTAAACCCTAAAACTTACCCTAGCCAGTCCACTGACGGGGAACTTCTCGAACTCAAGCACGTTGTCTTCTCCCGGCCCCTTCCCCGCTTGCCCTTCAAACGTCCTCGCCGCCATCACAGTCGCGAGAGACATTCCATCCCCAATGAACAGTATGCCGTTCTTAGCTTTATTCTTGTTCAAGGTCTCCTCGAGCTTGGAGTTCAGGACTTGGTGAGCTGACTTCCTCCAGAACGAACCGTACTTTTCCTCTGCCGGTATGTAGACTGGGTTCATGACTGTGTCTAGAACTTTCTTCGGCTTCGGTGTGGACGCGACATCTTCTGCGAGTGACAAAAAAGGTTTAGTAAGAAGTTAATTTAAACTGTAAACCTATACCCGCCACTACCACCATTAAAGTCTTTTTGACGTCCCACTGCTGGGCACAGGCCTCCTCTCTCATAGGAAAGAGGGATTTAGAGCCTAAACCCGCCACGCTGCTCCAATGCGGGTTGGCGCGCTTTAACGACTATTGTCACATTATAGTGATAATAACCGGGACCGACTGCTTAACGGGCTCTTCGAGGCACGGGGGTGACACACTGGGCACACCGCCGACTACTAACTCCAGGCTGACACTGAGAATTTCTTGACAGAAATACTCAATACTTAACAATTATTTGCCCGACCCGGGAACCGAATTCAGGACCTCGTGATCTGCAATCAAATATGCTAACCACTAGCTCAACGAGGCAGTATATACCTATATCTACCGTTATGAAAAATATTAAAATATCTAGATTACAGATTCAAGAAGGAAAGTAAGCACTACATTCAGTTATTATCTAAATATATAAAAGGAAATGTTGACTGACTAACTGACTGGTTTATCAACGCACAGCTCAAACCACTGGTTGGATTGTGATGAAAATTGGCATCCAGATAGACGACGATTATGACGTAAGGATACCACCATCAATTCAAGTAATCCTCGAAGGGAATTAATTACGGGTTGAAACATTGTATGAAATTTATATGAATCCACGCGGATAAAGTCATGGATATCAGCGTCTAATATGTGTGCCATTTGTGTAAGTATTATGTGTATAATACAAACAAACTATACGAAATATGACAGGGTTGGAAGAAGCGTGGAGTTTTAAACCCATACACCCTAATCTACTGGCATGGCATCGATTCGCCGATGGGCTAACTAAATCTCACCAGACGTGACATAAATAAAATTTACACATCTGTACAAATGTATGGCTGTGTTT
Source organism: Melanargia galathea (assembly GCA_920104075.1). Taxonomy (NCBI): domain Eukaryota; kingdom Metazoa; phylum Arthropoda; class Insecta; order Lepidoptera; family Nymphalidae; genus Melanargia; species Melanargia galathea. The sequence continues at coordinate 17,854,149 of OV049871.1, read as the reverse complement.
TAGAAAAAACTACCTCTATCTTCTTATTATTTAAATTATTTATTAGTAAAAAATATAAATTAAAAAGAAAACGTTTTATCTTAAATGTAACAAAGTATTTAATCTTGAAAAAAAAAAGTTTACATTTTTTTGTCACGTTTTATCGCCGTAAATCGTCACGTATCAAGTTAAATGCACAAACCGTAAAGGAATTTTGTCACGCTCTAAAATACAATAATTGATAACAACGTGTAAGATGCGATGTGGAAATTAGTTAGATAATAGGTATGTGTAGAGAAAAATAATATTTTCATGTCTCGCATTCGGAAAGGAGTCAATGCTCGTCTAAGAAGCGGGTGCAAAACGCTACATTCTTGCACTGAGTTGCAAAAACGGGTGGGAAAGTAGTTCACACTTTTTTCTTATTTTTAAATTTTAATACTTAAATCATTGTATCTAATGACATAAGTGATAATTGATTAAAATAATCCTTATTATTTTCTTTTATTAAAATACAAAACTGTATTATGTACTGTACACTAAGACAAAATAAGGAGTCCGTCCTAAAGAAGTATGCCAAATACGCGCTCGCCGCGCCGTATTGTCGTGCCGTATTAGGGCATTTCCGCCAACGACAAAAAATCATGTAACAATTAGCTAGCAGCCAAAATACTCATTATCTTTGTGACTTTTAAATTTAATAATGTTATAAAATCCATTCTCTACATCGTCTGTTAGTATCAGTAGTCTATCTGTTATAGATATTAAACAACAACAAAAATTATACCTTAGTCGACGCAAATTCTAGTGTAACAAACTACGTTTTCTACATTCATTACGAATTTACAAGAAAAAGAGCAAACAAATTGACTTCATACTAACATTCCTAGAATAAACGCCTTTTACTGATATCGAACCATGTCATAACATAATGCTATATGGTGTAGGTATATATTCTTTTGGTTGTAATATATGTGTATCTCGAAAATCGGTCATTACCAAATCACACACAATATTTCAATTTTCAAGTTATTTATTCACCCGCCCCCCACTTCAGTTAGAGAGATGCGAAGCTTTCGCCATCAGCACGCTGATGAATGCTGTGAGTGGCAGATGTGTTGCATAATCCGGTCTCAGGATGCATTCTTTTGCGAAACTATAAAAAATGTCCTTACCTACATAGAGTGAAATGTACTAATAAATAAACATTTTATCCTGTTTATTATTGAATAAGATTGAATGTAATAGTACTATGAATGTCTATCCGGTGATTAAAAACTAGAAATCCTTGATTTAAGTACAAAATTATCAGAAAATGTTCAAAATGTCACTACCGGTACTGTCTTTACCGTGGTTAACCAGAAGCTACGGTAAGGACACGATAGCTACGGAAATGACCAATTGCATCACATACAAAGAGAAGCTGGCGTGAACAAGCAAATGATGTCGTCATCATTGTGAGTAGGTGTCTCCCCTTCACCCCGCCCACCTTCACAAAGCATCATTTCATACAAAAATACCATCCCCTCTTGGAGATGGTACAGCGCACCATCTCCTCTTGTCTGTTGCTAATAATAATTAATCTGACTGTCTCGATGGGCTTTTTATTGACGAAGAGAGAAGTAGGTATTTAAAATGCAGTGTTTGTTGCACTTAGAGATTCTATTCTAACTCGTATTATTAATTATTCTTATGATCAAAGCATCATTTAGAGACTTCAAAAACATAAATTATTTATTACGTCGATATTTACACCCAAAAATATTAAAATGTCGAACGTGAATACGGCAGCAAATAAAGAAAGAACGACGAATAAATAAAAAGAATCGATATGAATATATAAATCTTGAAAAATATGCAGAATTACTGGAAAAAGAAAGAGAGCGTTAAAGAAAAAGAAAACAAGCAAAAAAAAACTTAAAAGCATTGCAGACATGCCAGAAAGAGAAAGGAGGTTGATAAGAAAGAAATGGAAAATTAATAAAAACTATATATTACTTGTATTATTACTTATGCATATTATGACGATTACAACTTTTGCAACTTTTTGAATCGTTATATCTCAAAAACGGTAGCTCTTACGAAAAAAAGTATTAAGTCATTTTTTATAGATAATTATTATCTGATCTACAATTTTTGTTTGGACTAATTTTATGATAAAATTATAGTCCATTGAAATGTTACAATTTAAGGACCGAATATTGCATTTTATAGAGGAAGCAATTTTATTTTTGGGACATGTGTCAATAGAAGCTTAACCTCAAGTTTGTAGGGTCGCCACCCTTGTCCCCCGGCCGCCATCTTGGAAAAAGGGGTGATAACACTTTTTTCGCGATATCTCGGAAACACAAAAAAATCGTAAAGACATAATTTGTAGCAAATTGTTTTGCCTACAAATATGTTTATATAACTTTTTGCCCTAAATTAAAAATTAAAGAAGTTATAAGCAAAACGTGAGATTTTTTTTAAATCTTTTTTGCTCTATTACTTTTTTTATACATTTTACAAAAAAATTACCTCAGAAAAATCATTTTTTTTTAATTTTATTCATTTAAAACGCTGTTACTGCACTCCAAAGTTGACCGGGTTCGTCAATGCTCATGAGAATCCGGAGCAAAAAAGATTTTATAATAATTTTCTTACTTTTTTCCACATAACTTCTTTAATTTTTAATTTAGGGCAAAAAGTTATATAAACATATTTGTAGGCAAAACAATTTGCTACAAATTATGTCTTTACAAATTTTTTGTAAGACGCATAGTTTCCGAGATATCGCGAAAAAAGTGTTTTCACCCCTTTTTCCAAGCTTGTCCCCTGGTGGCCAGGGGACAAGGGTGGCGACCCCACAAACTTGAGGTTAAGCTTTTATTAACCCTCACACATGTCCCAAAAATAAAATTGCGTCCTCTAAAAAAATGCAAACCTCATGTAACATTTCATTTCCGTTTTGCTGAAAATCGCGAAAAACCCGTTTTTGAAACCTTTGACCCCGAGTAATTTTTTTCCAGGTGTCGGATCGATGAGGACTTTTCACATTTCATTTATAATAGTGTTTTGAACAATCTTACCAATTTTCAGCCAAATGTGAATTTTTGTAACCTTGGAAGTCTAAATTGACCGGGCTAAAAATAACACCTGGAGATCTGAAGGAAAATTTTAATTTAATTTATATTATTAGCACAATTTTAATTATTATTAACACAAATTGATTTAAAACTTGAGATAGATTAAGATGTCAATTATCTTCTTCTATTCTATACAATATACATACTTAATAATATAATAAAATCGTAGACTTGCCGTATCTGTACATTAAAGATTTTTGCAAAATAATAACTGGGGGATGTTAGGGATAAGTAATAGAACTTAAAAAAGCAATTTTTGAAATTTTTGTTTATCTTTTTGTCTGTATGTTTGTGCGCGCATCACGCAATAATTACTAAATGGTTTGAAATGAAACTTGGCATGATTTAAGTTCATAATACGGAGTAACATATAGGATACTTTTTATTCCGAAATTCAGCACGGTTCTCTTGGGAGAGGGGATGGAAGTCAAAACGTGTACTTACTTAGCTGTAATTCTTAATGCGTGGTCCGATTTCATTCATTCTTTTTTTGTTAGACCTTTCTTTTGAGATACTTCATAGATTACCGGCTAATCTCTGAAAGGCTGGGTCGATTTTGATGGGACGTTCACTGGCGGATGTTTACATATTGATGTACCTAAACATACGCCAGTGAACTTTTAACAGTTTTTAGCAAGGTATGAGCTCAAAAGAAAAACCAAGAGTTCCCGCGGGATTTTTAAAAACCTAAATCCACGCGGACGAAATCGCGGGCATCCTCTATTTTTATAATATTTTGATTAGGTACCTACAGTAAAAATGTTGATTATATATATTATTTTGATTTTTAACCATGACATAGAGAGATTAAGTCAGATTTCAGACATCCGAGTTCCGACTGTAAAGCAGTCATTGCCGTATTTTAATGTCCTTACCGTTCCTTACGAGTTTTAATTATTTATGATGGCAATAAAAAAAACCCACGATGAAAACATTTCCTTCTTCGATTTTCTATTGACTGCAGTTACTTTAATTGGATAATGTTACAGTTTTTTTTAGCGTGTCCTTACCGTGTTTTTTGTGTCCATACCATTTTTTCAACATGGAATATTTATTAAACTTCTCAAAATAATTCTTGTACACAGAAGTGAGACCTTTATAATGGTTGTGGAAATATATTAAAGCCATCCATAATCTGATATCTAAAGATTTTTTTTAATCTTTCAAATTTTGCAATTTGGCGGAAATGCCCATTATTCAATATTTTCGGTCTTTATTTATTTTCCTCTTAGTCGACATGAAAAGTTGTATGTTTAATTCGAAGAAAGTCTATTTGCACTATCAAATACCTCGGGGTGTAAATGGGTTGTTTTGCCCCTCGTCTAACAATCCACTAATAGCAAAATGAAAGTTAAAAAGCTAAATCCAGATGGCTTTTTATTTTATTATGGATAAGGTTTATAAGGTTTATTATGGTACAAATTATAATATTTTCGAAATTTAAATAATGAGACCTGTTCGATATCAAACATAATTAATACAATACCTAATTGGAATCCATGGAAGTACCTAAGCGGTACCAACCTAAAATATATCCCTAAGTAGTTCTAGTATAGTTAACTCCTGCTTCCGTAGATTTATGTATCTCAAGGATATGCAATCCTTGATCTTAACTTTTGTTTTCTTGACGTATTTTGGTTCGTCATTACCAGCCATTTTGCATTGGGACGAATTTAACTGCATACGAGTAAATCCCTACTGAGTACGTTAAACTAAATATTCTAGTGAATAATATTATCATCATCATTACCGGCCCACTACAGAGTGCTTAGTCTAAGATCGGAGCACTCGAAAACGAACTCGAAAACTATTGATCGATTTCAGAGTAAAATAGACCTAAAATGGTTTGTATTAAGGTTTGAGTTCGCCAATACATTCAGCATTCGAACACAACGAGCGCCCCAAGCAGAAATGTTGTAAAATACATATTCGAACTATGGAATTACGACTTTAAAATACGAGTATTTGAGTTCATTTTGCTCTGAATTCACTTGTGATTCGATCAATAGTTTTCGAGTTCGTTTTCGAGTGCTCCGATCTTAGACTAAGCACTCAGGACACGTATCTCCTCTCATAGTGAGAAGAGCTTAAGCCGTAGTCCACCACGCTGGTCAAGTGCAGATTGGTAGACTTTTTTTTTATTGAATAACTAGCTGATCCCCGCGACTTCGTTCACGTGGATATAGGTTTTTATATAGGATCGGATCGGATCCCATAATTATCTTATGTACCCTAACTAAATGTAGCCTAAGTTACTCCTTATAACATCACCTATCTGCCATTGAAAGTTCCATTAAAATCGATCCAGCCGTTTCGGAAATTAGCTGGAACAAATAAACAGACCAACAAACATACATTTAAACGCACACCAGTTTAAAATAAGCCGTACGTTCAAAGATCCGGGTCCCAAGTCATTTGAACCCAATAAATGTCTGTCATTTCTGACCTAAAAAACCTATGACCTTGAAATATTTACGGGACAATACTTAAAGTACTACCTTTCTAACAAAAAAAGAATGAGTTAAATCGAATAACGCGTTAATGAATTACAGCTAAATACACGTTTTGATTTTCTCCCTCTCTCCCAAGGGAACCGTGCTGAATTTTGGGATAAAAAGTATTCTATGTCCTACCTCGGAGTATAAACTCAAATCGTACCAAGTTTCGTTCGAATCCATTCAGTAGTTTCGGCGTGATGCGCGGCCAAGATACAGACAGACAGACAGACAGACAGACAGAAAGACAGACAGACAGACAAAAATGAAAAAAATTGCAGTTTTGGCTTCAGTATCGATTATAGAGTGCCCTCTAATAAAAATTTTCAAAATATCTTCAATGTACAGAATTGGATCTGTTACAGTTTTATTATATTATAGAAGATAGGCTTACGCTTGACGACAATCATGCTTGAAAAGCCATGATGAGGTCTAAGCTGGAACGCGCTTGCCTAGAAAATGCCTATTCACTCTTGCCTTGAAGGTACTCAAGTCGTACGAGGAGGGGAACACGGAAGCCGGAAGGTCGTTCCACACCCTAGCGGTTCGTATCAGAAACGTAGATCGAAAGCGCTTCGTGCGAGCAGACTGAACGTCAACCACATAGGGATGCCATCGCTCACGACTTCTCGCTGTTCTGTGGTGAAATGGTGAAGGAGGAACTAGGTTATAAAGTTTTCTTCACACGCCTTTGAGAATATTATGAAGAACTCTCAAGTGTTCAGGTTTCCTCATGATTTTTTGCTTCACCGTTAAAGCAAGTGATCTCGTCTCGTACCTCACACTCGGCATATTCGTGCTAGTATATTTGCATATATGTTTTAAAACATGGATATATGACATCGAGGTAAAGTGCGAGGTGCGCGGCGAGGCACCATTGGCATGTTCGCACCATGAAGATATTATTTAATTACAAGCGGACACCCGCGACTTCGTTCGCGTGGATATCGGTTTTTAAAAATCCCGCGGGAACTTTTTGTTTTTCTTAATCTCTTTTGAGCTCATACCTTGCTAAAAACTGTTAAAAGTTCACTGGTGGATGTTTAGGTAGATAAAAATATAAATATCCACCACTGAAAGTCCCATCAAAATCGATACAGCCTTTCAGAGATTACCCGGTAATCTTTAAACTATCTCCTTTCTAACAAAAAAAGAATGAATGAAATCGGACCACGGGTTAATGAATTACAGCTAAGTACACATTTTGAATTTCATCCCCTCTCCCAAGGGAACCGTGCTGAATTTCGGGATAAAAGGTATCCTATATGTTACTCTGTAGTATGAACTTAAATCCTGCCAAGTTTCATTTCAATCCGTTCAGTAGTTTTTGCGTGATGCGCGCACAAACATACAGACAAACAGACAAACAGATAAACAGACAAACAAACAAACAGATAAACAGACAAAAATTTCAAAAATAGCTTTTTTACGTTCTATTACTTATCCCTAACATCCCCCAGTTATATTTTGCAAAAATCTTCAATGTACAGATACGGCAAGTCTACGATTTTATTATATGTATAGATTCTTCTTCTTAAAGTGACATCTTCTTTCGAAGGTTGGCGATCATTAAGGCAACTTGTACCTTCGATACCGCGGCTCTGAATAGTGAACGGGTGCTTTTTCAAAACCATTGCCGTAGGTTTTTCAGACAAGATGTTCTTCTTCTCCCCACACTTCGTTTTCCTTGGATCTTGCCCTGTATGACGAGTTGTAGCAGTTCATATTTTCGGTGCCTCATTATGTGGCCGAGATATTCAAGCTTTCTTTTCTTTACTAGATATAAAATTTCTGCTTTTTTCTTCACGCGACTTAGCACGGTTACGTTTTTTATTTTGTCTCTCCAGGATATCCTTAGAATAGAATAGAATAGAAAAGTTTTTTTTTTCAAATAAACTTTTACAAGTACTTTTGAATCGTCAATTGAATCTACCACAGGTTCGGAATGCAGTTCCAGCCGAGAAGAACCTGCAAGAAACTTGGCGGTTGCTCGTTTTAAAAATAACATTATAACAATTATTATTATTAATGTACATGATTGAGATGCCGTCTCGCGCATTGCTGGAACGAGTTAAATCCAAGCTTTTTATCGTTTATATAATCTTCAATTGTATAATAAGCTTTTTTTATGAGCACACTTTTAATAGAGTTCTTAAACTTGTGTAAAGGCAAGTCTAAGACATATTTTTTATTCAGATAAACTTTTACAAGTGCTTTTGAATCGACAAATGAATCTACCACTGGTTCGGAATGGTGCTTACAATTCTACACATGTTAAGAAGGGCAGACAAAAGTAGCCCCATTTCCGACGGCGGCACCCGTTCACGAGCATGACGCATGATCCAGCCATTGCTTCGCTCAACCATATTTGAGGGAACTTAACATTCTTCTGTATACGCACATTTCGAAGGCTTCAATTTTCTTACAGCTCGACTCCATGCTTCAACACCAATTTATATGAAATTATATTATGAAAAGGTTGCGGTCCATTTTTCAGATTATTTGAGTAAGGTACTCGTGTCTACTTGACTTATGTTTTTCCTTAATTATTATTGTTATTCAAATTATGTTTATCTTGTGTCTTATTATTTGACCTTGTGAATATGTAAATGAATGTTTTCCAATTTCAACATATATAATATTTTCCTTTGAATTTCTCACAGTGATAGTAGGTATATTTTGTACTTACAATCCAAAAATTACACTAAATGTAACATCAAAACGAAGTTTTTATTCAAGCAGTTCTATTTAGAATATTATTTATTTATATAACTTTTTTCTCAGAAATTTAAATTTTTTGTAAGAATCCTTACTAATATTTTAAATGCTAAAGAAACTCTGTCTGTCTTTACGTTTTGATTTTAAGGGATAATTTGTATCCTAGAAACGGACACAATAACTTTTCACCTCGGAAAATCAGGATGCAATCTATTACTGTGTCAAACGGCAAGATCCTTTCAGCTGGTGCCCCATGGAAAGGTAACCCTTTATCTTTCAGGGATAAGAAGCATCCTATGTCACTTTTCTGGTCCTCCAATATATCCATGCCAAAAACCACATCGATCTGTATAGTTCAGTTACGGGGCGCGATTGACGGACAAACAGGCAAACCAGATAACCAACAAATAAACACACTAGCAATAATTACATTAGTAGGATATTAGAATAATATCAGTAGGATAGGATAGAATAGAATAGAAAAGTTTTTTATTCAAATAAACTTATACAAGTAGGTACTTTTAAATCGTCAATTGAATCTACCACTGGTTTGGAATGCCGTTCCTACCAAGAAGAAACAGCAAGAAAGTCTGCAGTTGCTTTTTTTTTAAATCTATATCTATCTATTAATAATATAAAGTAGCTTGTCCTGACTGACAATCAACGCACAGCCAAAACCACTAAAGCTAGAAACTTAAAATTTTCACAGTAGCTTCCTTTTATAACGTAGACGCACACTAAGAAAGGATTATTGCGAATTCCATCCCTAAGGGGGTTAAATAGGGGATAAAAGTTTGTATGAAAGTCCGTCATTTTTTAAGTTATATCCAAGAAAATTGTTATTTAAATTTTTGGTAAAATAGGGGATGAGAGTTGTATGAATCCACGCGGGCAAAGTCGCGAGCATCAGCTAGTAACAATATATAACAATAATTATATGTTAAATAGTATACATGTTATCAAAGTATACATGATTGAATTACCGTTTCGCGCATTGCTTATAATCTTCAATTGTACATATTAAAGGATATTAATAGGAATATGCTATAAAGAAAAAGTTCAGTTACCTACCTCCGGCAGTGAGCCCGATTGTTAACAACACAACAAAAACTTGCGCACGCGGCATTCTGGCTAACCGTGCGCGCGACTTCGCGACCCCGTATCGACTGCACTCTGCGTTCACACTTCATTTTCACTATAGATCACTATCGTAAAACCTCATTTGCCGCGCGATTAATTACAGAACAGCCCCCGTATTACGAAACTTTGACGTGACACGAGAATGATAATTCTCAGTACACTGGTCCATTGGCCCACAGATTAATCTATACTAATACTAGTGGATCCGGCAGACTTCGTCCTGCCCGGTAACAAAAACAAACACACGCACAGAAGATATATTATTACGTACTGTATGAGAGGTACGGGTGAAAGTTTACCGTATCGACGGGATGACATTGTTTGACAGCTACGAAACCCGTGAACATTTTGTATGGGAAAATGGGAAAATTAAATTTTTCGTCAATTTTCTAATGTTTTTAATATTTATTATGCTATTCTGGATAGAGACAAATACAACAAATTAAAAATCATGAAAATTGGTCCAGCCGTTCTCGAGTTATAAGTGTTCGAACTAACACGACTTTGTTTTATATATATAGACTAGATGATGCCCACGGCTTCGCCCGTGTGGTTTGTAAAAATCTCGTGGAAACTTTGATTTTCCAGAACAAAAAGTAGCCTATCTGTAGTAAGTAGTAACCCATCCACAAAACGGAAGAATTCCGTGGGATCCTTACGATTTCGGAATGCAATTCCTTACAGCATCAGGGTTGAGGAGTTGGACATGTACCTACTCGAGGTCATTCAACAATAAAGTCTGTAATTGGTATCCCCAATATCAATTTAAATAACCGACAGTGCCTAAATCCCATTAGTGTTGGGGATCAGATCCCCTACAGCATCAGGATTGAGGAGTTGGAATCCAATTTTTTTCTAGGACAGTGTCGCAATGTTTCTCTATCGATTTAAAAAAAAATTACGCAAATCGGTTCAGAAATCTCGGAGATATCGGTGTACATAGGTAGAAAAACACAACTCCTCCTTTTTTTAAAGTCGGTTAAAAAAGTAGCCTATGTTACTCCCTGGTTAATTCTCTACTTGTATGTGAAAGTCCCGTCAAAATCGGTTCAGCCGTTCCAAAGATTAGCCCGTTCAAACAGACAGACAGACAGACAGACAGACAGACAGACAGACAGACAGACAGACAGACAGACAAAAATTTTAAAAACGTGTGATTCGGTTATAGTATCGTTCAAATAACCATATGAGCTTAATATGAGGTAGTTATTTCGATATTACAGACAGACACTTCAATTTTATTTATTAGTATTTATTAGTATAGATTATAAAGCTGAAGAGTTTGTTTGTTTGAACGCGCTAATCTCAGAAACTACTGGACCGATTTCAAAAATCCTTCCACCGTTGGATATACAGTAGTCAGTACGTGATCCTTGAGTGCTATATGTATATTATGTACCACCGGCGAAGCCGGGGCGGACCGCTATATTGGCCAATGCCAAGTCCAAGCGGAATGATGATAGAACAGCCTGTACTAGTGAAATACAGGGCTGGGCTATGAAATGCATGGGTCTTCGGTCGTCGGTCTGGTAATCGGACTCAAAAAAATTTCTTAATGTCTTATCTAAAAAATTTGTCCACGCGTCAGGTGACCCAAGAGTCAACGGTCTTGCGATCAAGTCTTGCTATCTTAAAGAGTTCTTAGGTCAAGTCACGCTATTTTAAAGAATACTCAGGTCTTGAGTCAAGTTTTGCTATCTTAAGAAATACTTAGAATGAGTGACAGTGAGATGTTGATAATAAAGAGGATATTTTGTCGAAATTTTGTCTAAAGAGGATATTATATTGTCTACCCGGCTGAGTTTATTGTGACATATATACAAACATACATACATACATAGACTGCTAAAATCATAACACTTCCTTTTGTCTTTGCCGTAGTCGGGTAAAAATTGGTGGCCAAACCCACTGCGATGATCGCAGTGTTTGCAATCTTAATTTTCGTAATACCTACCACGGGATTACAAAGAGTAATTATTAGGATTAACCTGATTTATATAGATAAATATCAATCTATTTGCGCGTGTATTCTGAAACTATAGTTGCTTAACTAATCCTACCTCTGGGTAATTATAATAATCATCATATTTTATCTAAGTTAATAACTAACTAAATACAATGTAACTTGTAAAGTACAGATATAAACTAAAGGCTGAAACGAAGACAACGCGCAACGGAATTGTTTGCAATGTTGCTTCTGAAATTGTACATGAAATGTATGAAGACATTGCAATTTGCGCATTGGAGCAACGCTTCTGCAGTAAACACGCGATAATAGTCCTAATAAAAACACGTAAACAGACGTATTTATTAACCCCCGACGCAAAAACGACGGGGTTTTATAATTTTGACGTATCTCTCTCTCTGTGTGTGTGTGTGTGTGTGTATGTGTGTGTGTGTGTCTGTCTGTTCCCCTGCAGCGCTCAAACGGGTGGACCGATTTGAATGCGGGTTTTTTGTTTGAAAGGTGAATTCGTCGAGAGTGTTGTTGTTTGTTTGATGAAAATCGATCCAAAATATCCGCTACAAAATGACGGATTACATATTTTTTCACAACTCCCTTAATATGGGTATCAAATAAAAGGGCTTGACTAGTAGAATAGCATTATTGCAAATCCCAGATGGTCGCCGTCACAAAATGGTGGATGTTGGGGGTTTTTAAAATTTTTAATTTATACTTGCGCTCATAACATACCTAGTACGAGTTAGCTCATTTCGAGAACGTTGATGGACTCACATTGAAACAAGATAATGTTAGAGCAAACTGGACCTAAATTACCCTTGTTTTAAAGTCGTTCGTCCAGCACTACCAATTTTCATTGCTCATTTCCGCTTGGGGTATATACATAATATGTATATAAAAACGAACTTGAATGTTCAAACAATGCAATTAAAATTTATTTTACCTTTACGCCGTAGAGTTTCGATATAATCGATATCTGTTAAATTTATCGAGATGTATAAACTCGTACTAACCCTAGTACAATTTCTTGTACCTACTATGCCTACACGCGCTTATCTTGTAGCGCTGCAGTTGCTTGTTGTATGTTTCAGCCTTTACTTATTGACTCAACCAGGAATTGAATTCATAGTCCCTTATTTATAATATTTTGTAAGTTTAAAAGTTTTTAAAGATTTTTTTTTAATTCAATTACAAGTTAGCCCTTGACTGCAATCTCACGTCATGGTAAGTGACGATGCAGTCTAAGATGGAAGCGAGTTAACTTGGAAGAGGTATGCATACCCCTGATCGGTTTCTACACGGCATCGTACCGGAACGCTAAATCGCTTTGCGGCACGGCTTTGCCGGTAGGGTGGTAACCAGCCACGGCTGAAGCCTCCCACCAGACCAGACCAGAGACAATTTAGAAATTATAAAATCCCAAATTGCCCCTGCCGGGAATCGAACCCGGCACCTGCCACTTATAAGACCACAGCGCTCACCACTGCGCCAAGGAGGTCGTCATATTTTGATACAACAATAAATCAGAAAAGGTATTATATATAATATATATGTAGTTCCGGTTATGTCTTATATTCGCCGTCTGATGCCTTTAGGTGTGTGGTCTTTCGTATTTCAGAGTCAAGTTTTTAACCGACTTCTTAATATGTAATCACGTAATAGCGGTACAAAAGTGCAGTGTAAATCAAAAACTGGTTTTCGAAACCTGATCATGTTTTATGCAAACGTACATTAATAAGTAGGGTTTTCTTACCAGTTATCGTCCATTTAGTGGAGTAACTGAGTTTGAGAAGGTGTAAATATAGGTTCTATAAAAATATAGGTATTATGTAAGTATGTTTTGCACGTGTGTGTGGTTTTGCTCAGCACGTGTAATGAACGAGTAATTACGAGTAGAAGCACAAGTGCAGACAACTAGCATTGAGATAAATTGAAAAAAACTTTTCTAAATAAATCCTATGTCCAAAAGTTTTAAGGTAAAAAAGAAATAACTACGTAAGTTTCCTATAAAACAATTGAATGAATGTGCATTTTTTTTTCAATTTATCGCAATAACTAGTTGTCTGCACTTATGCTTTAGAGGGCAGAGCTAACGTCCAAATACCTAAAGATGTCGCGGGCCGGCCGCCATTCGCGAGGTCAATGCCCCAAGTTTTGCACGCTTTACACTGTCGCTTTGAAAAATACTAAATACGAAACCACTTAATACTACAATTATACGACAAACGGTTATTGGTATTGGATTATATTTAGGTAGTATAGTAATAACGCTAAGTTTTCAATAGGGGCCCCCTTATACCCTGTATTACACGACTAATATTATAAAGGCGCAAGTTTGTGCGTTTGTGACTCTTTCACGCAAAAACTACTGAACATATTTGGCTGAAAGGAACAAAGATAGATCCCTAGATTAACACATAGGCTACTTTTTATCCCGGAAAATCATAGAGTTCCCAAGGTTTAAAAAAAAAACTATTTAAGTTTTTTTCATGCGGACGAACTCGCGGGCATCAGCTAGTAGGTATAACTCCCAGCACGTAAGTCGAGCGGTGACCTTCAATTGCGCGCAGCGTCGTACGAGTGAGCGGGACACAATACGATTGGAGAGCCAATCAGCGCTTACGAGGGATCCGCGAGAACTAATCAGTGCTTACGAACGATACCCACGCCCGCCTCCCCGCGACCCCCTCACACCCCGAGACACCTCATTTTCGACTTCTGCGCATTGAAGGTCACCACTCGACTTATTTGCCGTGACTTGTAATTTCATACGTACCATACATCCCCCGTACTCCAGCGGTGGACAAGAGCAAGAGAATGAATCTCATCGCTGGAACGCCGAGAGGGGCGTGGTCGGAGCAACGTAACCGACTGCCCGTTATCGGTTCCACACCCGCTTTATACTCACTGGACACACAAGTATAGGTTGATGGTTTATTAATTAATGCGACACTCTAAATATGAATCAGATGGAAAAAATATCTGCCGATTCGGTGAGTTCTCTCTATTGAATGAAAACGCTTTTGGAAGCACTCCATCCACTGACTACTTTACCCTAGACAGGCTGTGGCCATACTAAAAGTGAGCTGATACTTCTGACCGTTGAATTGCCACGCCGAAAATTATGGGAAATAGAGTCACAATACAATTAAATTCCCAAAATTATATTCACATTAGTTCCGGGTATCTTCACTCTCGACTTCTTTTAGTAATCAGCGCTAAAATAGCAATAGTCTAATTGCTTCATTCAGTAAACCAATACAGCCTAAATAGAGGGTCAGGGAACCCATTCAATAACCCAAAAAAAACTTATTTTAGTACCCGTTCCTTGAAATAGTCCTAATCTCACGGGAAATTGTCCTTCTGTGCAAGTTTTTGAAGGATAAGATTCAGTTATTGCATGTCTGTATGTTACTGTGTCAAATAAGTCTAGCGCGGTTGACCTTCAATGCGCAGAAGCCGAAAATGAGGTATCTCGGGTGGTGAGGGGGTCGCGGGGAGGGCGTGGGGATCATTCGTAAGCACTGATTAGCTCTCGCGGATCCCTCGTAAGCGCTGATTGGCTCTCCAATCGTATTGTGTCCCGCTCACTCGCACGACGCTGCGCGCACTTGAAGGTCACCGCTCGACTTACATGCCGCGGGTCGTAACTGCCTTTGCGGTCGGCATGGTCACTGCGGATCACGACGTCCTGGGCTCGATTCCCGGGTCGAGTCGGGAGGGGTTTTTCTGACAAGGAATTCTCAGCGCCAGCCCGGAGTTGGAAGTTGACGGAGTCAGATCAGATACATTCCCATGCCCCTGTGAGCATGCAAAGCCGTCGGTCCTGCGCCTGATCTCTCTCGTGTCGCATTGGCGTTCCGTCTGACAAGTAGAGTGAGGGAATAGAGAGTGCGCCTGCGTATGCGCACACACTATGTAACTTTATAATATCTCCTGCGTTGGCTAGTCTCTACCTCGGTTAAGATGGACCACCGTGGCCGAAATTCGGTCGGGAAGACATTATTACATTATTTTGTTGTACCTAGTTATCCCGTGAAGCCGCAGGAAGATATTATTTTCTCTTCCGTATCAATTATTTTTAATCTGGATCACCCTGTATAAGTGGACCACGCTTGAACACCGTGGGCCCTCACTGGTGTGGCACAACTCACTGACGCACTCTTTATCACACGATATTGTTTGTGCTAACAACTTTTTACTATCAACTTCAAAAGCAACTTTGGTCTTTTGATAGTGAGATAATAAAGAATATTTAATATTATGAAAAAAATGTGTGTACCGGTATCTCGAAACGGATTTAGACGATTCAGTTTTAGTGCTAATGGGTTGAACGCCAAACTTAACCTAGCATAAAGGCCTGTGCCCAGCAGTGGGGCGTAAAAAGGATGTAGTGATGGTGGTGCACCATGCATTTGAAGGTTTGTATGATTTTTTTTCACAGTAAAAGAGCAGTGTGGCTAATTCTGTTATACACAATCTCTAAACCTAAACTAAAATAACAGGGCTAAATATTATATTCTTATCTCTTTCACAATGATACCTTCAGAAAAGGATAGCACTATTTTTAAACCTGTCAATTTAGTTTAGTTTAGAGATTATATACAACAGAATTAGCCACATTGTGTATTGAACTAATTCGATGGCTTTCATTTCAAGTTAGAGAATAACCTCTCTGATCAAGTGCATTCCAGAACACGAACAAGGGTTCCTAGTTCATACGAATATATATTCGTATGAACTAGGAACATATATTCTATAAAAATAGGCGACCGGTTCATTCCGTATTGTATCTGCAAGATACGAACAGTAGGGTTATGCCGAGTTTGTACATTGCGACAACGATGATCGATTTCGAGTATCGAAACACAATAACTTCAAAATAGACCTAAACTAGCTTGTTTAAGTTCGTCCATACATCTACAGGCTATCAAGAGAACGCGCACGGAAACGAAAACAGGCGATAGTTATAATGATTACTGATAATTAGATACTACTATAATAAAAAAAACGTGAAAAAAAAAAAAATGTGCAATAACCAATTTTGAGGAGTTAAACAGAACTGTAATTGCTTAAAAAATATCTCCTATATTTCTTTAAAGTTCGTAACTAATTAAAATAAAATCAGCTGTCTCTGGAGGTCAACGATCTTTGCATTACCTGTGACTAGATATCTACCGTTGCACGGGAACCCTATAAAGCAAATGGATATTGTTATTGCATTGTGTTTAGGTAGTATATTAATAGCGCTTAGTTTTCGAAAACGGTCTCCTTATACCCTGTATACAGCCAGCGCCCGAAGCGGAAATTTTGCAAAATAAAACTTAGAAGTACTTACTGAATATACGACTTTAAAGTATCTTTCTTAGTTACGGGCTTTAGGTCCATTTTACTCTGATATTATATTTTTTCGGTATTCGAAATCTAGTAACGTTGTGCAAACTTGGCATAACCCTACATTGGTCTTGCGCAGTAGATATGCAATACGATCACAATAGAGATTTGATATGAACCATATCCTTTTTAAGGTGAATGAGGCCCACACAATACGGTGTGCCACTAGAAAATGTTCATACCAATTTGCTATTCCGAGGTACCTGACCTTGACCGGGATAGTATTTGTCGTTCAAGGTCACATACCTACTTGTGTATTACCCACTTCAAGAATCAAGATGACATTGAAATCATTGCGCGTGAAATGCATTTAGTGACGCAAAAAAGGCGTTTTTGACCTTTTTGTACGATAAGGGCCAGTGCAGTCAGAACTGATTATATGGTGTGGATTTTTTTTTTTGCTACAAGTAAGCCCTTGGCTGCGATCTCACCTGATGGTACGTGAGGATGCAGTCTAAGATAGAAACGGGCTGATCTGAAAGAAGTATGGCAGTTTTGGCCCTGATCGTCATACACTAAATGGCCTTGAAATTTCAACGCAAACTAAAAATACCGCCCTTGGTAACTGGCCACGGGTAAAGCCTTCCACCAGACCAGACCAGAGACAATTTAGAAATTATAAATTTCCAGATTTCCTCCGCCGGGAACCGAAACCGGAACCTCCCACTTGTCCAACAAGACCACAGCACTCACCACTGCGTTAGGGAGGGCGTCAAAAATTACCCTTCTACCAACTAGCCACATCTGAATCCTCTCACCAGACCAAACCAGAAACAATTTAGAAATTATAATTTTCCAAATTGTCCCTGTCGGGAATCGAACCCAAAACCTCCCCCTTGCAAGACTACAACGCTCACCATTGTGCTAGGGAGGTCGTCAAAAAAAAAGAGAGCTGCTTGGGGTCTGAAACGCAGAAATCGCGTAGAAAAGAGACAGACTCTTAGTCGAATCTCTGCGTCAAAAAAGGCACACTCTTTTAGCATGTCATACAACAAACAAGCCATATTGTCTGTATCCACATCAGCGGTTTTGCTGCTGTGGTTTCACGGCGGAGGTGTACTAAAGCCGTAAACTATCCCACGTAGGTGTCCCACTGACCTGAATTGTGCACTTTGTTGAAAATAGCCATTGTAAGCGTATTCAATAAATTACATGATAATTAGTATATTCCGTCACATTAACATTGACTGGAAGATAGAAAATGGTCTCACGTAGCGATCAATGTCGCGCGAAACCTTCACCTTGTTGTAAGGGTCGCACGAAATTAATCAAATATGATGGCAATGTTAATTAATAATGTCCTCCCAGCCAAATTTCAGCCAAGGTGGCCAGTCCCAACAGGAGACTAGGCAACTACGCAGGAAATACCTATTGCAGTGTAGTTGCAGTCCAAATCAAAATATTTGATACGTGAAACACTTTTTGTACTCGACTGTACATAAACAACTCAATATTTTGCTGTTGGTCGAGTTGACCATCATAAAATTGAATTAAGATAACTCGACCATTCAGTCGATTTTATTGCGGTCGAGTTGTACGGTAACCCACACAGGCGCACTCTCATACTCACTCATTGGAACGCCAATGCAACGCGACTGGAGAGACAGCAAGTCTTTTTTTATTCATATACAAATTAGTCCTTAACTGCGATCTCACTTGGTAAGTGACGATGGAGTCTAACTTGGGAAAGGTCAGGCCAACATCCCAAATTCAAGCTTTTACTAATAAGTGTGTGTGTCTGTTCCCCTGTAACGCTCGAACGGGTGAACCGATTTGAATGCGGTTTTTTTTTGTTTGAAAGGTGAATTTGTCGGGAGTGTTGTTAGCTATGTTTGATGAAAATCGGCCCAAGATGGCCGCCACCACAAAATGGCGGATAACATATTTTCTCACAACCCCCTCAATATGGGTATCAAATGAAAGGGCTTGACTAGTAGAATAGCAAATCCAAGATGGCCGCCGCCACAAAATGGCGAATGTCGGGGGTTTTCTTAGTTTTTAATTTATACAAGAAACAAGATAGTTTAACATAAAATGTAACATCTTTTACCATACCATCATCATCCAACCCATCACCGGCTCAACAGAACGCGGGTCTCCTCTCACAATAAGAAGGTCGTAGTCCACTACGCTGGCCGAGTGCAGATTGGTAGACTTCACACGCCTTTGAGAACATTATGGAGAACACTCGGGCGTGCAGGATAGAGCAAGTGTCAATATTAAATTGCTTATTTACCATAATTTAAAACCACAGGAAAACGGTTTTGTTTTTACCAGTTTACGGCTTTCGAACATGTTTTTAAGAGGTCGCGTTGAGGATAAATTTGTACTGAATGATGCATACGTATCAATAATAATAATAATTCAAAGAGACACTCCTTCAATGTAGGAACCCAGGAAATCCCCTGAGGTAGGTATTCAGTAACTACGTAAGGTCTGGACATACCGTAGTATGTCAGCGAACACACGCGAATTGACGTTCTACGCCGCGGTTTATGACTGGTTATTCCTTGCAAACCTCGAAAACTTTACTAAAATTCGAATATCGAAAAACTGTAACATCAGAGCAAAATGAACCCAAGGACTCTTATTTTAAAGCCGTAATTCAAATATTTATTTCACAAAATTTCCGCTTGGGGCGCTGGCTGTAAACGAATG
The DNA here is from genome assembly GCA_920104075.1 of Melanargia galathea. Taxonomy (NCBI): domain Eukaryota; kingdom Metazoa; phylum Arthropoda; class Insecta; order Lepidoptera; family Nymphalidae; genus Melanargia; species Melanargia galathea. The sequence goes on along the minus strand of OV049871.1, from coordinate 17,834,677 downwards.
GTTGAATGTATTGGCAAACTCAAACCTTACAATAAGCCAGTTTAGGTCCGTTTCACTCTGAAGTCATTGTGTTTCGATATTTAGTATTTAGTAAAGTTTTCGAGATTTGCAATCTCGGACTAACCATACAGTTGTCCTACGTTAGCGACGCGAGAACGCGATATAATACGAATCGCGTCGCGAAAATATCAAACAGTACAAGTCACGGCAGATAAGTCTAGCGTTGACCTTCAATGCGCAGAAGTCGAAAATAAGGTATCTCGGGGTGTGAGGGGGTCGCGGGGAGGGCGTGGGGATAGTTCGTAAGCACTGATTAGCTCTCGCGGATCTCTCGTAAGCGCTGATTGGCTCTCCAATCGTATTGTGTCCCGCTCACTCGTAAGACGCTGCGCGCACTTGAAGGTCACCGCTCGACTGACGTGCCGGGAGTTATAGCTGAGCTATTAGCTGAGCTTTGTCGCGTACATAAAGTCGTTTTCAATGGAGTCCTATTGTGTCGTTTCATGTCGCATCGCATCGCGTTGCGTTTGTCGTTCCCCTAGAATCGAGCAAAGTGAACGTCTGACAAGAAAGCTCCTGGAGATGAGAATCGGATGAGGCGGTTTTTAATAAATACCCGCAGAATTTTATTAGTATGTAAGTTGCTTGTATATATCTCTTATATATAAAATTCTCGTGTCACAATTTTCGTTCCCATACTCCTCTGAAACGGCTTGACCGATTCTTATGAAATTTTGTGAGCATATTGAGTAGATCTGAGAATCGGCCAACATCTATTTTTCATCCCCCTAAATGTTAAGGGTAGTCCACCCCTAAATTTTATTTTTTTATTCTTCAGACAAAATTTTTAGTTTTTATTAATATATACAGTATGTAAGAAAAAACCCTGTCAGATCCGTGACGTTGTAATTAGGTATCGTGAGATGGTTCTATTTATGGTAATAATTTTGAAATACTAAGTAAAAAAATTACCCCTAAAAAAACTAAAATTTAATTCTATCAAATAGGGAAAATCACATGGTAACACAGACGCGGCGTCAGCGCTCGGTAGGTATCGGGTAGGTACCTACCTATCGGGTACAAAGTACAGATCGAGTTTAATGTAGTAAGACACGTGCCGGCCAGTCGAGTCTTTGAAGAAGCCGACGCCGCCTTTCGGTATGAACTGGCGGCATTTATGTCGGCTTTTAACAAAGCGAAATTTGTGTACCTAAACCAGGGATTCCCAAAGTGGGGATCGACATCGACCACAGGGGTCGACAAATGAAAACTGATTTTGGGGGTCGACGAGGTGTCGAACCCTGTTAATTAACACAAGTTCTTAAGCAGGGTATTCACCTAGACGTATAGCATGTAACGTATTTGATACTGTATCAACTTGCAAGTGGGTACGGCTCGTCCACGGTCGTGTTGCCGTCCACGCGCACATTGGGAGCTGCCTTTGTGTTCGCAGTGATACCGCCACTCGGCGGGACACTGCGAACTTACTGCGTTTCACGCCGTCGGGCTCGTACCTAGGCCTTCGTACTCACTTGATACAGTATCAGATAAATTACATGCTACACGGGTAGGTGAGTACCCTGCTTTATTCAAAATTTCAAGTTACCTAAGTTGTGTTACGTGTACCAACTTGTTATAAGAATGATTAATTTTTTTTACTAATTAATGATGTCAAGTTTACTCACTTAACCAACCGCAAAGTTTTTAAATTGGTAAATATTTTGTATCAATAGAAAAAACTAGAGGTAGGATTTTAATGTAATTGGGTTATGGGGGTCTAAGCTATCACTAATTCATTTTGGAAAAGGGGTCTCTTGCCCAAAACACTTTGAGAATCCCTGGTGTAAAGGAATAGTAATAAAATAAATAAACTTATTTCAAGGTCGGGATAGCTTAAGGCATCTTCACATTATGCTCATTACGCGTTAGGGTTCAATAGTATGGAGGTATGTCTAGTGTTACAGTTTGCTGCTAAACAACGACTTGTTCTGTCAGCGGCAGTAATTACGCATGCAAATGCATACAGCCGGCTGCGATACGCGCGCTATCTGATTCAATCAGCAGTTTTATTCATAAAATTATTCGGTAGTTTTTATTTTGATCACACTAACCAATTCAGTAGGTAAGTGAGCGTGAGTCTGTGGCTCAGCTCAGGTCACTGACTGAGAGTGTGAGCTGGGTGATTTGATGCTTTTTAGGGTTCCGTACCCAAAGGGTAAAAACGGAGCCCTATTAATCTCACTCTGCTGTCTGTCTGTCTGTCTGTCTACCTGCCTGTCTGTCCGCCTGTCTGTCCATCCGGTTGTTTGTGCGCTCGTCACAGGTCTCTAGCTCGTAGTAGTTCGTAAGCTGTGACCGAACAAACGAACATTTTTTGGGTTATTCTTTCACGGTTTGTTGCGATGTCTAGCTCGGAAATTAAATATTTCTTACACCCAAAATATTATGTTGTTCATAATTATGTACGGAACCCTAAAAGAGTGAGGCTCTCTCGAGTCAAGACCGACTCGCAGTTGGCCATTTTATTTTAGTCGGCAAACAATATGCTGCGCCGGTCGATTCTAAGCTTATTGTGAACACGCCTTTACAGGCTTACACGTGCCAGCGGTATTTACAAAAGGTGCCGCCCGCCGACTCTGGTGTTGTCACATTTCAAAAATTTGCACGATTTTGGGGAATTTGGGCACTAAAAATGTGCATTTTAAATTACAATAACATTTTTATCTTAATGAATAAAATTTTTTAAATATTTTTTTCAGTGATATCTGTGGGTTAACAATATACCCCTTTCGGATCTGACAGGGTTTTTTCCTACATACTGTATATAGCTGCTCGTGCTGATTCATTCACTGACTGACTGACTGACTGACTGATTGATCACCTCTCCTGAACAATTTTGTATGAAATTTTTTTTTTTCAATAATGGTGTCGTAGAGAGGACAAAAATTCATTCGGAACAAAAATATGGAGAGAGCTGATGATTGAGGATTTCAGAGACGAGCGAATGGCACGCTTAAGGTATTGAAGATAGGTGGGGGGTGCTCGAGCAAATGTCACTCGAAACGTCATCCAATTGGCAGTGAGCTGAAAAAAAATTCAAAATGGCGAAAAAAAGATGGCCGCCATACAAATTTCGTCGGCGTCCATCTCGGAGGATATAAAAGATGGAAGAGTGGTTTCTTCACAAAAGATGATCAAGATCCGAAGGTCTACTCGATGAATAGAAAAAAAAATCAAAATGGTGGAATTTATTTTTCCATAGAAAATGTATGGCGAATATTGAAGAGACTATAAGTTGTAAACTATGCAAGGCTTTGATGCGGTTCTTTGGAGAACTCTCAAAGAAAAATATGGGAAGACATGATGATTGAGGGTTTGGAAGATGGATGAGGAGCCCGGGCAGGGTATTGTAGATAGATGGGAGGTGCTCAAACAAAAATTACTCAGAATCTCATCCAATTGGCACTGAGATGAAAAAAACAAAATGGCGGATTCAAGATGGCGGCTATACAAATTTCGTCGGTGTCTATCTCACCAAGTATAAAAGATGGAAGAGTAGTTTCTTAGAAAAATATGATCAAGAACTAAAAATCTACTCGATGAACAGAAAAAAAACAAGATGACGGAATTTATTTTTTCACACAAAAAGGTTTTTTTAATGATGGCTTCGTATAGAAGACAAAAATTCATGCGGAGGAAAAATATGGAGAGAGCTGATGATTGAAGATTTTGGAGACGGGTGAGGATCACGGACAGGGTACTGAAGATAGGTGCTAAAACAAAAATTACTCGATAGGTGAGGGGTGCTTGAGCAAATGACAAATGTCACTCGAAACCTCATCCAATTGACAATGCGCTGAAAAAAAAGTCAAAAATTCTGGATTCAAGATGGCGGCCATACAAATTTCGTCGATGACTATCTCACTGAGTATAAAAGATGGAAGAGTGGTTTTTTGGCAAAAGATGATCAAGACCTCAAAGGTCTATTTGATGAACAAAAAAAAAATCATGATTGCGGAATTTATTTTTCCATACTTACATAATTTTTTTTCACTGATGTTTTCTTATAGAAGACAACAATTCATCCGGAGGAAAAATATGGAGAGAGCTGATGATTGAGGATTTCAGAGATGGGTGAGGACCACGGCCGCGACCAGGTTATTGAAGATAGGTGGGGGGTGCTCAAACCAGACCACTCGAAACCCCGCGGTCCGCTTTAGCGGGCCGCGCAGCCACGCGCAATACTTGTTTTTTTTTTATATACAACAACATGAAAATACATACAATCCTAAATTTTCACCCTTCTATCACCAACCCCTATTTTTTAATTGCGATATTAGTACTTTGATGACCGGGTAGGTTGCACTGATGTCAGTATGTCACCGGGCAGGACGACGTCTGCCGGGTCCGCTAGTACGATTATAAAAATATATTATTTGTATTTTTTCAGTTATGACCTTACCACGTCAATACCCATGTCATACATAGACAAGATACAATTCTATCTTTATTATCCTAACAAAAACATGGAGTTAGTCAAGATTTCCCTTCATAATACCTTCCTTAATTCATTGTAGGAAAAGGAGCATTAAATTCTAATCAATTGAAGTTACGTTACGTACATTATAATAATTTTAATATGTATTATTCGTATATAGAGGAGTCTAGATAAATCTGTCAGATTAATAGTTAGATATTTATCTAAACAGGAAGAGCATCGAACGCATTGAAATCAAATTGGCTGGAAGGAAAAACCAACGGCAGTCTGGTACCATGTTTTTACATACATTTTTTTGGCGCCTTATCATTTAAATAAATAGAGATATAATAAAAATGTTTAAAGCACATAGTATTTATTATAATAAGTAATTATTGTGTTATCAACAGTTTTATTCAGCTTCACTTTCTGTGGTACCTACCTGTGTATATATTTTTTTTAATTTTTTGTTTTTCGAATAAGGTGCAACGCTCTCCAACGGATTAGAGGGGTATCGAGACGCAGTAGGTTTTTTGACAAATTTGAGGTCTATACTCTGATTTTTAATCCCGTGAAATTCTGACGTTTCTTAATGTTACCAGAGATAAAACAGTTCCCGCAAAAAAATACTAAATTCAAAACTTACACATAAATAAAAATCAATTAGGTATCTCATATAGATATGACAAATGCCTGACAGATACTTCAGGTACTTTAGTTCGGGGTAAAATCGAACTTCAGGTGGTAACCCTGTTTTTCATACAAATAAGTCATTCTATTTTTAAATGACAACTGCCAAAATTCCACCGAATTAAAAATCAGACAATAACTTGATTTACTTTCATATAGGTAGTGATGGGTCATGGCGCCGGCTGACTCAGAGGGCTGCTCGCCATGGTGTGCCCCATTTCTCCTTCGTGTTTTCGTCTCTGACTTTTGTCAGTATTATGACTGAAGTTGTTAATATTTAAAGAGTCTGCGACTCCACTCGTATGCGTTGGGCTTTATTTTCTTTGAACTAAGAGGCCATCCATAAATTACGTTACACGAATTTCATGATTTTTACCCCATCTCCCGTCCTTATCATATTATCACACATGGTCACACACGTATCACAGCTGGTCATATTTGTTGTTGTTGGTCACACATTTTGAAATTTTTACACCTAGACATTAAAAAAATTGAATTTTTTGTCATAAGCATTGAATTAAAACAGCAGTACCGAATATTTTAAAAATTTTCTTTAATTTTGAAATGTGACGTCACAAAATTTAGGGCCCCTCCCACCCCCTTGTCACACAATATCACAATTCATCGACCCCCTATCCTCCCGTTAACGTGTGACGTAATTTATGGATGACCCCTAATTCGAAACTTCACGAATGAGTTAGAGAAGAGTTTCAGCATACTATCATACAAGTATTAAAATTATCGTTTCTATAATTAAACTTCTGGGGATACCAGATACGAATTTGATATTGTTAATTGTTACAAAAACATTGTAATTAGTTGATATCGCCAAGAGTACATTCACATGAAAAACTAAAGTGTTTAAATATACTTACACTTATCTTTTTGGAACGAGACGTGCCTTCGTTTTTATATCTTAGCTAAGAAATATGGAATCGGCTTATTAAAGCGTGAAACACAATATAACTAACAAGTATTAATTTGAAAAAACACCGACATGCGCCATTTTGTGGTGGCGGTCATCTTGAATTTACATAGTGCTATTCTACATAGCAAGCCCTTTCATTTGATACCCATATTGAAGGAGTTGTGAAAAAATATGTAATCCGCCATTTTGTGGCGGCGGCTATCTTGGATCGATTTTCCTCAAACATAACTAAGAACACTCCCGACTAATTCACCTTTTAAACAAAAAAAAAACGCATTCAAATCGGTTCACCCGTTTGAGTGCTACGGTGGAACATACAGACACCCCGTCGTTTTTGCGTCAGGGGTTTAAAGTAAAAGATGTACTACACAATACTGATAAAGAAAACCTAGATAGCTAAGAGCTAAGTATACAGATACTCTCAGCCAACCTGTGGAGAGATAAAGCTGTGATGGCCTAGTGGTTAGGACGACCGACTTCTAATCGGAGGTCGTGCGTTCGATCCCGGGCACGCACCTCTAACTTTTCGGAGTTATGTGCGTTTTAAGTATTTAAATATCACTCGCTTTAACGGTGAATGAAAACATCGTGAGGAAACCTGCATGCCTGAGAGTTCTCCATAACGTTCTCAAAAGGTGTGTGAAGTCTGCCAATCCGCTTGGCCAGCGTGGTAGACTATGGCCAAAACCCTTCTCACTCTGAGAGGAGACCCGTGCTCTGTAGTGAGCCGGTAATGGGTTGATCATGACATGTAGAGAGGAAAAGATACAGCAAACAGCATACCAGGCACAAGTTGTATCTAGATAGTATTTGCTTCTGTTTCCTGATTTTTACATAAGTTTGTTTCTAGCAAACTATAGAAGTTATTCTTATATATTATAGTCTTTTTCGATATCTCGTTTTGCTTCTGCAATAGCGTTTTGTGATTTCAAAATAATAAAAAGTGTCAGCAAGTTAATAGGTAGGTACGACATGACGCGAAGGCTGTATTTTTAACCTTTCCTTCTTCCTTCATTTAGCAATAAAATATTCATGTTCAATTTATCCTTATAGTATGTAAGTATATATAAACGTTCCATTTTTAAATAGTTATACATTTTCCGCATCAACATAGGCTGGCCGCCCATGGGCTACTTTCAACTGAGCGAACGCTTCATTTTCGTAACTAAGTGGATTTTAGCAGCTTTATTTCCGCACTCTCATAGTTCGATGGGACACAGAGATCAAATGCAGGGCCAACTTGGCCATGCTTTCCTACATGCAATCCGAGGCTCAGGGGTGTAATACCGGCAACTTCCCAACAACCGGGACTCAAACCCGAGTTCTCGTCATTCGCAGCCGAATGAGCTAGTCACTAGACCAAATAGACAGTAATTGCATAATAATAATATGGATTTAAAATATTATCACACTCCATAATTTTCTAGCTATCAAAATAAGAGGAGCCACAACACAGGCGCATGACGCGTGGCGGGCGTGTGCTCATCACGGCGTTCTATTGGTCCGTGAGCATGATGTCACTGATACAGTGATAGATACCTAGTACAAGTTCGCACAACTCTTCAGCGCTTGAAGATTTCGAGTAACCAAATAAAATAACGTAAAAAGCACCTAACGTTACAGTTTGCTATACGGTACAAAATTCAGTAAGGTCATAGGGGCTAACTCCGCCTAGCGGGGCATTTCCGTCTTTTTGTTACTAAAACTACGCTCGCTACAATCGAGCTGCGCCTTTGATGTTTATATCAGCTAACGAAGAAGACCCGCACGATAACGAAGATTGCTGACATAAAAATCAAAGGCGCAGCTTGATTGTAGCGAGCCACTAGCGAGCGTACCTAGAACAATAAAACGGTCAAGTGCGAGTCAAACTCGCGCAACGAGGGTTCCGTACTCCAGAAGTACAAGTAAAATCTGTTTTTCATTATAGTTCGGCCGTTCAGAGAATGCGTTCCTGACACCTATCAGTTAGTCACGACTAGTGATGGGCACAACATAACACTGAGTTCGTTACCGTTCCTCCAAAATGAACCGGCGCATTATTTTAAGATTATTTTCGTTTTAAATTGGCGGAATCATTTAAAATTTATATTTTAGTTATTTAAGTAGAAACCAAAAAAAGGTAATATTCATATAATAAAATTGTCAAATAAAAACAGATCGAAAACACTTGAAGAACGTGGTCTATGCGCACGAAACGACAACAGACGACTGTTTTAGCGTCACAAAATGGCGGCCCAACGCCATTTGGGGTTACCATTTTCAACCTAAATATAAAAATGCTACTTTCTTTCGCGCGTTCGGTTTGGTCATAATTTTATTTTTATATTTCATAAAAGTTATCTTATAGTCCATTATTTTCAAATTCTTAAAAAGAAAAACAAAGCGTATTATTTTATATTATAAGTATAACTGTATAAGAACAGATTACGATACTTGCCTGTTATTTTTAGCACAGCACTATTATACAAATATAAAGCGCTGACATAACCTTGTAATAGCGCAGTATAGATTTAGAAAAATATTGTTTACCAAGTTATTTGACACTCAGTTTGGCACAAAATTATAACATTCATTGATTATTGATATAATAATGTTGTTTTAATGCTCATCAATTGTTAAAACGGTAAACAACCAGCAAAAATATTTTTATCGTAACTGCAACGCCATTACAAAGCTACGTCGTCAGTTCAATCGCGACGTGTCAGGAACGCATTCTCTGAACGGCCGAACTTTAGTTTGTCTTAAAAGGTAAGGTGCTAATTAAGCTAGGCCTCTAAATTGTATGAGCGCTCATACAACTCAGAGGTCTATCTTAATTGGCTCAACTATGTATGTATGTATTACTACCATTTAGGTTTTCGACCCGAAACCTATAGGGTACTTCCGGTTGACCTAGATTTGTCAATTTTGGTCAAAAGCCAGGTCTTACGGATCAAGTAAAGGAAAAATTCCGAAAAATAAAAAAGTTGAAAATTAAGATAAATTTTGGTACTTACAAGTTTTCGTGAAAATCTAAATTTGCTCATATCTTTTTATTGTGTGGACTCAGGACCTTAATTTTTATACACCTAATAGGGACCATAGACTTTAGTTTCAACTTGTTAGGTCCGCCCGTTCCTGAGAAAATCGGTGGTGACACACGGACAGACGGACAAGAAAGTGATCTTATAAGGGTTCCTTTTTTTACCTTTTGAGATACGGAACCCTAAAAGACGGAATGCCCCGATAGACGAAATTAGCCCCAAAGAATTATTTTTTACTATACCTACTACTACTTATAATCTGATTTTTAATTCCGTGGAATTCTGACATTTCTTAATGTCACCAGAGATAAAACAGTTTCCACAAAAAGATAATAAATTCAAACCTTCTTACCTACTTTAAGTTTGGGGTAAAATCGAACTTCAGGTGGTAACCCTGTTTTTCATACAAATAACTCGTTCTATTTTTAAATGACAACTGTCAGAATTCCACCGAAAATCAGACTACACGTACTATTTATTATTTCTCAAAGCTTCCGCTTGAAGCGATGGCGGTAGATATGTATGGATGAACTTGAGGTTTAAAACTCGTCAGTTAAGGACCATTTTACTTTGAAGTTAAATTGTTTCGTTATTCGAAATCTATTAATGTTATCGAGATGTGTAAACTCATACCAACCCTACCGAGATAGTTGGCACTTATCGACCGTCCCCATGGCTATCACCTCGAGAGTGTACCTATATTATAGAAGATATTATAGAAGTATATTATAGAATAGAATAGAAAAGTTTTTATTCAAATAAACTTTTACAAGTACTTTTGAATTGTATAAAGTAACAAGGTATATTTTAGGAAAAATTTAACCAACTTCTTACTTCGGTCCAGTTATCTCAGAAAAATCGGTGTAGGTACTTACCATTCAAAAATATTAGTGACATATTTTATGCGTGTTACTTCGTACACCTTGGTAACTAGATCTGCTATGCACTAAAACCTTGCTGAATGTATGTATGTAGATTACGATAATGAAAAAATCAGCCAAGTGCGAGTCGGGCCTCGCTCTTTCAGGGTTCCGTACATAATTATGAACAATATAATATTTTGGGTCTAAGAAATATTAAATTTCCGAGTTAGACATCGCAAGAAATCGTGAAAGAAAAACGCAAAATAAGTTCGTTTGTTTTGGTCACAGCTTATAAACAATTTTACGAATCGTTGTTTTCAGTATTTGTTGTACAAATAGAGCATATAGTACATAATATACCGAAATATCATATTCCTAACTAGTTTAGTTTTTTAGATAGCCCCCGTCACAAAAATGGTCTAAAACTGACAAATTTGATGACCCCCCATTTCCTTGCTTTTTAAGCAAAAAATTAAAAAAATATATATTCGTACTCTACTCAATGAGCTCTAAACAATGATACCCCACAAGCTAGGGTAAGAAAAAAATTTTTTTTTCCGGCTCCTTTCTCATGTATGGGAGCCCCCCTGAAAAATAATTTAATTCAATTTTTAATTCAATATTTGATTTTGGGTCAACGTTTTACACCAAATACCAAAATTTCGGGTTTGTAACTCATTTCGTCTGCGAGCTAGAGACCTGTGACCGGCGGACAGACGGACAGACAGACAGACAGACAGACAGACAGACAGACAGACAGCCGAGTGACATTAATAGGGCTCCGTTTTTACCCTTTGGGTACGGAACCCTAAAAATCATCAAAATCAATTCATTTGTTTTTGCAATAATCGCGAATATACATACATACTTAGTTACAAACATACATACGGGTCGAATACAGAACCTCCTTTTTTGAAGTTGATCAAAAATAAGTAAAACCAGCACAAATCACATATCAATTTTATTAAAATGTCTTTTCATACCAAGCTTGTATATTCTAGTAAGTACATCAATCTACCTCGCCTATTATATTATGTATTTTTAAATGATGTTTCATTTAATAATTCACAGTTATTAAATTTTAAATTAAAAAACATGTAGGTACGTATTTCAGACATGCATCGACAATTTGTCTTTTCCATATTTCACGTAAAATAGACACTGAAATAACAACAAGAAATAATAATAACTAAGTAATGTAGCACATATCAATGTATTTAATAAAATATATCAACCTACAAACAAAAAAAAATATTTTTGTGATAAATTGGTAATTAAAATTTGACATAATTAGACAAGGTAAGTCTAATTATAGCATTTTTACACTCGTATTTTTATGGCTAGCCAAAACAAAAATTTATATTTTATTCATAAGCCTACCTAATTTAGAAAAATAAGGGCCTACGCCCACGGTGACTTTTTGCTGCGATGGCTATAATATACAGTCGCAAAAAACTCACAATACAGTCGGTAGGGATACTGTCATTACTATTGCGATACAGCAGCGATGCAGAATTGGAATGTGAGATGGTGATAATAAAAAAAAACCCCGCTGCGTGGGCTCTTCTCAGGCCAGGGCGCGTTTGGAACCCTCGTAGTTTTAGTTTAACATTTTAGAAAATAATTATCACCATTACCTCACTTTTATGTACCTATTTCTTAAATTGACGTTCAAAAAGTGTACAGTGTACCAATCTATATATTATATAAAACAAAGTCGTGTTAGTTCGACCACTTATAACTTGAGAACGGCTGGACCAATTTTCATTGTTTTTGATTTGTTGTATTTGTCTCCATCCAGAATAGCATATAATAAACATTAAAAATATTAGAAAATTGACGAAAAATTAAAATACGAGAAAAAACATTTTCCCATACAAAATGTTCACGGGTTTCGTAACTGCCAAACATCCCGTCACGTGGATACGGTAAACTCTTTCACCCGTACCTATATGTATAATTCTTCCGCACGTGTGTTTGTCAACTCCTCCTAAACGGCTGGATCAATTTGTGTGTATATTTCAATGGGTTCCTGGATGGTTTGAAAACTCAATCACTGGATAGGTAGGTACAGGTAACCTACCGGGTCTCGGAAGGTGGTGCTGATGTCGGTATGTCACCACCGGGCAGGACGAAGTCTGCCGGATCCACTAGTTTTGAATAAAGTTGATTTGACTTTGACTATCGAGACATTATTAATTTCGTTAACTATTTACTTACTCACTGTATTATCTCACTAATACAATGTTACTAATAATATTGCTAATGTAGGGTGTCTTCTACAGCAACGGTGATGCATCGATTCTGCCCTGTGTTTAATAATAATAACAAATCATAAAAATCGCTATAAAAAGTCGCAGTGGACGAAGGCACTTACATAATTAATAGTTTAGGAGGCAGGTGAATAAACTCCTGAATTGAAAACATTAGCAAATATATTATTAAGCGATTGGCAGTATTGTGAATTCTGGTGTTGTGGCAAACCCATTTTGCTGCTCAGATTTTTCATTATAATGCCATTACTGTGGTGTTGATAATATTTTTATCAATATACTTTTTTGAAATTACAATATTTTTAAGTAGTATGACTTATATTGTGTCTCTCTTTAAGCAATTCTTATACAGATATATAAAAATAATTTATAAACTAATTATACAAAAGTAAATATTCTTTACGATTATAATATGTATTTTCCTTTATAAATAAAATTTTTACTTAATTAATTTATTGCTCGTGATATGCGAAGTTATTTTGCGAATTACGAGTAGTTTCATTAAATGAAATCCAGAAATATATTACAAGATTTTTTAATTTTCTGTAATTTTAAAATTGACTCGAACATTTATATTTTTTGGGATTTATTGTCCTTTTTGTGCACAAATAGTATATAATAGTATATGTCACGGGTAAATAATTTCTTTAAAAATCTAACTTTTGTTATTGTAAATAAAATAAGCTATTGGAGATTTGTGGCATTAAAATAATATTTTTCATTTAATTTTAAATAGGTACATTTTTTTGGATAACTTCGCGTAAAATATAATTAAAATAAAGCAACATTACACTTAGCTAATTTACAATATTATAAATAACGCATCAACATTTCTATAATTATTTTAATATACCTAAATATTTTTAACAATATTGATCGTAATTAAAAAATTTATTTTTTTCATATAAAGATATTAATTCAATATAAATTAAATCTTTTAAATAAATATCACACGAATAAAATTTGTCTTACATTAAAAATTATTTCTTTCGCTCATTTTGGGAATATTTTTTTTAAGGATTAAGACAGAAGATATAACTTGTTTAGTGAACATACTTACAATGATTGTTATTTTTTCTTAATAAGTAAGTATCCCATTGTATATATGGTTGGTTGTAATTCCTGAAAAATATTTATTTCTAACATTTCAGACGATAAAAATGCGCTCGATATACACCCTAAAAACAATAGAATAGCTTGCACACTCGATATTACTAATTTATCAATTAGTTACATTAATGAACTTTACTATTATACAATTTTTCAGTCAACCTTCGCTAATTGGAAGACTAACGAAAACCATTACACATTCTAAATTTACACGAACACTTCTAACATATCTATATTTGCATAGTATAAAACAACGAATGATTTTTTTGCGTGTTTTAAAAAAATACTTCATCATCATCATTTATTAGGAATTTATGAGGTTAACCCAATGGGTTAACCAGAAAATTTTATAACTTTATTTTAGTTCTTTTTTTTAAACTGAATTTTCAAATAAATTAGTATTACATACAACTGAACATACCATGTAATCATTGAGCTATGAGGTCGAAAATCACTGGAAATTACAAAGATACAAAGTGTATAACTGCGTCGTTTTATACTAGACAAAATCCTGTCTAATCTATAATACATACATGTACACAAGGTTGCTAGGTTACGGTTATAAAATGTGGACACAACCGATTTTCTTTAATCTATTACTCTAAGAGCCCAAAAAAATAACTCCCCACAAATCATAAATCTGCAATAATTATTACTTTTGCCACCCAAGCAACATCGAACTTTAGGCTTACACGCGGTTGTATAAACACCGATTATAATACTTCTTGGGTTCTTAGACTATAATATCTCCTGTATCTAGGTAGCTGCATTTACATGCAATAGGTTGATCTCTTGATCTGGGCCTTGAATGTAACTTTTAAAATTGAATGTTGATATCAATCTGTTATTTTATTTGGACGGCCTTACTTCGTGATATTTTGACAGTTCCATACAAATGCAAATTAACGTAACTCCATTGTCACTTACACTAAAATATCCCCTTGCTTGTTTTCAAATTAAAACCGTGACATTAGAGTTATGTTAGTTTGCCAAAAGTGTCAAGTACATGTTACACGTTTACACGACGCTTGCATTGCTCAAATCAAAATCCGCATGCATTAATCTTTAGTGTTGTACGTATATTTTGGTTTTGTTATTTATCGATACAAACTACTCTTTTTTCACCTGTATATCTTAATGGAATCAAAACGTTTGTAATATTAACACTTAAATAAAAATGTAACGAAGCTTCGTCTTATTTTCCCATGAAGCCATTTTCGCTTTACTTTGTCACAATATACCTACTATGATTAATTAATTATTTATTGTTATTAAAACATCAGTTAAGTACATAAAAAACATTCACGTTTTCTTCTTACCGTAATTCACAATTTATTAATTTTAAATATACCTAGGTAAAACTTTTGTAGCTGTTTTCATGAAATTTTAAGGTTATAAGCTTAACACTTAATGCCAGTACTTTAAATGAGTATAGTATCTATAGGTACATAGTATTCTTATCTATGATGAAACGTTTTCTTTAGTTTTTACATTTATTGGAATATCGATCTATAAAAGTCGACTAGGAAACTCGTCAAAATGGCTAAGTCACATTGGTGACCCGCGTACAAAAGTACGCGATATTTCAAAGTCCTTTAATTTAATACACCTAATGTCGGAAGTCATCGTCCACACCTGCAGTATTTACAGATGGACAAACATACTGCTTGAAAATATTAATGGTATTTTACAAGATTTTACACTCACTCCTGCAACTGTAACATAATATTTAGTAATATTAAAACAATAATGCACCGCCAAAACTTTGTAAAAAAATAATAATATCAACTAAAATTATTCAGCTCGTTAATTATTATCGGTCCTAAAACGATTATATCAGTTTGCTAGTACTTTGTTATTCAATGGCCAACTAGTAGCAGATAGCAGGCCAAATAATGGTCTACTAGATTTAACACCATAATAATCGTAGGTATTTATCAACAGTCAAAAGCGAATAATATGTTAATATTTATTTATTATTTATTTATTTAATACTTTATTGTACACCAAAAAACAAATTAGACAAAAGAAACATTTTAAAAGAAATAGGTACAATGGGCGGCCTTATCGCTTAGAAGCGATCTCTTCCAGGCAACCTCGTTGTGGAGAATATAAAAACTAGAGAAGTGTATAAGGGTGTACGCTAAAATTAGAGAAAATTAAAAGTATATATACGAATAATAGACATACAAATACTTACATACGAAATTACATAAAATATACATATTAGACATATATATATAAATACATATATATATATAGAGTAAACATTTGTAAAATAAAGCCCAAAACACGCCAGGAATGATGGTTAACTATTTGTAGTACCTACCTGGGTACTATCTGAGGTAAAAGGTTCAGGGAGGATAAAAATGCGTTTTGACAAGTCTTTTAAATATGGCAGGAGATTGCGCACGCTTGATATGAAACGGTAAGGAGTTCCAGAGCCGAGCGGCTACTATGGAGAAGGATTTAGAATAAAATGAAGTATTATGGGAAGAGATTTTTAACATAAGATTGTTATCAGAGCGAAGAGACAGACTGTGGGTGTTCCCTAGAAACTCAAACCGCTCTTTAAGGTAAGGAGGCGTGGTAGGATTGAATAGTACAGAGTATAAAAGAGAAAGAATGTGGGTGTTCCTGCGAAGGCGAATCGGAAGCCATTTGAGTTTTCTGCGAAATTCAGAAATATGGTCATATTTTCGGAGTCCAAATATGAACCGAATACAGAGATTCTGAATGCGCTCAAGTTTATTTAGCAACTCCTCATTTAAATTGAGATAGCAAGTGTCAGCATAATCGAGAATCGGTAGAAGGAGTGACTGTACAAGTGCAATTTTGGTTGGCATGGGTAGGAAATTGCTTAATCTGCGGAGAGATCCAATCGACGCAAATACCCTTCTACTCACCTCACTTATATGTGGGCCCCATGATAAGTATTTGTCAAAGGTAACGCCAAGATTTTTTACAGTGTCACTGTATGGCACGAGTGTCCCATCAAATATGATAGCGGGTAAAGTAGACAAATCAATACGCGTGACCAATTTTTGACTGCCTATTATTATTGCCTTGGTTTTAGATGGATTTACCTTAAGACCATACGACTTACTCCATTCCACTATTAAATCAAGATAATACATACATACATAACGAATTATAATTTTATCATTTCCAAAATAAAAAAATGTTAAGTAATTTAAAAAAAATCACATAACATCATGATAACTGTTCACTGTTCAGTATTCGAAATGAAAATAAACAATATTACATTATAAAAGGTACAAGATATCACTTTTTCGATATATAAAATTGTACCAAATTTTAGCAATCACTTTGCGAAGGCCGTTCACACTGCTCGTTTATCATTTCGTTGGGAGACATTAGGCTTGTTACACCAATAAAGGCGCGTACACACTCCCACACAAAGCGTAAAAAGTGTCCACACGTAAACACCGGCCGTTGTCGTGGCAACTAGATCAGAGTCTCTTTCCCCCCGAGCTTGGTGAGGTCCGTATAGGGACATTGCCGCGGCGGGGGGCTATCTCTCCTCGGCCTTTGCTCGTCATACTAGTTTTTCGACGTCAGTATTGTTACGAACTCTGAAATAGGGAAAAAAACTATTAAGCAATAATTACAGTATTAAGTTATATTTTTTATCGACATCAAGTTTTGCGCTTCACTATGATAGAGAAAAATAGAGAGGACATTTTTTTATGTAGGTCTGCTTTGCGGATCATGTCATTAACCTCTTCTTCGCCCAGTCGCTCCCCAAGATTTGTAGTTATGAATCTAAGCTCAACTAATATTATGAACGAAGTCAAACTAAGGTTACAAAACTCACCGTCGTAGTTGACCATACCATCGCCGTCAAGGTCTGCTTCGCGGATCATGTCATCAACTTCTTCTTCGCTCAGTCGCTCCCCTAGATTCGTCATCACGTGTCTAAGCTCTACCGACGATATTAGCCCGTCGTTGTTTTTGTCAAATACCCTGAAACATTGAAGTTGTTAAAGCCCAAATTAGATGATTCATTTTCGAGGCTTCATCGATGAATCATCGAAAATGAACCGTCTGAAGACCGACTCTTCATCGTTCACAGGCACTGTGCCATAACAAATATCGTATTGTGTATCGTTCATCGCTAAAATGAACGATGAACGGAGCATCGTCTAATTTCGACTTTAAACAATTTATTGTTGGCCCAGTTAGTGCTGTTTTTAACCGACTTCAAAACTTCTAGCGTAGTAACGACATAATCTAGTGTCAAAAATGTCTCGGGTGTCAGAACACATCAAAGCGGCGAACAACAACGATCCTCAGAAGTCTGCGATCGCGGAGCATATTCTACAACCGGGAACACTAGATTGAACTTTATACACTAGAATAGATTGAACTTTATAACCCCTGAGTTCTTTCCACAGACCACCGTCCTAGCCCACCGTCCTAGACCACCTAGATTGAAATCCGCATACATCAGAATTTCAATCGTGACGATGGCTATAAGCTACCGAGTATGTGGAATCCAATGATAGAATAATGTTGGTATTCACCTGAAAGCCTCTCTAAGCTCGTCCTCGCCGTCCGCGCCGCGCATCTTCTTCGACATCATCTGGAGGAACTCGTTGAACTCGATCGTGCCGTTGCCATCTTGGTCCACCTCCTTCACCATATCTCGCAGTTCAGTCTCTGCAAGGCATAATTTAACTTTTGTTAATAACCGACTTCCAAAAAGGAGGAGGTTCTCAATTCAGCGCGTATTTATTTATTTTGTTTTGTTATACTAAGCCGTGACCAAGTGATTCAGTATTCAGGTACGATGCCGTATATAAAACCATCAGAGGTATGCATACCTCTTCCAAGTTAGCCCGCTTCATCTTAGACGAGTGAGATTTCAGTGAAGAGCTAAATTGTAAAAAAAATACTTGACAGAACAATCCCATTACATTTTTTAAACTTGAGCTGGGATCAAACCCACGATCATTTAATCTTCAGCCGAACAAGCCAGCAACTAGACCAACGGGATAGTTATGTCATTACTAATATGGTAATACGTATACAGTCCGTTTCCAAAAAGGTGCGTTTATTTCAAAGAGTTTCCTAAATTGCGTCGTTCACCACAGTAAAAAACAAAATATCGCAACCGCCAGCCGTTTATTTAAGCGTCCCAAAATAAAAAAACACATTAGAGACTTTTTGTTTTTGTTATTAATTAATTTTTTTCCCGACTTTTATGCGAACGAACACACACTTACTTCAACAATCAACAATATTTTATATAAATAAAAATCAATTTAAGTGTATTTGTCCTCTGTGCGTTGCTAAACTATTCATCCGATTATGATAAAGCTTTGGTGAGTAGTTCTGCGCAAGACATCGTATCTACCGTAAATTAAACCAAGAGTAATGAAAATAACTGTGATGGTTGTAATGTGATGATTTTCATGTGGAGTAATTACATGATGCTACGCGTTTCTCCATACAAAATACGAGACGGTAATAACTAACTATAATATTTTATTTTGTATGGAAAAAACGTGTGTTCTCCACACACGCAACGTTTTGTTGAGTGACATGTCGGCAGTGTAACTTTACACTAACATACATACACGTAAGCCGTGTAAGCGATACGCGACCAATAAATAACGGACGATTCGCATACTATACAGGTAGAGTTTAATTTCGAGGGTAGGTCATAAAAAGAGCTGGGTATTATTTCGTATTTAGATTAGGTATATTGTTTTGGACAATGAATTATCCGGATGAGAACGAACCGACCAGTAAAAGATAAACTATATTAAGGTGTTTTGACAGCTTGTAGGGGAAGATTTGAATAATTTTACGCAAGCGCCAAGTCTCTCGGAATACAAGATACTGCTTCTCATTATTTGGACATCCGCCCCCTCTCCCTACGTGAACCCACATACCTTAATGGCCTTGATAATACAAGTACCGTCCGCCACAATTTTCATTTGGGTTCCGTATTTAAAGGGCAAAACGGAACCCTGTTGATGTTACTCTACCCTCTTTTGTCTGTAGGTCTTTCCGTCTATATGTCGCGGTTTCGTGACATACGGACGGAGTTTCAGATATGTTTGGATATTTGATGTGGAATGTCGACTTAAAACCGAATATTGAATTAGAACTTCGATTAAATTGTTTTTGAGTGACGGTCGATACCTACATGGAAAAGAAACCGAAAAAAAAAATTTCTTACCCTGGCATGTGATGTGGGGTGTCATTTCATGATTTTTACGTACCCTGCCATGTTTAGAATTCATTGCTAAATAATCAATGCAACTACAAATAATATAGTTTTTATTCTTTTTGTCCTCAAAAAGCATCAAAGTTGTCAGTTTTAGACCATTTTATTACGGATCTAAGTAGGTATATCTTAAGCGAAACTTTAACTTGGAATTTCTGTTATTTTTTTTTTGGAACAAATGAATTTGAAATTATTACAATGTGGTTTGTAAGTTCTTTTTATTGCTTAATATTCATAAGTGTTCGCAACATTTATGAATATTGAGTAAGAAAAAAAACTTAGTATAATATAGAAGAAAAAATCTGTAGTCGCCCTAATGAAATGGGTCAACATAGGCTGGTCGGCGCCTGATAAAAATTCATGGAGGCCCATTCATCGTGGGCCGCAAATTGAAACGTCTAGCTTCCCCGTGTATTCATTTATTCATTGGTGTGCGTCCAAATAACGCCTCTAGCACCGTGGCCTATGAATAAATAAATGCGACGTTTATCGGACAAAAGGTTTCGACTACTTGTGCACTAAACATAATATATCCATAGGCCGATCCAAATCCGAAATAATATCCTCCAAAAAAACTATAGTTCTATTTTTTTTTTTTTTGCTTTTCATAGCGGGAAGCAAAATTTTTTAGTGTACGTATAGGGTAGACTGGGTACGGTTGAAACGGTGGACGGTTGAAACAAAGCGAATATCTCGACACCGTGTGTGGTGAGGTTGATGGTTACAAGGGAAGAACGAAGCGGACGACAAGTCCAAACACGAATTTTGGTGTTGTGTCGCCCTTCGCGCGCTGTACTTGTAGATAAGAGGCCTCATTGTGTTTTTTGACGTAAAAGTAAGTATTTTATGTCCGTACATTTTTGAAATTATAATGGTTTTATTAAAGTTAGAGTACTGAGAGTTTTGTATCGTTTTTATTGAAGTTTGTAGAATATGGTTGTATGATTAGTGTTTATTTAAATTTATTATTATTCTTACTGCGAACAATTTTATACCTAGAAGGGGGGTTGGGGACAGTTGAAACATTTTTTGTGGGTACGGTTGAAACAATGTATTTATTTTATTTTCTTGTTTCAAAGATGCCAAAGGGAGACTACGAGATGTCAAGCTGACTTATCGACGTAAAAGTAAGCATAATAAGGTGTAAAAGCCGGAACTTCGTTAAGAACAGCGGCAGAAAAGAATGGACTGAACCACTATTCCCAGTTGAGATATACAATGTACGTAAACGAGATGCGACTGGTGGCAATGAAAATCAAGAAATGGGATATAAAGCTCACAATCGAGTGTTTAACCAGGAACAAGAGCGTGAACAATCTAAATATTTAATTAGATGTGCAGACATATATTTTTGCCTAACTAAAAAGGATGTCTAACTAAACTATGCTAAACTAAAGGATATATTAACTAGAAAGTAGTAAAATGTTATTAGACGAGGAATAAAAAAGTTCATTTATTATATTTTGTATTATTTGCATGTGTTTCAATTGACCCCAGGCACTGTTTCAACCGACCCTGGCATGGGGACGGTTGAAACAGTTTCCCATTTTTTTAAGATTTGATTTTACACATAAAATACAATACAGTGATCGCAAATAACATTGCCCATTCGTAGACAGATATGTGGTCTTTTATTTGATATATTTCTTTCAATGCTCGCTTAACTATTCCCGACGTAATGGACGATTAACGCTAAAATGTTTCAACCGTACCCAGTCTCCCCTACGCAATATGCAGCTATACAAATTAAAAATACGAGTAAGTGTATTATAAATAACTATTTGGTATAATAACATCGGACGCGGCTGCGCTCCGGTTTGAGGTCACGACTCACGATCCATATAAATCAAAAATGAATAATCACTACATAGTATAAAACAAAGTCGCTTTCTCTGTCCCTATATCCTTATGTATGCTTAAATCTTTAAAACTACGCAACGGATTTTGATGCGGTATTTTTTAATAGATAGAGTGATTCAAGAGGAAGGTTTATAAGTAGAAAAATTGGACCCGGTAGGTGGCGCTAATAGCGGGCAGGACGACGTCTGCCGGGTCCGCTAGTTCATTTCATAAATCAATGTTCATGTATGTACATTTTATTTGAACGCTGCATAATTTGTTATAACATTTTAAAAATGAAATTATAATATTTTCATTACCTTGCCACCACCACCACCACTCTCTAAAATCCCTCTCTACTATGAGAGAGGAGGCCTGTGCCCAGCAGTGGGACGTTCAAAGGCTGTAGTGGTAATTCAAACGCCATGCTTCTATTCAATAGAGTTAGTAACACGAGAGTAACGTAGAGTTAGTAACGTGCCTTATTAGAGAGTAATCTCTGTTTGTGTGTTGTGTAAAGTGATGTTTACCTGAAGGCCGCTGTCCCAATGACCTCATGACGACGCCCAGTTCGGCCATCGTGATCGTCCCATCCTCGTCCTTGTCAAACAGCATGAAGGCTTCCTTGAACTCTGAAAACAGTCGCATTGTACCTGTGATTAATTTTATACTCACTGTACTCGCAACTTGGTGAAGTTAGAGTGTAGGGTTAGTGAGTGCAGTTACTTTGTTTGGGCAATTTAAATTTCAGTAAATGGTTCAAGTTATTTGAAATATTAAACTGTGGTAAAAAACTACTCGACATAAAACTTTTGTTAATGCAAAAAGTCAATTTCACAAAAAATGTCAGTTACTTTGTTTATCGCTAAGGCAGCCGTAGTGTTGCTGACCTTGGAATTTCATTTCCCTATTTTTCATGAGATTCTGGTCGATCTATACCTACCGCAATACCCGCCCTTGATAGATATAACAATATTTTGATATTTATTTATTTATACAAAAACAAGTTTCAACATACATACCTGCAACTTGTTCCTCTGTGAGGCCATATTCTGACTGAAACAAGAAAAAAGAAAGGATTAAGGAAAATATTGGTGTGTACAAAAATATGACCTATTCACGATATACGATTCAACAAAATATGTTTGAAAGTTTATAAAAAGCGGCAACTTAGAAATATTATTTACTAGCTGGAGTTCGCGACTTCGTCTGTATGGATTTAGACTTTAGGTTTTTCTCATCGGAACTCTTTGCCTATCCCGAATAAAAATTAGCGTAGCAAGAGCATAGCTATATATGTGTCCATCTCCAAAATGCAAGTTATCGCCGAAAAAGGCTCACAGATAGAATACACAGACAGATAAACAGTCAGACATAAGACCAGATAGTCAGATGGCCACACTTTCTCATTTATATCTACTTAACTAGCGGACCCGGCAGACTTCGTCCTGCCCGCTATTAGCGCCACCTACCGGGTCCAATTTTTCTACTTATGAACCTTCCTCTTGAATCACTCTATCTATTAAAAAAAACGCATCAAAATCCGTTGCGTAGTTTTAAAGATTTAAGCATAGGTACATAGGGATATAGGGACAGAGAAAGCGACTTTGTTTTATACTATGTAGTGATACTAGCGGACCCGGCAGACGTCGTCCTGCCCGCTATTAGCGCCACCTACCGGGTCCAATTTTTCTACTTATAAACCTTCCTCTTGAATCACTCTATCTATTAAAAAAAACCGCATCAAAATCCGTTGCGTAGTTTTAAAGATTTAAGCATACATTGGGACATAGGGACATAGGGATATAAGGACAGAGAAAGCGACTTTGTTTTATACTATGTAGTGATTAGCATGGATTTTTATATTTATACCTATATTTAATTTAATACTAACAGAAAATTGCCGTGTAGTCAAATCCTTAGTGACCCTACGCAGTCTCCTGTATTCCTTATTATATCTGTCATCTGTTTTCACTATTTCCGCCATTTTTGACCAAACAAGCCTTACACTAAAAAGATCAGTCTGTTTATTCCTTTTATCGACTAAATTTCTAACTTTTTTCAATACACTCGCACAAAAGTTTTCCAAAGCTCGCTTGAAAACAATGCGAAGTTTCAACTTTCAATTCGAACCCACTTCACTTGAAAATGGAACATGGAGTTTTCGAACCTCCCACCGTGATTTAAAATTCGAACAAAAATCTGAACGTCTATAATTTTATTCCACTGACACTTTTACTCTTTGTTTACAATAACAATCAATTTGAACAATTCCAGTAAATTTGAAAGTAGAACGCGGAGTTTTGAACTTTAATTTTCGAACGCACTTAAAAATTTTACGCGGAATTTCCGATCGCGATTCGACATTCGCGGGTCACTTTTGTTGTTGTGACACGAAAATGGAACGTATATTTTTCGTACACGATTCAAAAATCGAACACAAATAAAACAGCAATCGAACATAATAATTTGGCGAAACTTTTAAATGAAATTTTAATTTACATCACATTGTATGTACCTACAACACGAAACACGGTGAGAATTCTCGAAAATCGAACACAGACGTGTTTTCTTTCGTGATTATAAATTTTATTGTTTTTTTTTAACGCGCTAAAGGTCAGCTGTGACACGCGCGGCGACAATGACTGTGACAGCTCGGTTATGTGTAGACGCTATATTTAAATTGGATTTTTGCGCTATAACGACAAACACGCACCACAACACTGTCCACAGTGGTGCCAAGATTACACAATATTTCTGTTTCACGATTAACATAGTTACTTTAGTTTCATTTTCAAAGGAATCTTTCTGTGAAAACTGAATCTAAATTGGTTGTAAATGGGACAGTAATACAGCGGATCTCTCTCTTGAGTACCTATCTACATATGTCCCGAAATGTTAAATTGCTTCTTTTATTTTTATGTTCAATTTATTATGTTATAGTATAATATATATAGGAACAAAATTCGTGTGTATTCCATAAGAATCGGTTCAGTATAAATAAATGAAAAATCAATCGCATCTGTATTGATTAAGTATACGAAAGTGAAGCCGCCCATCAACCCACATTAGAACAGTGTGGTAGATCTATTTTGCTTCTATATCTCTATCTATCACTCCCATCAGAGAGTAGACATGATGTGCTCAGCATCGAGACGTAAAAGAGCTGTAATATTATACGAAAGTGCAGCTAAACAAGACTGGTTCAATGATTCGCCGTGCGGTCATTGTAGAACGGACAGATAACTCCGTGATCTTGGCACGGCGGGAATCATTTGGAACGAGTCACATTTGGCGGCAAAATTAGGGATACGCCCATTGAGTTATAAAATGTAGAGATGCAGACCTCATACAAAGTGCTCTGACCGATTAGACAAAGAAGATTACACAATGGAACTAATAATAGCCTCAATAGTGTGACGGTCAGGGCGTGGACCAAAAGATCGACGGTTCAAATATCACCCCTTGCACATAATTATTTTAGGCTTAGTTAAAAGGGAAAGGAGCATGGCATATCCTTTAAAAAAATAATTAACTAAACACAAGGAACAAGCTTTAGTGTTTATTTCTGACACAAAAACTGACAAACGTAAAATTGACGCCGTGTTTAATATTTTTTTTGTAATAAAACTAAATATACTAAGTATAATACTGAATTAATATATTCATCTATTTTAATTTTGTAATAATGCCGCCTAGTTGCGTCGTATTATGATAAAGACTGTGATATTTTTGAAGGACAATGTAGAAGCGAGAATTAACTGAATGACAAAAAGCACGACTGGCGACTGTGATGCACAGGTCGAGCCAAATTATGAGAGACAGTGCACGCTCTAGTAATTAACAACTCAACACCAATTACTGTAATGAAATAACAAATAGTTTCTATGTATTTTGGTACTTCTTTATTTATAGACCAATTTATACTAGTCTTTGGAGAAAAACATAATAATTTATGTTAGATGAAAATCTTGGCTAGTCCTAAATGCCAACAGTTTTTGGGGCAGAATAGTTTTTGAAAGATCTAGGTTGAAATCTCACTCGATAGACTGATTTCGTAGCCACCTCTGATAAAATACCCAGCTGAGTTTGTCATGGGCTCCTCTCAGACCCCGGCGCGTTTGGAACCATCGTAGATTTAGATTTAAGGTGTCGTAAACCTATTAAATTAACATTCAAAAAGATCAATTTATCAATTTTATACTCAGACTGGACATGGCTTCGGTGTAAATTAAATTGATTATTCACATTAATATTATAAAGGCGAAAGTTTGCTTGTATGTGTATGAGTGTATGTTTGTTACTCTTTAACGCCGCAACTACTGAACCGATTTGGCTGAAATTTAGAATGGAGACAGATTATGCCTTGACTTAACACATATACTACTTTTTATTCTGAAAAAATCCACAGTTCCCGGGGATTTTGAAAAAATCGAAATTTGATATAGCAATCTACAGCTGCAGCTATAGCTTACTATAGCAAACTTCCTTGAAAATAGGTATAAAGGGAGCGGGAACGGGAAAATGAAATCCACAATTTCTGAAACCGAAATTCTGCGTGCGAAGCCCCGGGCAAAAGCTAGTAATATTATAATATAGAACCTTCAGACAGTTACCTATATAAATTTTTGCGTAGGTAGGTACAAAATGAAATATTTACAATTTTATGTAAGTAGTAAGTACCTACTTAACTACCTGTTTACTTTTACTTCACGTATTGACTCAAGTGCATGCATCGACGGAAAAATAAATGCAACTTGAGCAAAATAATGTTCGAGGTTAAACATAATAATTATTATCTTTACCTGTCAATATTATTTATTTTAAAGTCAGAATTCTATTCAAGTGTCTAGTTTTTATATAAACAAAAATAAACACAATATAGTCGTTAGTAATCCGTCCGTAATGACTCTACCACCAGTTTGGAACCCATTTTTTATCTTCAAGCTAGCGCCATCTACGGAGATTTTCCAGAACAAATTAGTCCAAACTATTACACATAGACGGCGGTGCACATCGCGGGAAGAACAAAAGTTGGGCCATTAAAACTTTCTTTTTTTAAATTAAGTAATAATATTATATTTTAACTGATGTAATAATTAATTTGCTTTGTTTTATTACTACTATTAAACCGAATATTGAATGGGAAATTCAATTTGAAAATATTTTTAAGAGATCCCTTAGGTACATGAAGAAGTAGATGAAAAAAAAATTTTTGTCACCCTGGCATGTGGGATGTCATTGTTTAGATAGACATACACACATATATACACAGATAGAACATAATTATTTTTTATTATTTTTAGGTTTGTTTTAGGTACTTACCTTCGAAAACAGAAATAGGGTTGTCAAAATTTTTAGACCGTTTCTGTTACGGGTTCTATCTCAAAAACCTAAACTAGTTAGGAATTTGGAATGTCTGTATATTCTGAACCTTAGATTGTATTTAAATAACATTACAAGTATAAATTAAAAATTTAAAAACCCCCGACATTCGCCATTTTGTGGCGGCGGCCATCTAGGATTTGCAATAATGCTATTCTACTAGTCAAGCCCTTTCATTTGATACCTACCCATATTGAGTTGTGAAGAAATATGTACTCCGCCATTTTGTAGCGGCGGCCATCTTAGACCGATTTTCATCAAACATAGCTTGTTAGCTACACTCTCGACTAATTCTTCTTTAAAACAAAAAAAACCGCATTATTTGAATGCGGTTTTTTTTTTCACCCGGTCCACCCGTTCGAGCGCCACAGGGGAACAGACAGACACACACACACACACACACACACACACACACACACACACAGACACGTCAAACTTATAACACCCCGTCGTTTTTGCGTCGGGGGTTAAAAATAGTGAAAATACCTAATCATAATGTACCTACTTAAAACATAAGCTGTGAGAAAAACAGACGAACACTTTCTATGTACGGAACTCTAATAGAGCGTATCTCGACACTCACTTGACCAATTTTTAATTTTAGTACCATGTTATTGTGAGTCGACAAGCCGTGAAATTTTACTATCATTCTCTGAAACTATGCAAAGCAAACTATAAAATGTGAGGTAATTAAAGAAAGCGGTAGACCGGGCCACACGTTCACGCCTTGTCTTTCAGGGTGCCTCGTAAACAGTTTTATAATAGTCACACTATAGTGGCAGGATTACTCTGTTTTCTACAAGTTAGTCTTTGACTGCGATCACAGCTGTAGGTGACGATTCAGTGTAAAATGGAAGCGAGCTAACCGGGAAGGGGTAAGGCAGTTTTATTACTTAAATTCCTATACGGTAAGTATATATGTATAATCAGTTTAATTTTAAAGTTTTAAATTAATAATTTTAAATTTTGTAGTGATTTTATAGATCGATTAAGGACTCTACGTTTACTTAAGTGGATTTTTAATTTTTTACGCTGTTAATCCTTCTTTCCGTTTGTGCTTTTGGAGACCCAGGCATTACCTAACCCTAATTTCTGAACAAACTAAAGATGATGACATTAAATTTTATTTTATCTCTTGCGGGATATTAAATAATTTATAGGTACTTACTCCCTGAAAAAGACTATTCATTCAGAATTATGATTCTGCTCTATTGCGGTAAGTAGGCTTAAAAACATTTTTTTACATATTATTGTTTAAACTAGATGATGCCCACGGCTACGCCCGTGTGGATTTAGGTTTTTAAAAATCCCGTGGGAACTTTTGATTTTCCAGAACAAAAAGTAGCTTATCTGTAGAAACCCGTCCCGAAAACGGAAAAATCCCGTGGGATCCCCACGATTTCGGAATACAATTCCTTACAGCATCAGGGTTGAGGAGTTGGATATGTACCTACTCGAGTTCATTCAACGATAAAGTCTTTAATTGGTACCCCCAATATCAATTTAAATAACCGACAGTTTCTAAATCCCATTAGTTTTGGGGATTAGGTCCCCTGCAGCATCAGGATTGAGGAGTTGGAATCCAAATTTTTTATAGAGCAGGGTCGCAATGTTTCTCTATCGATTAAAAAAAAATTACGCAAATCGGTTCAGAAATCTCGGAGATATCGGTGTACATAGGTAGAAAAACACAACTCCTCCTTTTTTGAAAGTCGGTTAAAAAAGTAGCCTATGTTACTCCCTGGTTAATTCTCTACTTGTATGTGAAGGTCCCGTCAAAATCGGTTCAGCCGTTCCGAAGATTAGCCCGTTCAAACAGACAGACAGACAGACAGACAAAAATTTTAAAAACGTGTGATTCGGTTATGGTAGCGTTCAAATAACCATATGAGCTTAATATGAGGTAGTTATTTCGATATTACAGACAGGCACTTCAATTTTATTTATTAGTATAGATATAGATGACTAGCCTGATTGACTTATATGCGCCGAGTTTCTTGCTGGTACTTCTCGATTGGAACGGCATTCCGAACCAGTGGTAGATTAATTTGACGATTTAAAAGTACTTCTAAAAGTTTATTTGAATAAAAACCTTTTCTATTCTATTCAAATTCAAATAGACTTTATTCAAAATTGGTACTCTGTAAACTTTTTGAATTACACCAGCTTAAAATATTCTATATCAAACGTACTTACTAGCTTAAATTGCTACAGAAAACGATATCGCTCCTACATTCCAGAGTATATGCGGATCTTAAAACTATTCCAGAATCCAACAGCCCGTTTCCAAAGTGTTTGCGAAAGATGAAACGGCCGGCGCGTCCTCCGCGCTTGGGGACTTTGTGAATGAAATTAGACTAGAATGTTTTGAGTACCTTCCACGCTACGCTTTCGGTTCAGATTCTAGCCCGTTTCGCGTTCTAGCTAATTTAGTTATTCTCTGGAAACAAATTAGTTATCTATACAAACTAGTAGGGCGCGTGGGTGCGCGGCCCGCAAGCGGACCGCGAGGTTTCGCTTTCGGGTATTTTGGTTTGAGCAGCCTCCACCTATCTCTCCCATATTCCTAATCCTCGATCATTATCACTCTCCATATTTTTTCTTCGAATCATTCTGCTCATCAAGTAGAACTTAAGGTCTTAATCATCTTTTGGCAAAAACCACTCTTCCATCTTTTATACTTGGTGAGATAGACACCGATGTTTGTATGGCCGCCATCTTGAATCCGCCATTTTGGACTTTTTTTCAGCTCACTGCCAATTGGATGATGTTTCGAGTAATTTTTGTTTGAGCACCTCCTACCTATCTTCAATACCCTGCCCGGGCTCCTCAACCAACTTCCAAACCCTCAATCATCATGTCTTCCCATATTTTTCTTTGAGAGTTCTCCAAAAAACCGCATTAAAGCCTTGCATAGTTCACAACTTGTAGTCTCTTCAATATTCGCCATACATTTTCTATGGAAAAATAAATTCGGCCATTTTGAATTTTTTTTCAATTCATCAAGTAGACCTTTGGATCCTCATCATCTTTTGCCAAGAAACCACTCTTCCATCTTTTATACCCTCCGAGATGGAGACCGACGAAATTTGTATGGCGACCATCTTTTTTTCGCCATTTTGAATTTTTTTTTCAGCTGACTGCCAATTGGATGACGTTTCGAATGACATTTGCTCGAGCACCCCCCACCTATCTTCAATACCTTAAGCGTGCCCGTCGCTCGTCTCTGAAATCCTCAATCATCAGCTCTCTCCATATTTTTCCTCTTAATGAATTTTTGTCCTCTATACGAAACCATTTGTGAAAAAAAAAATTTTCATACAAAATTTTACAGGAGAGGCGATGAATGAGTCAGTGAATCAGAACGAACAGCTATATATATATTAACTAGTACGGCGCGTGGGTGCGCGGCCCGCAAGCGGACCGCGAGGATTCGAGTAGTTTTTGTTTGAGCACGTCCCACCTATCTTCAATACCCTCGCCGTGCTCTTCATCCGTCTCCAAAGTCTTCGATCATCAGCTCTTTCCGTATTTTTCCTCCGCATGAATTTTTGTTTTCTACACGAAACCATCAAAAATTTTTTTTGTGTAGAAAAATAAATTCCGCCATCTTGTTTTTTAGTTCTTGATCATATTTTTCAAAGAAACCACTCTTCCATCTTTTATACTTGGTGAGATAGACACCGACGAAATTTGTATAGCCGCCATCTTGAATCCGCCATTTTGGTTTTTTTTTTTCACCTCAGTGCCAATTGGATGAGGTTCTGAGTATTTTTTGTTTGAGCAGCCCCCATCTATCTACAAAACTCTGCCCGGGCTCATCAATCATCTTCCAAACCCTCAATCATCATGTCTTCCCATATTTTTCTTTGAGATTTCTCCAAAGAACCGCATCAATCGCCTTGCATACCTAGTTCACAACTTTATACTCTCTCTCAATATTCGCCATACATTTTCTATGGAAAAATAAAGTCCGCCATTTTGAATTTTTTTTGTATTCATCGAGTAGACCTTTGGATCCTGATCATGTTTTGCTAAGAAACAACTCTTTCATCTTTTATACCCTTCGAGATGGACACCGACGAAATTTGTATGGCGGCCATCTTTTTTTCGCCATTTTGAATTTTTTTTCGGCTCACTGCCAATTGGATGACGTTTCGAGTGACATTTGTTCGAGCACCCCCCACCTATCTTCAATACCTTAAGCGTGCTCTTCAACCGTCTCCGAAATCCTCAATCATCAGCTCTCTCCATATTTTTCCTCTTAATGAATTTTTGTCCTCTATACGAAACCATTTGTGAAAAAAAAAATTTTCATACAAAATTTTACAGGAGAGGCGATGAATGAGTCAGTGAATCAGAACGAACAGCTATATATATATTAATATTATAAAGGTGAAAGTTTCTGTGTGTATGTATGTGTGTGTGTGTGTGTGGTGTGTGGTGTGTGTGTATGTTTGCTACTCAATAACGTCGCAACTACTGAACAGATTTGGCTGAATGAATGGAGAATTTTGAATGGAGATAGAAACGACCTTCCTCACGAAACACTCTGTCTATTGGTGAAAACCGCATGACAGACAGACGGCCGGGGCGAGGAACTTTTTTTTTATAAGAATCTTATCCCCGTAGAAATGAAAACCCATGTAAAAAAGAAAATCGTGTGGACGACTATAAAAATTAGTCTTAAAAAGAGATTTATGTTAGGGAAAGGACACACACGGCTTAGGTCGTTATTTTCAGAGATTTATGTCAAGTAAGGATTAGGTCGTAGTGTTAGGGCCATAAAAGCCACTACACACTTGCGACACACTTGTGACATAAAGACATCCGAGATTCAATTTTATGGCTCCAGTTAACCCCACATAAAAACTATCTATCGACGTCATGGAGTCACCGATAAGAACAGGTGTTCGCTGTAAAATAAAACTTGCTGCTTTAATGGTAGGTATGGTATTCTTGGGGTGTCAGCCAGGCAACCTCCCAGTGTGCCTGGGTGCTGCTGGTCCTCTTGGATACGTCCGAGGGGAAGAGCAGTATTCGGGCCGGTGCGCCCCAGTAACATGGTTAATAACTTTCCTACGGGGATATTGTTAGCCATGGCCAATGACCTTGCGGAGGGAGGTTTCTCCGCGTGTCCCTCTGATTAGCAGAGGGCACTGCGGATGTCACCCGGGGTGAGACACCCCGGGGCGGGGGGCAGCGATTCTAAATGTAAGCGAACGAAGTGGCGGGCATCAGCTTTTTGGCAATCAAGTTAAGGTTCTCACTCACCAGGGTAAATTTTTATTCCGGAAAACGGATTTCAAGAAATCCCGGTTCCGACGGTTCTCGGCATTTCTACAACTTCTAAATGTAAGCGAACGAAGTGGCGGGCATCAGCTTTTTGGTAATCAAGTTAAGATTCTCACTCACCAGGGTAAATTTTTATTCCGGAAAACGGATTTCTAGAAATCCCGGTTCCGAAGGTTCTTGGCATTTCTACAACTTCTAAATGTAAGCGAACGAAGTGGCGGGCATCAGCTTTTTGGTAATCAAGTTAAGATTCTCACTCACCAGGGTAAATTTTTATTCCGGAAAACGGATTTCTAGAAATCCCGGTTCCCCAGGTTCTTGGCATTTCTACAAATTCTTCAAATGCAAGCGGACGAAGGCGCGTGCATCAGATTTTTGGTAATCAAGTTAAAGTTCTCACTCACCAGGTTGATAGTAACAATGAGTTCGTACTGCTGATGCTTGTGGCCCTTCTTCTTCTTGCCCTGCGGCGTCTTGGCGCCGGCTGCAGCAGCCGCCGCCGCCTGCTTCGGAGGCGCTGTTTTTGCCGCCCCCTTCTGCGCTGACGGTTTGACCGGTGTCTTCGGACCGCCTTTTGTTGCTGCGCCTGTGGATAATGTATTAATTTATATTGAGTAACAATTCGTTATACAAGTATTAATTAAAAATTTAAAAAACCACCGACATTCGCCATTTTATGGCGGCGGCCATCTTGGATTTGCATAGTGCTATTCTACTAGTCAAGCCCTTTCATTTGATACCCATATTAAGTGATACCCATATTAAGGGAGTTGTGAAAAAATATGTAATCCACCATTTTGTAGCGGCGGCCATCTTGGATCGATTTTCATCAAACATAGCTAACAACATTCTCGACTAATTCACCTTTCAAACGAAAAAAACCGCATTCAAATCGGTCCACCCGTTTGAGCGCCACAGGGGAACAGACAGACACACACACACACACACACACACACACACACTTTCTTACTTTGTTACTTTGTCAAGTGACAAAGACAAAAGTTGTAGATAGCTGTCTGATACATATCAGAAGGAGAAACAGAGCCTTTGTCACATAGTAATAGAAATGACTTAGAATAAATAGGTAAAGAAAGGCAGTCATCGACGCGGCGATAAGCCGTTTTTATCGGGCCTTAAAAGGCTCGATACGTCTATCGTCGCGTCAGTGCTCAAGGTATTCATGCGCTTGTGTGCGTGTCGGCAAATGTAATTACAGGGCACACATGGGTTGGTTTATAGCTTACGTTTCGAGCGGAAATTTGTTAGAAACTTCCATTCTAAGCGTAATATAG
The DNA here is from genome assembly GCA_920104075.1 of Melanargia galathea. Lineage (NCBI taxonomy): Eukaryota > Metazoa > Arthropoda > Insecta > Lepidoptera > Nymphalidae > Melanargia > Melanargia galathea. Next base: position 17,801,240 of record OV049871.1, on the reverse strand, counting down.
TTCGATGAGAAATGAACTGTTAAAAATACTGGTAAATTATACCGAGGTATACCTTTTTGACTCGCCGGCGTGGCTTTTTGTCCCGAAGTGTTCTTCTGATTGACATGCCCGCCGCCGTCCGCCGGCTTGTTCCGCGCCTGGAAATAATGTGCTAATATAAAGGAAATGCAGAGGGAAATGGAAAAAGCGACGAATTAATTATTCTATTACTGAGTACTTTTATTCACCGCTAAAGTTGATTCCACGGAAGTAAAACCGTGAGGAGCAATGTGGAAATATTGAGAAAATGATTCACACAAAAAAATTATATAATAATGGGCTTATATGAAAATATAGGGAAATATAGGCTTCGATGAAAATGGATGTTTGGGTCTGAAAGTGCAGGAGAGGCCCAACAGACTCAAAGTGGCTGTCACCCGTTGTCCTAGGTGAACGACAAACGCGACGCGACGCAACGCAACAAGATACGATTCCATAAAAAATTAAAAAACCCCCGACATTCGCCAGTTTGTGTCGGCGGCCATCTTGGATTTGCAATAGTGCTATTCTACTAGTCAAGCCCTTTCATTCGATACCCATATTAAGGGAGTTGTGAAAAAATATGTAATCCGCCATTTTGTAGCGGCGGCCATCTTGGATCGATTTTTATCAAACATATGTAACAACACTCTCGACTAATTAAGACCCCTCTCCCAGTTTGACGCTATGGAAGTTTAGGTATCTAACGGCAGGTAGGCTGGCGGCCAGTTACACGGACGACTACTTGGATATAGCGCGACTATGACTATAGTTTTGGTACTTGTATTAAATATTAATTTATAAATTATTTATTTGATATTGTAGTATATATATACATTATATATTTACTATAAAATATTTTTAAAATGACTTCGCGTGGGACTTTATCGAATAAGTATTTCATTAATCTACGTTCAACTTACAAAACAAAAGCGACCAGGATAATATGATGTTCTTCTCTATAATGACATGTAGGGTTCCATATTTATATCATAGGTATCACGCATATTTAGCCTTCAACCATTTTTTTCTAAACTAACTAATAAAAGAAACAATCACCTTTTTAATTATTTAACAATTACCAATTATTATTATTATTATACATATTTCAAATCATCTGTCTGAAAATAACATTACAGAGCTGTTGCATTGCACCTGTTGAAGTTCTTGGATACATTTTCTGATAAGAGTACAATTATTTAAAGTTAACCAATAGAACAATAAAAAGTATGCAATCTTTGTTTACTGCTAAAATGTCGGTTTAGTCAGAAGTGCAAGTGCGACTTTTATTACAGTAATTAGTAATAAACAACAGGTGTTTGTAGTCATTAGGTAGGTACCTAGTATATTTTTTTGGGAGGAGGGGGCGAATTTTGCTATTTCGTATAATTTTTTTTTCTTCTTCTTTTGATTTCTTCCTTAAAAAAATACAACGGCCATTTTGGATTCCAAAATGAACATAATTTTTTATGTTCAGTCCCCCAAAAACCTTCGGAAATGAAATGACACCCATATTATAAACAAGTGGATAAACCCGCGACTTCGTTCGCATGGATATTGGTTTTTAAAAATCCCTCTCATTGAGAACTCTTTGTTTTTCCTAAGCTCCTTTGAGCTTATACCTTGCTAAAAACTGTTGAAATTTCACTGGCGGATGTTTAGGTACATCAAAATGTAAACATCTGCCAGTGAAAGTCCTATCAAAATCGGTCCAGCCTTTCAGAGATTGGCCGGTAATTTATAAAGTATCTCCTTTCTAACAAAAAAAGAATGAATGAAATCGGACCACCCGTGAATGATGCGATGCGCGCACAAACATACAGACAAACAGATAAACAGACAAAAATTTCAAAAATAGCTTTTTTATGTTCTATTACTTATCCCTAACATCCACCAGTTATTATTTTGCACAAATCTTCAATGTACACATATGGCAATTCTACGATTTTATTATATGTATAGATATGTATAGAAGATAATTTCTTTAAAAAAAATACGACGGCCATCTTGTATTTCAAAATGGAATATTAGTTTATAATATTATATTTCCGTGACTGTCCTAGGTGCTATGCTGTAATTTCACTTATTTAAAAAAATACGCACTATTACTTACTACTCACGCATATTTTTTAGAAAAATATTCATGCTCAAAACTTTGCAGTCGTTGTATAAATTAGTGTTTACACGACTCTCGTACGTGCATCTGGATGGTGGTAAAATTGACACAGGTCCTTCCCCAACGAGCGCCGGGCGCATACTAAATAAGCTAAGACATTGCTTAGCTATTTATTGTAATTTAGGGTGATGTTTAATAAGTTTTTATGTTTGATCAAATAAATGGATTGTTAATTAAACTATATACATAGATTCGTTAAAGAACATAGTTTATTTCTACATAAAAATTTTATTGAATTTATGCTTTTTTCAATACAAAAAATCGTGTTAAAGTAACCGTATAATTCGGGAAATTTGGCGGAAGTTCTTTTTTTTTTACCCATTAATTTGATAAAAAATCTATATTCTGGTCTGTAATGTGTCAATAGGACTATATGTCTGATATTTAAGTATTTTTTTCAAGTAAATCAGATGACTTTAAAGGACAGATATAGAGCTTCAAAGTTGAGTCTGTTATTTATTTTATTAAAACGAGGTGTGGGAAATTGATCATTACAAAATAAATAAAATAGTTTTTGTAAATATGGTCTGACAAATGTCAATATGAAGGATTAGTTTATTTAAAACATGTATTGAAATATGTGAAAGTCTCTCCTACGATGCTTTTGGAGCTTGAAATCTCAGATTTTTCAGAGAAAAGGTAAAACTGCTCTTAACCTTTCAAACAAAAAAATCGCATTCAAATCGGTCCACCCGTTTGACCGCTACAGGGGAACAGACACACACACACACACATACACACAGACACGTCAAACTTATAAAAACTTATAATACCCCGTCGTTTTTGCGTCGGGGGTTAAAAAATGACAAACTTATAGACACGACAACAAAGCCGCGTGAATAACGCGGTGTCCTGCGTGAGCGACGAATACTACGCGACGCGACGCGACGCGATTCGACTCCATAGAAAATTACAAACTTGTCCACGCGACAACGTAGGCAACATGCAGGGTATGCCGTTGAGTTGATCGCGTTCGTCGCGTTCGCAGCGTCGCGTCGCGTAGTATTCATCGCTCACGCAGGACACCGCGTTAAGGTGGGTCCAAATATGTATCACTTGCCCGATCCGATCACCGTATCCGTATCAGCGTATCACGTATCAAGCCCCGTACAAGTTGTGGACGCCTCGATTTGCTCCGTATCCGTATCTTTATAATAGTACAGTTTACAGTAGTATCACCTTTGATGATCGGACAAAAACCGACACGAGATGGGTCGGGCCGTATCATAACGGCGTGTCGAGATCGCGTATCATGATACGCGTATCATCACCCGTCCACATATGCGATCATGATACGCGTCGGCGATACGGATACGGTGATCGGAACGGGCAAGTGATACATATCTGGACCCACCTTAAAGGCTCCGCTACTGTTTGATATTTTCGCGTCGCGTAGTATTATGTCGCGTAAATCGTTGACCCTAGGACAACGCGTCAGCCTGCGCCGCGTCGCATGAACATGCTCATAATTAGGAAGCCCGGATGGCTCGAAACTATAGATGAGCCATTACAAATATGCAAACTGAGTCATAAATCATTAAGATCATATGGTCGTGGGAATGCTGTAGAAGTCGTTATCGCCCGTTATTGACTATCAACTATCGATAAATCCTTTTTAGGGTTCCGTACCCGAAGGGTAAAAAACGGAGCCCTATTAATGTCACTCGGCTGTCTGTCTGTCTGTCTGTCTGTCTGTCTGTCTGTCCGTCTGTCCGCCGGTCACAGGTCTCTAGCTCGCAGACGAAATGAGTTACAAACCTGAAATTTTGGTATTTAGTGTAAAACGTTAACCCAAAATCAAATATTGAATTAGAAATTGAATTAAATTATTTTTCAGGGGGGCTCCCATACATGAAAAAGGAGCCGGAAAAAAAAAATTTCTTTACCCTAGCTTGTGGGGTATCATTGTTTAGAGCTCATTAAGTAGAGTACAAATATATATTTTTTTAATTTTTATCTCAAAAAATAAGGGAATGGGAGGCCATCAAAGTTGTCAGTTTTAGACCATTTTTGTGACGGGGGCTATCTCAAAAACTAAACTAGTTGGGAATATGATATTTCAGTATATTATGTACTATATGCTCTATTTAAACAACAAATACTGAAAACAACGATTTATTAAATAGTTTATAAGCTGCGACCAAAATAAACGAACATTTTTTTGGGTTTTTCTTTCACGGTTTGTTGCGATGTCTAGCTCGGAAATTAAATATTTCTTAGACCCAAAATATTATATTGTTCATAATTATGTACGGAACCCTGAAAGAGCGAGGCCTGACTCGCACTTGGCTGATTTTTTACTGTTACACACAACACCAGAGCATCAGGTTCCAATTCCGTAAGGCCTTTAAGTGCAAGCGGGACGTCCGATAAAATGATTTATGACTCAGTTTGCACGTTTGTAATGGTTCAACTATAATTGGCATACTCATGCGTACATCACGTGAGACCAGTCCGATATGTACCTATGTATGTAATATATATTTTAGAGTTATCACTTATCACTCACGATAGTTTAAACGGGAAATAATGTTGTGAGCGATCGCCTTTATGCGCAGTAAAGAGTTCATTATGAGGTAACAACGTTGAGGATTCCATTTTTCATCTCTCTTAATAACGCGTGAAGTCCGAAATTTATTGAAGCCATTTCCGTTGAAGAATCGCTCGATTTTGTGATCGTTTAATTTTAATTTTGAGGATAATATTATATACTTAAATGCAGGTCGGGGAATTTTTTTTGATTCCTTACAAAATATAGAGCGCTTATGAGAAAAACATAATTATTATCATAATATTAAGTAATAGGTTTACTAATACTTAGGTTTAATATCAAGTATAAATCAGTTCTCCCGTTTGAGCGCTACGGTGGAACAGACAGACAGACAGACACACACAAACACACACAGACATACACACACACACACAGCACACGCACACACACACAGACAAGTCAAACTTATAACACCCCGTCGTTTTTGCGTCGGGGGTTAAAAACTGCCATGCCTCTTCCAAGTTAGTCGGTTCTGTATACGTAAGTTCGTCACAAGACTCGAAACAAATAAATACGAGAGTGAAACTAAATACCTACTTAATACGGTTTTAATTTCGTAATTCCCAGTCCCGTGATAGAACGGAAAGCCAAAGTGAAGCCCCGTCATTTAACCGTTAAAAATTAAAAATCCAGTGGCTAAAGTGCCATTAAAACCACTCCGACACTGCAATCAGCTATACGCTTCCAAACTAAGGGCGTATTCACGTAGAAAGCAGGTTGCCTGCGCCGATCTACCAGCGCTTATCCGTAGGTCGGAACTTGTCGGCCACGTTCGGCGGTTTGACACAAGTATGGAGACTCGGTACAGACTACCTGCGCTGACTACCTGCGTCGACCAGTAGGTACGATCGGCGCAGGCAACCTGCTTTCTATGTGAATACGCCCTAAGGCAGGCAACGGACAGAGGCGGTAACTATGTAATGGCGTTCATTAAGAGGAAATGTGGTCGAAAGAGACTTTTGAAAATTAGGTATTTGAAAAAACTATCGTTGTCGCGTTCGACCGTCCCACGCGTCAAATTCGTGCAATAAGGACAACTGCAAATCCGACTCAATAGTCGTAAGTAAAAAGTCATAATTCGAGGTTTGGCTCTCTAGTGTTTCCTCCTACAATATTGGACCAATTTAAAAGATATTTCGTAAACTGAATATAAAGGATATATTATACTGTGTCTCTATGTTTTGCTTTTTTTATTATTAATTGTCGTACATTAGGCCTCTGTTGAAAGCTATCTAAAATAGGCAATTTTGAGCATTTTGTAACGGTTCTAGTCCTTATAAAAATAATGTATCTTCAAAAAGGAAAACATAGGGACATAGAAGAGGTTGATATTTATTTTATTGTAAAAAAATGATTGCTTTAGGATCATAAACCAGGGAGAAAACACGCGAGAACGTTTGTATGGAGAAAAGAGCAACCGCGTTTCCTCTTAAGTTTCCATTCAGTTATAAAGTCTGCACTTAGCTAAGTTGTTCGTTACATGCTGCTGTTATTATTTGCTTGTTTCTTTTTTTTTGTTGCGAATTTTGTTTAATCTAGGTGAAAAATGAAATTAACAAGAAATTAGGTTATATTCGAGTTTCCTGGAAATAGCGGAATGTCATGATATTATTGTTACGTAGGATAATAGGTACCTAACTAGTTGTAGCAGGAACAACTTTAGAATATTGAATGGAAGCAGGCGTTACTTTGCGGAATTCCATGATATACAATGAATATAAAATTATTTTGCTATAATCCGCTAACAGTGACAAATTTGTAGGCACAACACCACACAGTCTTGTAGGCACAACACCACACAATCTTGTAGGCACAACACCACACAAATTCACCACAAAACAAACTCGACGATCGTTTCGCTCCGACACCGGAGCATCTTCAGGAGATGTCGACTTCACAACGGACGATTGCAAAGTGAGTTCGTGTCGAATGAGCGGTCTTATATATACTATCCCCGCTTAGTCATCTACCCTCCTTTCTCTTTCTCTCTGGCCACGCCCCCTAAATATGTTGAGCAACGGTGAAGATGACACATTTATTTGCTCATTCAGCAATTCGACACTTCTACCGCTGTGCCCAACTATTTCCAATTGTTCCAACACGCACAGTCTTAAACTTTTACAGCATGTGTGTAAAATTTCAAATGTATGACCCTCGTCTATCCTATGTCCACTATCCAAAAGATGTTTTGCGAAATGAGATCTTTGAGGCTGGTTGTTTCTAAAGGCAGCCATATGTTCTTTATATCGAGTTACAAAATTGCGCCCAGTTTGACCAACATATATAGCACTACATTCGGGGCACTTGAGTTTGTACACACCTGACTTTTGTCCATTATTTAATTTATCTTTACCATTACAAATTCTTCTGAGCGTATTATTTGTTCTAAAAGCAGCGTGTACATCATGTGATCTAAGAGTCCTAGCAATACGCTCAGATATTGGTCCGAAATAGGTCAAACTGGTTTTATATTTATTTATTTTGTCTGATGGCGCTGGATATAGGTTTTTCTTGACCTTTTTTTTTTTTTTTTTTTTTTTTACGCTGGGAAATGCATTTACGCACACCTTTCGGAAGCAGCGCAGCGGACTGCGACGCTTCCGGAAGGTAGTGTGGGACTCAGGCAGGCCAAGAAGTGGCCAGAATACCCACTAAAACCCAGCGATGTTCCTCCGTGTCGCCTGGTGGCTGGGTTACGGGTACACTTGCGCAATCATCCGCGACCCAGCCGGCGCCGTCCGCCGAGGCAGACCCTCCACCGGGGGACCTAAAGGCCCCCTAACACCGTCTGAGGCGCACCAGGAACATAATGGTGCGCCTCCCGACCCGAGGCGTCTCAACGGGCGACGGATACACCATTCCATCACCCGGAGTTCCTCGCTAGAGGCAACCCTCAAGAGGGCCACACCCGCAGGCGACCCTCAAGAGGTTCACCCCTCATGTAATTTTTTATAGAGGTTTTCTTCCTCGCGGCCCCTCGCTCAGTGCGTGGGGCCCCCGGTTCCGCTCAGTGCGGATTACGGGTTGCCCGACGGTGGCCGAAGCCAGCGCCCACCGGCCAAAAAGACCAGCGGACCCGCCGCGCAGGGCGTTTCCACCCCCTCCTGTAATTTTTTAACGAGGTTTTCTTCCTCACGGCCCGAAAGCCTCCCCCCCAATTGTCGCCGCCCGGAGTCTCCACAGTCCACTCTGATGAACAGAGAAGTACCAGGATCCTCCAAGCGGCAACCCCCTGCTGGTTTTGGTCCGCGCCGGGTTTCCCCGGTACCTCCCATATCTGGGAGGCGTTCCCCCATCCGCCACCGGGGGGACGCGCCCGATGGGGGACCAGCAACCCCACACGGGTAGGTTTTTCTTGACCTGCACTAACTGTTGTTTTCTAAGTATATTATTTACAATATTAGGGTTATACCCATTTGAACGCGCCATGTGATAAATAATATTTAATTCTTTTTTATAATTGTCTTTTGTAAGAGGAACGGACACTAATCTGTGTATATAACTATGAAAAGCTGCAGATATATTACTACAGATATGTCGATGACATCATTATATGTTGGACAGGGACAATGAGACAACTGGATGTATTTGTTGAGCAACTTAATAAAATACACCCCAAAATTACATTTAAGTCGGAAATAGAACAAAACAAGTCACTAAATTTTCTCGACTTAACTATAAGTCGTGTCAATAATAAACATCAATTTGAGATCTTCCGCAAGCCTACATATACAGACACAACCATACCCGCATCATCATGCCATCCTTGGCAACATAAACTTGCAGCTTTTCATAGTTATATACACAGATTAGTGTCCGTTCCTCTTACAAAAGACAATTATAAAAAAGAATTAAATATTATTTATCACATGGCGCGTTCAAATGGGTATAACCCTAATATTGTAAATAATATACTTAGAAAACAACAGTTAGTGCAGGTCAAGAAAAACCTATATCCAGCGCCATCAGACAAAATAAATAAATATAAAACCAGTTTGACCTATTTCGGACCAATATCTGAGCGTATTGCTAGGACTCTTAGATCACATGATGTACACGCTGCTTTTAGAACAAATAATACGCTCAGAAGAATTTGTAATGGTAAAGATAAATTAAATAATGGACAAAAGTCAGGTGTGTACAAACTCAAGTGCCCCGAATGTAGTGCTATATATGTTGGTCAAACTGGGCGCAATTTTGTAACTCGATATAAAGAACATATGGCTGCCTTTAGAAACAACCAGCCTCAAAGATCTCATTTCGCAAAACATCTTTTGGATAGTGGACATAGGATAGACGAGGGTCATACATTTGAAATTTTACACACATGCTGTAAAAGTTTAAGACTGTGCGTGTTGGAACAATTGGAAATAGTTGGGCACAGCGGTAGAAGTGTCGAATTGCTGAATGAGCAAATAAATGTGTCATCTTCACCGTTGCTCAACATATTTAGGGGGCGTGGCCAGAGAGAAAGAGAAAGGAGGGTAGATGACTAAGCGGGGATAGTATATATAAGACCGCTCATTCGACACGAACTCACTTTGCAATCGTCCGTTGTGAAGTCGACATCTCCTGAAGATGCTCCGGTGTCGGAGCGAAACGATCGTCGAGTTTGTTTTGTGGTGAATTTGTGTGGTGTTGTGCCTACAAGATTGTGTGGTGTTGTGCCTACAAGACTGTGTGGTGTTGTGCCTACAAATTTGTCACTGTTAGCGGATTATAGCAAAATAATTTTATATTCATTGTATAACTTTAGAATAATTAAATTAGGACTAATTAAATACTAAAATTCAAACGGAATTTTTTAGCACTTTTGTATAAAAAATTAATCTAAGAAGCGTTAAAATGTCTTCAACTTTTGATTGTTCATATTTTTTTATGGGAGCAGTGACATTGTCAGTGCTATAAATGTAACTGTTATAAGCATAATAAATCATTAAAAAACATATTAAGTATATTATACAAAAAAAAAAAATAAGGGAAAAATATTTAAAAAGAATATTTTGCAATCAAAGCAACTGTTTATAATAGCCTAGCGTATTCAGTATAATCAAAGGGATTTATGTCAACATCATATTTTCCTCACTGTAAGCGACGCGCGACGGGTGTTATGCAATAAAGTAAGGTAGGTATAGCCAGAATCATTAAATTTATTCAGTTCAAAGCTGTTACTTTCAGTTAGAATATTGTTCGTATTATTTTCAAAGGGGATCTCACTGTGTATTTTAATTAGCAGTAAATAAGCAAAGGCACTGTTTTATTCGGTCCTACTGCTCAGAGTATACTTACTGTATACCCTCTCAAAGTAATGTCAACGTGAAAGGATGATGGGCAAAAATGTATGGAACTTGGTACCGGCAAAAATCGGTATGAATGATACATCGTTAGAAAGGTCTTTTTGTATAGAATAAGAATACCCATGGCGCTAGTTCCAGTTCGCTGTCCAATCGAAGTAATCTTACCTTGATTTATATATCTATATATATAAAACAAAGTCGTGTTAGTTCGAACACTTATAACTCGAGAACGGCTGGAGCGATTTTTATGGTTATTGATTTGTTGTATTTGTCTCAGTCCCGAATAGCAGAATAACTATTAAAAACATTGGAAAATTGACGAAAAAATAAAATAAAAGAAAGAACATTTTCCCATAGGTACAAAATGTTCACGGGTTTCGTAACTGTCAAACATCCCGTCGATACGGTAAACACCCGCACCTATATAATTCTTACTAGAGAATACCCGCGGCTTCGCCCGCGAGAATTTTGGTTTTTCACAAATCCCGAGGGAGTCGTGGATTTCCGGTTCCCATTCCCGCTCCCTTTTCTAACCTTTACACCTACTTTCAAGGAAGTTTGCTATAGTAATCTACCTATAGTTGTAGCTAGAGATTTCGGTTTTTTTCAAAATCCCGTGGGAACTGTAGATTTTTCCGGGATAAAAAGTAGCCTATGTTTTAAGTCAGGGTATAATCTATCTCCTTTCAAAATTTCAGCCAAATCGGTTTAGTAATTGCGGCGTGATTGAGTAACAAACATCCAAACATCCAAACATCTAAACATCCAAACATCCACACTTTCACATTTATGATATTAGTAGGATAGTAGGAGGATTAGTAGGATAGTAGGATTAGTAGGATTGGTATTGTGATTATGTGTGATAGCTTCTGCCCGCAGCTTCGCTCGCGTAAATTTCGGTTTTGAACAAATCCCGAGGGAATCGTTGATTCCCGGTTCCCGTTCCCGATCCCTTTTCCAACCTTTATACTTTCTATCAAGGAAGTTCGCTATAATAATCTACCTATAGTTGTAGATATAGACTTCGGGTTTTTCTAAATCCCATGGGAACTGTGCATTTTTTCCAGGATAAAAAGTAGCCTATGTGTTGCCAATGCATGCAACACAGCAAACTATTGCAATAATGTGTTATGTGAACGTGATTTACCTAAGAACAGTCAGCGCCCTCTATGGCGTTTTTGGAAGATTATATCTATTTTAGTCCCACAGGAATACTTTTCCGGGATAAAAAGTAGCCTATGTTTTAAGTCAGGGCATAAGCTATCTCCATTCAAAATTTCAGCCAAATCGGTTCAGTAGTTGCGGCGTGATTGAGTAACAAACATCCAAACATACAAACATACAAACATCTAAACATCCAAACATCCACACTTTCACATTTATAATATTAGTAGGATTACGTACGTGTGTTTGTCACCTAACTCCTCCTAAACGGCTGGAAAGATTTGGATGAAATTTTGATGGTTTGAAAACACAGTCACCGGGTGCTAGCCAGGTAACCTCCAAGTGAGCTTGGATGCTGCTGGTCCTCTTGGATACGTCCGAGGGGAAGAGCAGTATTCGGGCCGGTGCACCCCGGTAACATAGTTAATAATTTTCCTACGGGGATATTGTTAGCCATGGCCAATGACCTGGCGGAGGGAGGTTTCTCCGCGTGTCCCTCTGATTAGCAGAGGGCACTGCGGATGAGACTGGGGGTGAGACACCCCGGGGCAGGGGGCAGCGACGCCCATCGCGGGAGGAAGAAAGCCTCGTTAAAAAATTACGGGAGGGCGCGAGCCTCTGGAGGGACAACCCAGAGGCAAGCGGGAGCCCCAGCTGGGGCGGCTGCCGGACGCCTGGGACGCATACTTTGGGTTCCCCAGGCGTCCAGCACAGACAGCATGAGGGTCATGCCGTGGTGGTTTTTAGTGGGTATACCTGGTTGGAGTCCCACATAACCTTCCTTCTGCCGCATTCGGCCGCAGAACGGGGGTACCTATAAAAGGTTTTCCACCACGTCAAAAACAAAAAAAGGGCGACGTCTGCCGGGTCCGATAGTAAATAATAATCTTATAGCTAGGCGTACTTTTACATTGCAGGCGACTACGGGGAGCGACGATTCGCGGGGGAGTGAGTATCGTTTCTTTACGCAGTGATAAAATTAGTATTCTTTGCTTAAGTGAACTGTAATATATGTATATCCTGCATAACTGGCTAGTCTCTGTTGAAATTGGTTACCGTGGCCGAAATTCATTATTTATTATGTCACCTTAGTTAGGAAAAAGCAAAAAAGGGATTTTGTTTTTTGTTTCAAACAAGCAAGTTCCTATCGGGAATGAACGATGAGAAATCACTATCTCAAGAGGTTCGGAGATAGTGTTTCTCCGATTTAAAAACTTTCATGCCGCTATCGAAAGGCGAAAGCCCTCGGGAAATAAAGAAATAATGGACGAGAGACGAGTGTCTTTATTGATTGTTCTAAACTTAAATAAATACTCAGATAAATAGGTTTTTGAGGACTTAAAGGCAAATTAATAAATTCAAATAACAATAATATTATGTTGGTTAGCTACAAGAATGAATTGCCGTCGCGCGTATTGCCGGGGTGAGTTCCACGCTTTTTTATCATTAGGTAATTATTTATTGTATATTATTATATTAATATACTTTTTCTATGAGCAATTAAGTACACTCTCACAAGATTAAGAAATCTATAAAGATTTTGTAATCTTGTGTAAAGAAAAATCTAAAATTGGTTGTGAAATTTTATCATAGAACGTGACGCTCATTCCGCAAAACGCAAACAACTTTCGGACCTTCTTGAGGCGTAGTTGAGGAATGAGCCTCTTTATTTCTTACTCAATGGTTTATATAACATTTCATTTGATCTGAAAACCCAAAGTCAGGGGTTTTACTTGCGTGGGTCTATCGTACATGGTTTTCTTGGTGTATGATCTCCTTTATGTAATAAAATCTTTACCCGACCCATTTTCACATTACGATGCTGCCATTTTTTCGGCACAATGGAAAATTTTCGCAAGCTCGATTTATAAACTGACAGCCGTGCGCTACGACAAAAAAAAAACGAGTAGTAACAAAACTATTATTTCCCTTCCATGCTAAGTCGAACAATGGACAGAGAGCTGGTGAAAAATTCTGAGGTGCTTGAGAAAAGTTCTGTATACATATCTGTTGTAATACTCATTGCTGAAGATGTGATCCCTAATGTGTGGTGGAGTTTTGAATAGTATTACGATGGACTTCTAAATCTTTTCGACGACTCTTCTTCTTTATCAGTCTTTATTTATCCATTATTAGATAGGTACGGGCCATTTCATGCAAAACATGTTTCGAACTCGGTGTTGCGTGAGTCTCCTTCAATTTTTATTCAGCTAAGCTATCTGTTTAAATAATAGCTGGAACTTATTTTAGAATCTACAACTGTCAGTGATAATAACCAGTAAATGGAAGCGACCGACTTGATGTGCTTCCTAGGCATAGAGGCTAAAAAATTGTCTTAATTGGACTTCCAACGTTGGCCACCTATCCAGTTACTGGCTTGGATTAAAGTTGTATAACCGGCACAAACGACTGATATTCGCCACACCAAAAGCTTTAAGTTTGTATTGTGGAAACTAGACTAGACTGGTATACCTAAGTAAGTGAACGTAGTAGAACCAAATTCTAAAAAATTATTAAAAAGCACCTAGTTAAAATTTTCCACCATTTATTCAGCTAATTTCTAGGCTAATTTGACGATAAAAGTTTTTATTACCAACGCAATAAATACCAAAATACCGTGAAACTTTTCCCGCTGAAAGCGCAAATTTATTATTTGATAAATTATCGCGCGGTCGCCATATTAAATTTACATTACCATTTCACAATTCCTACTTTACTACTTACTATGTAAGTAATATATTATTATGTTTCTCACAATATTTTGGTTTTAGCCATCTCGACAAAAACATTTTTATACAGCTTATCAGGAGAACGCTCTCGGAAACGGGACTGGCGATAGTACTGATGATTACTGATAAGATACTACAAAAAAACATAAAAAATCGTTTTTACAAAAAAAAATTGCATTTGCAAAATACTTATATCCTGTATTTTTATGTAATTCAACATCTTATATCCTTTCAAAAATCGATTCGAATTGAAAACACCATTGGTTAAGTTTAAAAAAACTTAAAAATAATTTCTCACACTTTTCACACTTCAAAATTATTGAAGAGGCTGTATGGTTCTGAGCCTGTTCTGAACGGGACTACTTAATTAAAAAACAACAACAAAAAATCTTCATGACTTTGTTACAGGCTACATCATTTCAAAGACACCCCACGGAATGTTTACTCTGGAAGTTTTGGGTTTATTGTGTCCATGCCTAAACATTCCTGTCACTGGTTTAAATTTCGAACGTGGGATAATGGCCAGTTGGTTCTGGCGCGCGTCTTGACGTTCCCGCGCTTTCTAGGCTCTGATAGTCTGAATTGTGCAAGGCTTTCTCAGACTTAAAAAAAATGGTGCGTTTTAAAATTTTATTTTATAGTGATTTACAAGTTCATTCTTTGAATAAAATAAAAATAAAATTATATTTACCTAATATACATAGGTACGCTGATTAAAAAATACGGTGAATTTTTAATGAACAAAGTAACAAACAAGCTTACGTCAAATTTTTATTTGGTAACTACTTTATCGTGGTAACTTATTGATTCATTTCTTTTATGAAATTTAATTACCTAAGTTAAGTTAACCTTATTCGTAAACTTTTAAAACTGAGTTTTTCATATTTCAGACAACTCAAATGGATGATGAGCAAATAACAAGTAAGTAACTACTTAGTTTCATTTTATTTTGCATTTTATATCCGTTAAAACCTATAGATCTGATAGCGGCATGTTTTTGTTATGATATTTAAAATAATATATTAAATCTCTCAATAACAATAAACATTATAAAATCAATCTCTCAATAAACAATATAAAATCAATCTCAATTTGTTAAAGTTATTTTGACCTACATAGGTAGTTATTAATTTTTCTTATTCATGTTATTAATTTTTTACTTACCTACTTTTAAGGTAGTTTCTATATGTTAAATCAGGGCATTATCTATCTCCATTCAAAATTTCAGCCAAATCTGTTCAGTAGTTGCGACGTTATAGAGATCCAAACATCCACACTTTCACATTTATAATATTAGTAGGATTATTAGGATAAAGACTTATAAACGTTTACCGTGTTTGTCATTGCATAAATTAAATGAACAGAGGCATGTAGCTTTTGCAGCTAGAAGATTTAATATCCAACTTCTATTATGAAAGTTTTTTTATTAAAAACACTGTTGAAGTTGTTTTCTATAGCGTTGCAGAAATAGACGGAAATTTTCATTGTACTCGTTGAAAATCACATTTGCGAGCGCCTAACGAGGCATTTAAGACTAAATGAAACTATAAAAGCAAATATTCAGAGCCACTTTCGAATAGTTGCTGAATTATTATGAAAGTAAGAGTCGATGAATTAACATTTTCTATTGCTAATATCATTTTAGAGTTGCTTATATATTTTTGTCCCCGGATTTCTCCGAAACTATTAATCGGACTGTGACCATTATTTATATTAACTTACGTTAATTACTTACGACCTATAGGGAACAGTGTAAACATTAAAATCGGTTCAGTAGTTTTCAAGATATCGACTGTTGTTGTTGTTGAAGTCGGTTTAATTTTTAAAATATTTTAGATTATCACTTGTTTATATGACAAAATTTAAAAAAATCGAACAACTGTTTCATTTCCAAGTGCTTAGACACTTTATGTAATTAGTTTTCTTTTTGTAAGCTCTTTCATGATCTTTTTAACAGTCTTCATAATATTTTTATTCTTTACTAGCATCTGCCCGCGGCTTCGCCCGCGTGCATTTCGGTTTTTCACAAATCCCGAGGGAATCGTGGATTTCCCGTTCCCGTTCCCGCTCCCTTTTCCAACCTTTATACCTACTTTCAAGGAAGTTTGTTATAGTGATCTACCTAAAGCTGTAGCTATAGATTTCGGTTTTTTCAAAATCCCGTGGGAACTGTGGATTTTTCCAGGATAAAAAGTCAGGGGATATCTATCTATCTCCATTCAACATTTCAGCCAAATCGGTTCAATTGTTGCGGCTTTAAAGATTAACAAACACACACACGCACACATGCACGCGAGCACGCGCGCACACACACCAACTCTCGCCTTTATAATATTAGTGTGAAGTGTGATGTGATAATACTCATTTGTCAATATTCATCATGATCAACCCATTACCGGCTCACTACAGAGCACGGGTCTCCTCTCAGAGTGAGAAGGGTTTTGGCCATAGTCTACCACGCTGGCCAAGCGGATTGGCAGACTTCTCACACCTTTGAGAACGTTATGGAGAACTCTCAGGCATGCAGGTTTCCTCACGATGTTTTCCTTCACCGTTAAAGCAAGTGATATTTAAATACTTAAAACGCACATAACTCTTAAAAGTTAGAGGTGCGTGCCCCGGGATCGAACCCACGACCTCCGATTAGAAGTCGGTTGTCCTAACCATTAGGCTATCACAGCTTTTAATCATTTTTGTCAATATTAGCATTTTTTGTCAATAAGAAATAAGCACTAGTCGGAAACGAAACACTATTTCTACTTCAGTGCCTGCTAACTAGGCACTTGGGTATCGATTTTGTATTAAGCGAATGCATTATGCGCTACCTGCACCTACTACCTATAAGTAGGTAGCGTCATTATGTAATGCGCACATAAATCATGTCCACAACCGACTGATGACGGTAACTGTTCGATGTCAAAGTTATACGTTTTCAAAGTAAACGAACTTTAACAGTCTTTCATATTTTGATTTTAGTATTTTGAGATTTTTCCACATGTATTCATATAATATTAATATCATTATTAACCCATTACCGGACCCGGGTTTCCTCTCAAAATGAGAGGGGTTTATGTTTGTATGTTCGCGATTATTTCAAACCAATTTTAATGAATTTTTCACTATCATAATCTACATACATACTTTCAGGAATATTTTAGCACTTTAGTATATAGCATCATACCTAGTTATCATTCATAAGTTCGAAGTTACACGCATAAACAAGAAGAGGAGGTATTACTATATCTTAGGCATAAACGTACCCACATGTCACTAATATTATTGATTGGTACACCGATTTTTCTAAGATTTCTGGACCGAAGTCAATTTAATTTTTCTTAAACAAGCGACTACGCTAATTAATATAAAATAATAATTAAGTGAGCTGAAAGCGTGGGGCAAGCAGCTAGTGGCGCCATCTATTATGTTTATCCCAAACTAATTAATATTTTATTTTAGTCGCTCGAACGTCGCTTCTCGATTTTTTTCGTATATAAAATGTAGCCTATGTCACCTGGACTATAACAACGAATCAATTGACACATCATTCATCAAAATCAGCTGGGTAGTTTAGACGCTACGGTGAAGCACACAGAATCTCATAGAAAAATCGGCCACAAACATACGTACCTAGACTGCTAAAATCATAACCCTTCCTTTTGGCTTTGGCGTAGTCGGGTAAAAATAACTTGTTTGTCCACCAGTGCTCCGGCGTGCGTTCAGCATGTTTGACTCGAGCAAACAGGGCCGCATCGAGAAGGAGAAAGTGAGGACCATCCTCAACACGATGGTGCACAGCTACGATGACAACGAGCTGGACCAGATCCTGGACAACGAGGATGTTGACGGTAATGCAATGAATGATGATAGAATGAATGACTCGAGCAAACAGGGCCGCATCGAGAAGGAGAAAGTGAGGACCATCCTCAACACGCTACGATGACAACGAGCTGGACCAGATCCTGGACAACGAGGATGTTGACGGTAATGCAATGAATGAATGATAGAATGAATGACTCGAGCAAACAGGGCCGCATCGAGAAGGAGAAAGTGAGGACCATCCTCAACACGATGGTGCACAGCTACGATGACAACGAGCTGGACCAGATCCTGGACAACGAGGATGTTGACGGTAATGCAATGAATGAATGATAGAATGAATGACTCGAGCAAACAAGGCCGTATCGAGAAGGAGAAAGTGAGGACCATCCTCAACACGCTACGATGACAACGAGCTGGACCAGATCCTGGACAACGAGGATGTTGACGGTAATGCAATGAATGATGATAGAATGAATGACTCGAGCAAACAGGGCCGCATCGAGAAGGAGAAAGTGAGGACCATCCTCAACACGCTACGATGACAACGAGCTGGACCAGATCCTGGACAACGAGGATGTTGACGGTAATGCAATGAATGAATGATAGAATGAATGACTCGAGCAAACAAGGCCGTATCGAGAAGGAGAAAGTGAGGACCATCCTCAACACGATGGTGCACAGCTACGATGACAACGAGCTGGACCAGATCCTGGACAACGAGGATGTTGACGGTAATGCAATGAATGATGATAGAATGAATGACTCGAGCAAACAGGGCCGCATCGAGAAGGAGAAAGTGAGGACCATCCTCAACACGCTACGATGACAACGAGCTGGACCAGATCCTGGACAACGAGGATGTTGACGGTAATGCAATGAATGAATGATAGAATGAATGACTCGAGCAAACAGGGCCGCATCGAGAAGGAGAAAGTGAGGACCATCCTCAACACGATGATGCACAGCTACGATGACAACGAGCTGGACCAGATCCTGGACAACGAGGATGTTGACGGTAATGCAATGAATGAATGATAGAATGAATGACTCGAGCAAACAAGGCCGTATCGAGAAGGAGAAAGTGAGGACCATCCTCAACACGATGGTGCACAGCTACGATGACAACGAGCTGGACCAGATCCTGGACAACGAGGATGTTGAAGGTAATGCAATGAATGATGATAGAATGAATGACTCGAGCAAACAGGGCCGCATCGAGAAGGAGAAAGTGAGGACCATCCTCAACACGATGGTGCACAGCTACGATGACAACGAGCTGGACCAGATCCTGGACAACGAGGATGTTGACGGTAATACAATGAATTAATTAATGGATGACTCAAGCGAACAGGGCCGCACCGAGAAGGAGAAAGTGAGGACCATCCTCAACACGACGCGACGATATAGCTACGATGAACCGTGCTGGATTTCGGGATAAAAAGTATCCTAAATTTCATTGGAATCCATTCAGTAGTTTCAGCGTAATACGCGGCCAAGAAGAAGAGACAGACAGACAAAAATGAAAAAAAATACAGTTTTGGTTTCAGTATCGATTATAGTGTGCCCTCCAAAAGAAATTTTCAAAATATCTTCAATGTACAGAATTGGATCTATGAAACGGTACTAAAACTAATTTATCTGTATTACAAATATATGAGCACAGCATAAGGTCTCCAATGTTAGTAAACGCCTATCCGGTACGAACCGCTTAAATAAAACAGTTATAAAAGCTCGTAAATCCTCATTTTCATCACCTCAAGAAGCATTTCATGTGACGTTAACAATACGTCACAGTCACTAGTACTCAAAGATGCTATTATTTCAACTCACTTTGATGTCGCTGGTGTATTTTTAGACATTCTAAGGACCTAAATTACGGCCTTAGGGCTCTTGTATACGTGTGGTATTAAAACTCATTTGTCAAACGGAACATGAGTAAGACGACAATTATAAATTTTAAATTTAAAACACTCCCGACATTCGCCATTTTGTGGAGGCGGCCATCTTGGATTTGAAATTTATAATAGTCTACTAGTCAAGCTTTCGTTTGATACCCATATTGAAGGAGTTGTGAAAAATATGTAATCCGCCATTTTGTGGCGGCGGCCATTTTGGAATGATTTTCATCAAACATAGCTAAGAAGTAAGAACACCTTCGACTAATTCACCTTTCAAACAGAAAAACCGCATTTAAATCGGTTCACCTGTTTGAGCGCTACGGTGAAACAGACACACACACAGACATCTAAGACACGTCAAACTTATAACACCCCGTCGTTTTTGCGTCGGGGGTTAAAAATCGTATCTATTGTTCATGTCAAGCTTCGCCCGGTAATCGTTGAAAACTCGGCACTCAACATTGTCCAGCTAAGTGGGTCCAATTTTGAGAAAGAGCTCAACCGCCGAATCGAAGTCGACTGGACAGCTTTCGGGAGGCTACGAGGTGTCTTCCCCTCTTAGTGTTTTGTCTCAAAGCACTGAGAGATTTGTAAACTGCGAGACGTTTTGTAGTCCAAAATCCCTCAGTGCTTTGAGACTAAAGTCTTCGAACAATGTGTGTTGCCAGTAATGACATGCGGCTCCGAGACATGGTCGCTACCTGTGGGCCTCATAAGATAGCTCAGAGCCACTCAGAGAGCTATGGAGAGAGCTATGCTCGAAGTTTCTCCACGCGATCAGTTCAGAAATGAGAAGATCCGGAGAAGAACCAGAGTAAACTATATAGCACATCGGGTTGCGAAGCTAAATGGTTATGGGTGGGACACATATGTAGGTATATGTACATAGTTCAAAGAACTGATAGACGTTGGGGTCGCAAGCGTTGCTGCAATGGCGACCTCTTACCGGAAAGTACAGTGTTGGCAAACCCACCGATATATCACGCCACTAGATACAGACGGCACAAGACTGCGGCGTGTGTAAGTCTCTCCAAGAGACCAATGATCATCAGTGGATGTCCATTTAGGACTGATTTAAAAGAAACATGTCTGATGTGGATCCGAGAAAATATGCTAAGAGACTTTTGAACTTGAATTTAACCCGCTCAACTATTGAATATGCTAATGATCCTAGAATTAATAGAAGCACTTAAAATCGACAACGCCTGATGCTCATCTCACCCCACTTTCCCCTACCTGCATTGCATACTAAGAGCCCGTAACAACCATTCCCATCCAAATGACCTTATTTACATAACAGAGTTTTTACATCAGAGCAAAGGATTAGAGATTAAAAAAATACTTATTTCATTAACGTTGCTCGGGTTCATTTACATTTTGCATTTGCGTTGAGAATTTCAGTGTTATATCTATCTCTGTGAAGATTTCCACCACATATAAATGGGACTAACCCGATGGTAAATGCTTTCTAATGAAAAAAAAAATATCTACCTATCGAAATTGGTTAGGATTAGGCTTTGCATTTTCATCGTATAATAATTTATCCAACAAAGCAGACTGAATTTTTTCAAGCACTCTTAGCACTTTTTCAACAAGCGCAGGCAGTTTCAATGTTCAATTACTGATGTGGGTACATGTACACAGCCATGACGTCACATGCAGTCATCTGAATGCGCGGCAATTTGGACCGGCTCGAACCGCCAACCGGCTTCCTATGTAGAGACGGCCTTCCCCGGTTACGGTTTAAAAAAGCTGTGATAGCCTAGTCGTTAGGACGACCGACTTCTAATCGGAGGTCGTGGGTTCGATCCCGGGCACGCACCTCTAACTTTTCGGAGTTATGTGCGTTTTAAGTATTTAAATATCACTTGCTTTAACGGTGAAGGAAAACATCGTGAGGAAACCTGCATGCCTGAGAGTTCTCCATAACGTTCTCAAAGGTGTGAGAAGTCTGCCAATCCGCTTGGCCAGCGTGGTAGACTATGGCCAAAACCCTTCTCACTCTGAGAGGAGACCCGTGCTCTGCAGTGAGCCGGTAATGGGTTGATCATGATGATGATGATGATGCAGGCAGTTTCACAGAACTGTACATGTTATCTCGGAGAAAACTTAAGATAAACGTGTAACCTACCAACTCGCGTATAAAAACCGAAAAATGAGTTAGTTAATTAATATTTTATTACCTATTTATTTGCAGGTTCAGGAAAACTAAACTTCGACTCGTTTGTACGAGTAGCGACACACTTCTTGAATGAAGACGACGAGGCGTTACAAAAGGAACTGAAGGAGGCTTTCAGACTTTACGACAAAGAAGGTAAGTTAGCTTCTACCTACTTATTACACCCATATCTAAGTTATTACATCCATATCTACTTATTGAACCCTGCATAGTTAACTTATATTTCCCCCAATTTTACCACAAACTATGTGACAGCAAATAAACTGACCATAAAGTCAAATTACGTGGTAAACTGAAATTGTTAGAATAGAATGAAATGGAATAGTATTTTATTCAAATAAATTTATACAAGTACTTTTGAATCGTCAAATTGAAGCTACCACTGGTTCGGAATGCCGTTTCAACCGAGAAGAACCAGTAAGAAACTCGGCAGTTGCTCTTTTTAAAAAATAACAATATCAATATAACAATAAAATTGTATGTTATATACATGATTGAATTGCCGTCTCGCGCATTGCTGGAGCGAGTCAAATCCACGCTTTTTTATCATTTATATATTCTTCAATTGTATAATATGCTTTTTTTATGAACATACTTTTAATAGAGAATGTTTAGAATAAATACCTAGTAGTAATAGTTCTAAATTATCGGAAACAACAAGCAGTATTCACACTTAGAAGAACTTCGAACATTTAAAATTTAAATCATCGCGTTAATGTGCAGATAACATCGTTATACTAACTCACTCACCCATTTATTGGGTGTTAAATATAGTGGAAGAATAGTAGAGAATTCTTTTATTCGATACAATTTATAACACATTTTGTTTAGATAAAAAATAGAATGTAATCTTATTCTATTCACAAGGGAGACACAAGTTATGAGCTACAAAGAATTCAATTCGAAAACTTGTCAAGAATTTAAAAATACTAGTCGATTTTTGATAGTTTATTAGGCAATTTTCACTGAAATATCCTAGACCCAGGATGATTATAGCTACAACTCGTATATTATATAAGTAGGTTGAAAAGCTCTGCCTTCGTAAGGTACTGCTTTAAGGAACCTTTTAGCCTGCTAAATGAAAACTTCCACCAATTGGCTGCCACTGGTACTAGAGAAGGTACAATAAAGATGGAGGCAAAAGTCTATGAAATGATATGATAAATTTTTTCACTTGCCAGCGACAGTGACAGCAAGGCTTGCTTGACAATAATTCACAAGTATAAATTAAAAATTTAAAAAACCCCCGACATTTGCCATTTTATGGCGGCGGCCATCTTGGATTTGCATAGTGCTATTCTACTAGTCAAGCCCTTTCATTTGATACCCATATTAAGGGAGTTGTGAAAAATATGTCATCCGCCATTTTGTATCCATCTTGGATCTATTTTCATCAAACATAGCTAACAACTTTCTCGACTAATTTACCTTTCAAACAAAAAAAGCCGCATTCAAATCGGTTCACTCGTTTGAGCGCTACAGGGGTAACAGACAGACACACACACACACACACACACACACACACACACTTAAAACTCATTATAACACCCCGTCGTTTTTGCGTCGGGGGTTAAAAATGCTTGGAAAATTTTTGTTATTTCGGTATAATCCGCCAAAGCGGAAAAATCTGCATGGTACAAAACATAGCTTGCGCTGTCATGACACTAGCGACCCGCCCCGACTTCGTACAGGTAGTAGGCAACCCGCTACTATCCTACCATACGTTTTTAGGGTTCCGTACCCAAAGGGTAAAAACGGAGCCCTATTAATGTCACTCGGCTGTCTGTCCGTCTGTCCGCCGGTCACAGGTATCTAGCTCGCAGACGAAATGAGTTACAAACCTGAAATTTTGCTATTTGGTGTAAAACGTTGACTCAAAATCAAATATTGAATTAAAAATTGAATTAAATTATTTTTCAGGGGGGCTCCCATACATGAGAAAGGAGCCGGAAAAAAAAATTTTTTTCTTACCCTAGCTTGTGGGGTATCATTGTTTAGAGCTCATTGATTAGAGTACGAATATATATTTTTTTATTTTTTTTCTTAAAAAGTAAGGAAATGGGGGGTCATCAAAATTGACAGTTTTAGACCATTTTTGTGACGGGGGCTATCTAAAAAACTAAACTAGTTAGGAATATGATATTTCGGTATATTATGTACTATATGCTCTATTTGTACAACAAATACTGAAAACAACGATTCATAAAATAGTTTATAAGCTGTGACCAAAACAAACGAACTTATTTTGCGTTTTTCTTTCACGGTTTCTTGCGATGTCTAACTCGGAAATTAAATATTTCTTAGACCCAAAATATTATATTGTTCATAATTATGTACGGAACCCTGAAAGAGCGAGGCCCGACTCGCACTTGGCTGATTTTTTTTGTTACATCTCAAAGGGCAGCATTTTCGATTAAATCTCCCAGGCGGCTTGACTTTTTCGGACATTTTCAACAACGTCATATATGAACTAATTTATACAAAACCTTAACAAATTATAAGCCTAAACCTTCCTCATTAATCACTCCGTCTATCGGTGGAAACCGCATGAAAATCTGTTTAATAGTTTTTGAGTTAATCACGAACAGACAGACATAGACGCAGCGGGGGACTTTGTTTGATAATAATATGTTGGAAGACCCTTACGATCTCAAGCAACTCGCTTGCATTCACTGGACACAATAGTCACAAGATCCATGGCTACCTTGCAAAAGACGTACACACAGTGAACGTCTATCCATTGGGATAACGACGAGGTTCGTAAATAAATCGAGAAGCCGTAAATAGCGTTCTGATGATTTCAAAACGGTCACTTAATCGAAAATATTATTGCAGCTGATACAAATATTATGTGTCTTAGAATAGATAGAAATAATCAAAAGGAAAGAGATCAAGGCCAAAGAGATCTTGTCCTCCAATCCGATCTAACTTGGTTTTTTCTCTCTGCGTCGTAGGTATTTTTCATTTCTGGGGATTATGCGAATGCCTCCTTGGTCTAGTGGTAAGCTTATTTGCCACAAATTTTATCAACTGTAACCAAGCATTCTAAGAAAACTCCTACCATTATGAAGGGGTCATAATCCCCCCACCACCACCACCACTACAGTCTTTAAACGTCCCACTGCTGGACACAGACCTCCTCCCTCATAGGAGAGAGGGATTTAAAGGTTGGACCCGCCACGCTGCTCCAATGCGGGTTGGTGGGCTTTAACGACTATTTTCACAAGATAGTGATAATAACCGGGACCAACTGCTTAACGTGCTCTCCGAGGTACGGGGGTGAAGCACCGCCAGCTTCCAACTTCTGGCACTGAGAATTTCTTGACAGAATAACCCAATACCTAACAATTATTTGCCCGACCCGGGAATCGAACCCGGGACCTCGTGATATGCGGTCGAATATGCTTACCAACGAGGCAGTTTAATGCTTATACTCGAATGCAATGTACTCGTAAATACATCAGCGCAATAAAAACGTCATCAGCACAATATTCGTGAACGCGAACAAACAGTCCAGGAGAATCAGGTGTGAAGACGGCATTAATCTCATCGGAATATTCGCCGTGCCGAAATAACCACTGGCTCGGAATATTTCACGGCAAAAGCGAAATGCTCGGTTCACTTTATCAGGGCTCCGAGTAAAGGCGTGTGTCAATCAAATACGAGCGTTTGCAAACAAATCGGGTCGATTGCAGAGGCCTGTCGACTTTGTACATAGTGGCCACGATGATCGAAATTCGAGTATCGACACACAATGACTCCAGTGCAAAATGAACCCAAACACTCTTACTTTAAAGTCGTAATTCAATAGTTCGAATATTTATTTTCCAACATTTCTGGCTAATTTCGAATGCTGAATGTATTGGCGAACTGAAACCTTAATATAAGCCTATTTAGGTCGATTTTACGATCAATAGTATTTAGTAAAGTTTTCGAGCTCTGCAAAGTGAGACTAAGCATAAACTGCGTTTATCATTGCTATACGTACAATGTCAAATGTGGTGATTGACTGAATTTGTGGTATTCTAAATTCACAATTGAATTTCTAAATCGTCACGGTTAATGCAGCATCAGGATTATGGAGTTGGGACATGGACTTTTATGATGTCTATCTATGCTTTGTACAAATTAATTCACAGTCAACAATCAATTTAGGCGATTGCCTGAATTTATGGTATTCTCAATTCACAATCGAATTCCTAAATCGCCACGGTTAAGGCCGCTCTCTTCACGCGCTTTTCCATACAAACGTATTACGCCTATTATTCTAATACTAGCCGACCCCCGCGACTTCGTTCGCCTGGATATTGGTTTTTATATAGAATCAGATCGGACCCCATAATTCTTTTTTGTACCTAAACTAAATGTATCCTAAGTTACTCCTTAACATCACCTATCTGCCATTGAAAGTTCCATCAAAATCGATCCAGCCGTTTCGGAGATTAGCTGGAACAAATAGACAGGCCAACAAACATAAATTTAAACGCACGCCAGTTTAAAATAAGCCGTACGTACAAACATCCGCGTCCCAAGTTATTGGAACCCACTAATTGCCCGTCATTTCTGAACTAAAAAACCTATGACCTTGAAATATTTACGGGACAATATATAAAGTACTACCTTTCTAACAAAAAAAGAATAAGTGAAATCGAACAACGCGTTAATGAATTACAGCTAAATACACGTTTTAACTTTCATCCCTTCTCCCAAGGGAACCATGCTGAATTTCGGGATAAAAAGTATCCTATAACCTACCTCGGAGTATAAACTCAAATCGTACCAAGTTTCATTTGAATCCATTCAGTAGTTT
The DNA here is from genome assembly GCA_920104075.1 of Melanargia galathea. Taxonomy (NCBI): domain Eukaryota; kingdom Metazoa; phylum Arthropoda; class Insecta; order Lepidoptera; family Nymphalidae; genus Melanargia; species Melanargia galathea. The sequence continues at coordinate 17,774,599 of OV049871.1, read as the reverse complement.
CGGCGTGATGCGCGGCCAAGATACAGACAGACAGACAGACAGACAGACAGACAGACAGACAGACAGACAGACAGACAGACAAAAATGAAATAAATTGCAGTTTTGGCTTCAGTATCGATTATAGAGTGCCATCCAATAAAAATTTTCAAAATATCTTCAATGTACAGAATTGGATCTGTTACAGTTTTATTATATTATAGATTTGTCGCAATAGGTCTAAAGTTAAGCCAGATATCAATTTATATCTCCATTACCTATGCCATAAAATAAAAATATTAGAAAAATTATATTTATTTTGAAAGTTATGACGCTTGAAAAATCACTATTTTTGGGCAAATTTTGGGGCAACTTCGTGCGTAAATAAACTATATAAGAAACTAGAAAATTGAAAAACGACCGAAGTCTTATCATAGGTTACTTCACAATAATTACAAATGTCTTTAATTCATGTAAAAAATTGCCAAATATTTGCTAAAATAGGCGAAATTCCAAACCTTGATTTGCATCTTTTTACTTTGCCGTTTTTCACTAAAAATCATGATATCTCAAGCAAAATTTATTTATTTAATTAATTAATTATTTATTTATGTATATATTTTTAGTACTCTTCTATACTGAAGACGTCTCGCTCTAAATGCAGAAATCACTGTTTTAGACTCCACTCACCAACGATTTGTCGCGCCCATGGAGAGGGCTCTTAAGGAGTAAAGTCTGAATTTATGGTATTCTCAATTCAAAATGGAATTTCTAAAAGACCACAATTAAGGAGTAAAGTATGCAGTATTCTACAGCACCAGGATTGAGGAGCTGAGATTTGAAGTTCAATGATGTCTATGATTGGTTTTGGTACTTCAAAGTCAACAGTTCACGATGGCTTAGGAGTGCTGTATCCTGCAGCATCAGAATTGAAGAGTTGGAGGCAAAATTTCTCTATCGATAAAAAAAACTATGTATATCATTGCAAAAATCTCAGAAATTAAGTAGGGCAATTATAATCCGCATTAAGGGGGGGTGAAAAACAATTTATATACTGCCACTTATGGAACGAATTGGTGGCTCGCCAAGGAGGAAGGATTACTTTTATCTGTGACTGCATTGTTACTTACCTCTAGGTGAAATTGCAGCCAAGGACTACTAAAAACTTTGTAAGCACACAGCTTGCTTCGGATATACGCTTAGTAACAAGTAACACCCACTTTGCAATACGACTACAAAATTCACTTTGCAATGTATCAGGCCAAAAATGTCTTTGACTTTGTTGCTGACAGTGCGGCTTAATATTTTGACATCAATTGAGATTTCGCATTGTTTAAGCCATGTATTCACTGAGAAACAACTGTATATAAACTCTGTTTCAGAAACAAAATCTACGTATTTCTGAAACAATTTAATATATTTCTGAAACATATGAAACTGTTGCGGTAAACACTACGTGTTTCGCAACAGCTGCATATGTTTCAGAAATTTCACAACAGCTGTTTACAAGTGTGGACGTGTGTTTCATTTGCTTATAAACGTAGCTTAGTGTGCGATGACAACATTGTTTTTAAATTAATAGAATCGTTTGCAACGAATCCGATATTATGGGATTGCTCGACTGCTGATTACGAAAACGACTGAGATGTGGACGGCAAAGTTCCCGAAACATTGTTTCTGTAAACTTTTACCGTGTTGTTTCAGAAACTTAGTTTCCTAAACATTGTTTACAGTGAATACATGGCTTAACTGGTTGCAGTGCCGATTGGGGACAGTTTGTATGTCAGTACTTTGTGATAAATACAATTGTTTTCACAACTTCAATCAGATGGGGAGCAGTTGGCGATGTGCCAAGGAATTGATCGTATCGGGGCGAATATTTATTTATTCTGCTGCTGCTGTTTTGACTTAAATCTCATTTCGTATAACTGCTTCGTTGGTCTTGTTAGTTCATTTGGCTGCGAATTGTGAAGTCACGGATTTGACTCCCGGATCGGGTCAAAAATAGTTATTGAGTTTTTCTGTCAATAAATTCTCAGTAGAAACCCGGAGTTGCAAAGCGACGCATGCCTCTGAGAAAACCATCACGTAAAGCCTGATCTCTGTCCGGTCGTGTCGCATAATAACCCAATGCACTAGTGTTTGCGCACACACTTGTGCACTACATTATCTCCTGCTAATTGGCTAGTCTCCGCCTCCATTGACATAAGCCACCATGGATAGCGTAAAGTAGTCTGAACTTCGCGTTTAAAGTTGGCAGATTTGCTGACTAAATTAATAATTGACTTACCCTTGATCCTACAATTTTATTACAATGGGAATATAATCTTTTATTATGCTTTTTTGGTTGACCATAATCAGAATGGTCAGTAAAAATTAGTCACATATTGCTGGTGACAGATTTCGTAGTCGTAGTAGTTTATTACATCGAAACTTGATAATCGGAAATTAATTATTTAAATGAAATCATAAAATTTTGCTCTGTATAAATACTCAATATTATAAAACTAGCCGACCCCCGCGACTTCGTTCGCCTGGATATAGGTTTTTATATAGAATCAGATCGGACCCCATAATTCTTTTTTGTACCTAAACTAAATGTATCCTAAGTTACTCCTTAACATCACCTATCTGCCATTGAAAGTTCCATCAAAATCGATCCAGCCGTTTCGGAGATTAGCTGGAACAAATAGACAGGCCGACAAACATAAATTTAAATGCACGCCAGTTTAAAATAAGCCGTACGTACAAACATCCGCGTCCCAAGTTATTGGAACCCACTAAATGCCTGTCATTTCTGAACTAAAAAACCTATGACCTTGAAATATTTACCAGACAATACTTAAAGTACTACCTTTCTAACAAAAAAAGAATGAGTGAAATCGAACTACGCGTTAATGAATTACAGCTAAATACACGTTTTAACTTTCTTCCCCTCTCCCAAGGGAACCGTGCTGAATTTCGGGATAAAAAGTATCCTATGTCCTACCTCGGAGTATAAACTCAAATCGTACCAAGTTTCATTCGAATCCATTCAGTAGTTTCGGCGTGATGCGCGGCCAAGATACAGACAGACAGACAGACAGACAGACAGACAGACAGACAGACAGACAGACAGACAGACAAAAATGAAAAAAATTGCAGTTTTGGCTTCAGTATCGATTATAGAGTGACCTCCGATAAAAATTTTCAAAATATCTTCAATGTACAGAATTGGATCTGTTACAGTTTTATTATATTAATATAGATAGACTAGCTTTATTACAACAAGTATAAATTTAAAATTTAGAAACCCCCGACATTCGCCATTTTGTGGCGGCGGCCATCTTAAATTTGCATAGTGCTATTCTACTAGTCAAGTTTCATTTGATACCCATATTAAGGGAGTTGTGAAAAAATATGTAACCCGTCATTTTGTAGCGGCGGCCATCTTGGATCGATTTTCATCAAACGTAGCTAACAACACTCTCGACTAATTCATCTTTCAAACAAAAAAACCGCATTCAAATCGGTCCACCCGTTTGAGCGCCACAGGGGAACAGACAGACACACACACACACGTTAAACTTATAACACCCCGTCATTTTTGCGTCGGGGGTTAAAAAGTAACTTTATTACAAAAGTGGAAGCTCTTATTTACCACTTTCCTGCTGCACCGATTTAATCAAATAATGAAAAGCTAACATACGTCGGTAAAGAGGCAATAGTTTCAGCTGTTTCAAATAACAACGAAACGTGGGGATATACAACAAACCACGAGTATTTCAGTTCATCATCATCATGATCAACCCATTACCGGCTCACTACAGAGCATGGGTCTCCTCTCAGAGTGAGAAGGGTTTTGGCCATAGTCTACCACGCTGGCCAAGCAGATTGGCAGACTTCACACACCTTTGAGAACGTTATGGAGAACTCTCAGGCATGCAGGTTTCCTCACGACGTTTTTCCTTCACCGTTAAAGCAAGTGATATTTAAATACTTAAAACGCACATAACGTTCAGGGTGCTGTTGCGGCTGCCACGGTTCTGTAGCGCATCGGCAATGTTCGCTGAGACACGAACAGATGGCTTTGATGCCATCTGGCGGAAGAAAACCGCCTCGCTGCTGAGCAGGGTCCGTGGAAGCAGCAACGGCATCCTGCGCATGATTGCCGGCAAAATGGATGGTCCTCTGATTAATATACTTACTCAGAGGACTAAATCCATGTTAGTTATAAGGTACTAACATAGTTTTAAGGTTTCATTGTTACTAACCTAGTTAAGTATTAACATAGTGGTAAGTTTTTATTGTTACTAACCCAAATGGACCTTAATTGTTGTCTGAATAAATAAATATATTATTATTTATTATTATTATAACTCCGAAAAGTTAGAGGTGCGTGCCCCGGATCGAACCCACGACCTCCGATTAGAAGTCGATCGTCCTAACCACTAGGCTATCACAGCTTCTGGCAGTATTTCAGTTAAGATAATGAAAGTCCGAGCAGTGGTATTGATATTTACTGTTACAAAAGCGAGTGGGAGGTCGATAATGGTGAGAGCCCAGTTCCACATACCGCTAGCTGATAAACGATTATTAGCTGATGCTGAAATGAATATACCTCCTGCTATTGAGTACGGGGATTTTCAATAAGCATAAAATGGACTTTATAATGTATAACGTATAATAAATAGTATATATTAAGGTAATAGTAATAGTGTGTTTCTTAGAATTTAACACCCTTTGATTAGGATGCAGGATTTGATAGGATTCAAAGACAAACTATGTCATAGGTAGAATAAGGCGTAGGGAACCTTGAATATATTCAGTTTCTTTTTAACCCCCGACGCAAAAACGACAGGGTGTTATAAGTTTGACGTGTCTGTGTGTGTGTGTTTGTGTGTGTGTCTGTCTGTTCCCTTGTAGCGCTCAAAACGGTGGACCGATTTGAATGCGGTTTTTTTTTTTGTTTAAATGGTGAATGAGTCGAGAGTGTTGTTAGCTATGTTTGATGAAAATCGATCCAAGATGGCCACCGCTACAAAATGGCGGATTACATATTTCTTCACAACTCCCTTAATATAGATATCAAATAAAAGGGCTTGACTAGTAAAATAGCACTATGCAAATCCAAGATGGCTGCCGCCACAAAATGGAGAATGGCGGGGTTTTTTTAAATTTTTAATTTATACTTGTTAGGCAAATAATTTAACTCTCATACTCTATACGCTTGGAGGAGTACCAAAGGAATACCCATTTTCTATTGCACTAGCGGTCCGCCCCGGCTTCGCCCGTGGTACATACTATATAGCCTATAGCACTCAAGGATCACGTATATATCCAACGGTGAAAGATTTTTTGAAATCGGTCCAGTAGTTCCTCAGATTAGCGCGTTCAAACAAACAAACTCTTCCGCTTTATTATTAGGGTTCCGTACCCGAAGGGTAAAAAACGGAGCCCTATTAATGTCACTCGGCTGTCTGTCCGTCTGTCCGCCGGTCACAGGTCTCTAGCTCGCAGACGAAATGAGTTACAAACCTGAAATTTTGGTATTTAGTGTAAAACGTTAACCCAAAATCAAATATTGAATTAGAAATTGAATTAAATTATTTTTCAGGGGGGCTCCCATACATGAAAAAGGAGCCGGAAAAAAAATTTTTTTCTTTACCCTAGCTTGTGGGGTATCATTGTTTAGAGCTCATTAAGTAGAGTACAAATATATATTTTTTTAATTTTTATCTCAAAAAATAAGGGAATGGGAGGCCATCAAAGTTGTCAGTTTTAGACCATTTTTGTGACGGGGGCTATCTCAAAAACTAAACTAGTTGGGAATATGATATTTCAGTATATTATGTACTATATGCTCTATTTAAACAACAAATACTGAAAACAACGATTTATTAAATAGTTTATAAGCTGTGACCAAAATAATTTCAATGCAAGGCTGGGTAAGCGAAGCGGTATAGAGTTGAAAGTGGGACAATTTGGCTATGGGCGACGGAACCATAGGGGCCAAATGTTGGCCGACTTCATGGAGAAAGAGGGCCTCTATATGATGAACTCTTTCTTCGAGAAGCGGCCACACAGGAAGTGGACCTGGATGAGCCCCGACGGTTCTACGAGAAATGAGATCGACTTCATCATGTCTACCAAACGGCACGTATTCAATGATGTCTCTGTGATCAACAGGGTGAAAACCGGCAGCGATCACCGTATGGTAAGAGGCACATTGAATCTCAACATAAAGCTTGAAAGGGCCAGACTGATGAAGTCAACGCTCCGACCTTCTCGTGTCCATATCCTGAATCCCGAGAGCTTTCAACTCGAATTGCAAAACCGATTCGCTTGCCTGGCAGATTGCGATTCTGTGGACGAACTGAACAACAGGCTGGTGGAAACTGTCCATGCGGTCGGGTCTAAGTTCTTTATGACCCACCGTAGAAATAGAACCAAAAAATTCTCAGCCCATACTCTCAATCTCATGGAACAGAGACATGAAATGAGACTGCAGTCTTCAGGAGACGCCCTTGCTTATCGGCAGATCAATAGACAGATCTCTAAATCACAGACACGCGATCTGCGATACTTTAACACCGAACGTATTAAAGAAACCATTGAGCGGAACAAAGGCTCAAAGGTGTTCGCGAGAGATCTGTCTATCGGTCAGAGCCAGTTGACGCGACTGAAGACCGACAGCGGTAGTCTCATTTCGTCTAAGCCTGAGATTTTGAGAGAGGTCGAGAAGTTCTACGGACAGCTCTACACGTCAACACAGAAGCCTGTTGAAGATTTGGCTAAAGATCCCAGAGCCAAATTGACCCGACACTATACCGAAGATATCCCGGACGTCAGTCTATATGAGATTAGTATGGCTCTCAAACAACTTAAGGACAACAAGGCGCCAGGTGATGACGGAATCACAGCAGAACTCCTGAAAGCAGGTGGAAAACCGGTTCTTAAAGTCTTTCAGCGATTGTTCAATTCCGTCATCGACAAGGGCATAACGCCAGAGGCATGGCACAGAAGCGTGGTGGTTCTTTTCTTCAAAAAGGGCGATAATACCCTGCTGAAGAATTATAGACCCATCTCGCTGCTGAGCCATGTCTATAAGTTGTTCTCAAGAGTCATTACGAATCGTCTCGCTCGTAGGTTTGACGACTTCCAGCCTCCCGAACAGGCCGGGTTCCGAAAAGGCTTCAGTACCATAGACCACATTCATACGCTGCGGCAGGTTATACAGAAGACCGAAGAGTATAACCGGCCACTTTGCTTAGCGTTTGTGGACTATGAGAAAGCCTTTGATTCGGTGGAAACTTGGGCTGTATTGAGATCACTGCAGAGATGCCGGATCGACTATCGGTACATCCAAGCGCTGAAGTGCTTGTACGAAAACGCCACTATGTCAGTTCGTATACAGGACCAGACTACGAGGCCAATCCAATTGCAGCGAGGAGTGCGTCAGGGAGATGTTATCTCCCCGAAGCTATTTACCGCTGCGTTGGAAGACGTCTTTAAGCTTCTGGACTGGAGTGGACTTGGCATCAACATAAACGGCGAGTACATCACTCACCTACGGTTTGCCGATGATATAGTCGTGATGGCAGAGACTCTGGGAGACCTCAATACAATGCTCAATGATCTCAGCAGAGTTTCTCAACAGGTGGGCCTAAAAATGAACATGAGTAAGACGAAGATCATGTCTAATGCTCATGTTCCGCTCCACCCGGTAATTGTTGAGAACTCAGCACTCGAAATTGTAGACGAGTACATATACCTGGGACACACGGTCCAGCTAGGTAGGTCCAATTTTGAGAAAGAGATCAACCGCCGAATCCAACTCGGCTGGGCAGCGTTCGGGAAACTTCGAGATGTCTTTTCGTCCAATATCCCTCAGTGTCTGAAGACGAAAGTCTTCGAACAGTGCGTGTTGCCAGTGATGACTTACGGATCTGAGACATGGTCGCTAACGATGGGCCTCATAAGAAGGCTCAGGGTCACTCAGCGGGCGATGGAGAGAGCTATGCTCGGAGTATCCCTGCGGGATCAAATCAGAAATGAGGAGATCCGCAGGAGAACCAGAGTCACCGACATAGCTCATCGAGTCGCGAAGCTGAAGTGGCAATGGGCGGGGCACATTGCACGAAGAACCGATGGACGTTGGGGTCCCAAGGTGCTTGAATGGCGACCTCGCACCAGCAAACGAAGCGTAGGTAGACCTCCCACTCGATGGACAGACGATCTCAAGCGAATCGCTGGTAGCCGCTGGAATCAGGCGGCACAAGATCGTGTGCTGTGGCGATCCTTGCAAGAGACCTATGTCCAGCAGTGGACGTCCATTGGTTGAAACGAACGACCAAAATAAACGAACATTTTTTTGGGTTTTTCTTTCACGGTTTGTTGCGATGTCTAGCTCGGAAATTAAATATTTCTTAGACCCAAAATATTATATTGTTCATAATTATGTACGGAACCCTGAAAGAGCGAGGCCCGACTCGCACTTGGCTGATTTTATTAGTATAGAGTATATATATTCATACGAGCATCAAAAATATTAATTCTTATTTTTCAGGTAATGGCTACATTCCCACGTCCAGCCTGCGCGAGATTCTCGCCGCGTTGGACGACCAGCTGACGCCAGACCAACTCAATGAGATGATTGCCGAGATCGACACTGACGCTTCTGGCACTGTTGATTTCGATGGTAGGTATTACTTATCAATTAATAGCTATGTTAATAACTAAGCTAATGCGAAATATACACCGAATTAGATGAACAGCTGACGCCAGAACAACTCAATGAGATAATTGCTGAGATCGACACTATACTGTCATTGTTTCACTCCTCTCATGCCTAGATATTCAAAAACCTAAAACATAAAAATACCTAAAACATAATTCTATAGAGACCTAGAGAAGAAGAAGAACCACTCACCAACCATCCGATTTTTGAGTTGGATTTAGTATCAAATAAATCCATTTTTCATTGAGTTGCTATCAAAGTACATAGGTTAAAATTTGTTTATTTCTTTTACAGAGTTTATGGAGATGATGACTGGCGATTAAGAATATAATAGTTACTTATAAATTATATACCATTTTAAACACAAATACTTAATTAACAGCGTGTTCTAGTCACCGTACATGATAACTAAATTTTACAAATAATAAACTATTTTATCGCAATATTCAGCCTTATAATTTCCACTCTTGTACCCAAACGTATTTTTTGTATTTTGAATATATTATTATGGTTTCAGTACCTAAACTATTTCACAAGAAGTCGGAAAGGTACTGATCTTATCTTATTTAAAGGACATGACCAGTGGCACTATGGGCACTTGCCTAGGTGTCAAAAATCAATGTGCAGCAAAGATTGTTTTATTTTTGGAATTCTTATATTCTCTAGTTTTCAGATAAAAAACTTTCCGGGATCTAAAGGCTCAGAAAACTGAGAAAAATAAAGAAAAGTTTTACGAAGAACTCTGCTTTTCGATACTAGATGGCGCTAAGCATTGCTGTGATTATCAAGTCTAAAATGTAAAAAAAATGGTTTTCTACTGTTCAACGTCATCTATATATAGGTGGAACTTTGCTATAAAAAGTAAAGCTTTATATTATTTGTTCAGAATAATTTAAATTATTCAGATTTGCATGAAATGCCTAGCGCCATCTAGTATCGAAAGGCATTCTTTACTTTAATTCGGATGAACATCTAACATCTACTGTGAGATGGTGATAATAAAAAAAATAACCCGGCTGAGTTTGTTGTGGGCTCTTCTCAGACCAGGGCGCATTTGGAACCCTCGTAGTTTTAGTTTTAAGTTTTCGTCGTAATTATCACCACATCACTTTCATGTACTTTATATATTTACGTTCAACAAGTGTACACTGTACAGTCAACAGTGTACCTAATTCGAATAAATGAATTTTGAATTTGCATTTGACATCGAATATTAAAAAGGTGTTAACACGCTATACTATATTAATTTGCACTGACAAAATAAGGTGAAAGTATACAGTTTTTTTAGTATACAAGTTTCATATAGGCACAATTAGTATACATAATATATTATTAAAGACTGCTTTACTTTCACCTTCATAAGTAGCAAGTCAATAAATCAAATGAAATTAAATTTTCAAACGAGACGAAGATAAAGTGAGATAAATCAAATCGCTGATTAGAAAACTTTTGACGTGACGATAAATTCCCTTTTTCCTGAAATTGGCAAAACGTCACGTCGCTCGATAACAGACGATTTTCACCAACGGAATTATAAATGAGAGGTGTTCAATTCGAATTTTAAACCAGAAGATAAGTAGCGCAAACTAACGATTTTGAGCTAAGTACGAGTTATATTTCGTCGCAGTAACTGCTCAAATAAATACGACAAACGCATAAGAATTTGGTTGTAATTAAAAACCAATACTTGACATGAATTAAGTTGTAATGCACTTAACAGTCAGTAGATATTTATTACATGTAATACAACTTACGTCATTTATCACAAGTCAAAACTCTGCCACCAGCTGCTGCAAGTGGTTGAGGAAGCAAATTCTACTGAGAAAAGTCGGCAAGAACCCCTTTGACGTTACTATAACGTCGACTGTTTGAATTCGGCTCATTTAGCGTGTATAGAATAGAAAAGTTTTTTATTCAAATAAACTTTTACAAGTACTTTTGAATCTTTGATTGAATCTAATACTGGTTCGGAATGCCGTTCCAACCGAGAAGAACCAGCAAGAAACTCGGCGATTGCTCTTTTTTAAAATAAAATGCATGTATCTAGCTTTAGACCTATTCTCTATAATTTATCGGATCAAGTATTATATAGACTTAAATCACAAAATACGTGCAAAGTACAAACCAAAAATGTTTCTATTTTCAATATAAGTTGTAAAAGTTATTCGCAGCCGGAATTAATCAAAAGTTCCAAAGACGTTGAAAGATGGAACTTCTCACTAAGGCGCCGTGATTTTGAATGAAATTTATTTTTGGGTCACAAGATGTTATTGACTCCGCAAAGAATACTGAGGAAATCAGCCCGTTTGCCTTCAATCAGCGATTTCTTTTGTATAGCAATCTTATTTTATCTAGGTAAATGTCACAAAGGAAGCTGTTATAGGCCTACAAAATATTGTAGCTACGGCATCAGTCTAATTTATACTAGTTTGTCATTTCGAGTGTATGTTTACTTACTGTATCGTCACATCGACATGTTATTTGTGTGAAAGATTTCAGATTATAGCAGCTTCCAAAGTCCAACAAAAGCGGAACGATTTCCCACCCGAGCGAATCGAAATTTTTAACACCTGCGCACTCGAGTACGAACCTCTATCGAGAATTTTCATAAATAAAAAAGTTGGTCGTCTCGTCGAAACGAACCTACTCACGAAAATTCAGCTTGTTATTAATCACTAAAAAATTTGTTCCTCGGCTGCCGTACTACTACCGTACTAAGACTGAAGAATATGTCAATGTCGACAGTCTGCGCCGACGTTCAAAGATTATTATGGATGAAATATAGGTTTGTAGGTCACAGGACGCTGTTTACATAACCCCTCGCTCTACATAGCGGCTCGCAAATCCAGCAGATGTTTGTTTATGTGACGGGGATTATTGTTAACGCCATTACGAGGTATCGGAGTGTACACAATGAACTTGTTTTTGAGCTTACCATAGTATTGACTAGGCCAGTCGAGCTTCGCATTACCTACAATGCGCTACAAGTACCTAGCTCGCTCCGGTTGGTCGGGCAGCGGGCTCATTCAATAACTATTACTTACTTACTTTCAATAACCATAGGTCTTGTAGATGGAAAAAATTCACGCACGAAGGGTTCCGTACTTAGAAGCGTAATAGTTCGATGGTTCCGTACCATCCTACTAATATTATAAATGTGAAAGTGTGGATGTTTGGATGTTTGGATGTTTAGATGTTTGGATGTTTGGATCCTGGAAAAATCCACAGTTCCCACGGGATTTTGAAAAAACCGAAATCTATAACTACAGCTATAGGTAGATTACTATAGCAAACTTTCTTGAAAGTAGGTATAAAGGTTAGAAAAGGGAGTGGGAACGGGAACCGGAAATCCACGATTCCCTCGGGATTTGTGAAAAACCAAAACTCACGCGGGCGAAGTCGCGGGCATTCTCTAGTTATCTATAAAAATCAGCCAAGTGCGAGTCGGGCCTCGCTCTTTCAGGGTTCCGTACATAATTATGAACAATATAATATTTTGGGTCTAAGAAATATTTAATTTCCGAGCTAGACATCGCAAAAAACCGTGAAAGAAAAACCCAAAAAAATGTTCGTTTATTTTGGTCACAGCTTATAAACTATTTAATAAATCGTTGTTTTCAGTATTTGTTGTTTAAATAGAGCATATAGTACATAATATACTGAAATATCATATTCCCAACTAGTTTAGTTTTTGAGATAGCCCCCGTCACAAAAATGGTCTAAAACTGACAAATTTGATGGCCTCCCATTCCCTTATTTTTTGAGATAAAAATTAAAAAAATATATATTTGTACTCTACTTAATGAGCTCTAAACAATGATACCCCACAAGCTAGGGTAAAGAAAAAATTTTTTTTTCCGGCTCCTTTTTCATGTATGGGAGCCCCCCTGAAAAATAATTTAATTCAATTTCTAATTCAATATTTGATTTTGGGTTAACGTTTTACACTAAATACCAAAATTTCAGGTTTGTAACTCATTTCGTCTGCGAGCTAGAGACCTGTGACCGGCGGACAGACGGACAGACAGACAGACAGACAGACAGACAGACAGACAGACAGACAGCCGAGTGACATTAATAGGGCTCCGTTTTTTACCCTTCGGGTACGGAACCCTAAAAACGGCAAAAAAATCACGTTTGTTGTATGGGAGCCCCTTTTAATATTAATTATTTTATTCTGTTTTAGGGTTCCGTACCCGAAGGGTAAAAACGGAGCCCTATTAATGTCACTCGGCTGTCTGTCTGTCTGTCTGTCTGTCTGTCTGTCTGTCCGTCTGTCCGCCGGTCACAGATCTCTAGCTCGCAGACGAAATGAGTTACAAACCTGAAATTTTGGTATTTAGTGTAAAACGTTAACCCAAAATCAAATATTGAATTAGAAATTGAATTAAATTATTTTTCAGGGGGGCTCCCATACATGAAAAAGGAGCCGGAAAAAAAAAATTCTTTACCCTAGCTTGTGGGGTATCATTGTTTAGAGCTCATTAAGTAGAGTACAAATATATATTTTTTTAATTTTTATCTCAAAAAATAAGGGAATGGGAGGCCATCAAAGTTGTCAGTTTTAGACCATTTTTGTGACGGGGGCTATCTCAAAAACTAAACTAGTTGGGAATATGATATTTCAGTATATTATGTACTATATGCTCTATTTAAACAACAAATACTGAAAACAACGATTTATTAAATAGTTTATAAGCTGTGACCAAAATAAACGAACATTTTTTTGGGTTTTTCTTTCACGGTTTGTTGCGATGTCTAGCTCGGAAATTAAATATTTCTTAGACCCAAAATATTATATTGTTCATAATTATGTACGGAACCCTGAAAGAGCGAGGCCCGACTCGCACTTAGCTGATTTTTTTAGAATTTTGTTGTTATAGCGGCAACAGAAATACATCATCTGTGAAAATTTCAACTGTCTAAATATCACTGTTCATGAGATACAGCCTGGTGACAGACGGACGGACAGACAAACAGACAGACGCACCGCGGAGTATTAGTAAAAGGGTCCCGTTTTACCCTTTGGGTACGGAACTCTAAAAGCTTATGACAAACGAGGCCACTTTCCATATAAAGGGGAGTTAAATTAATCTCTTCGGATTTCCTTGACCCATTTAAGGATTTATTGTTCAGTGGCGACTCAACCATCCGTAAAATGTGTACCTTCTTAATTCTGTATTACTTTATTTCTATTCAATATTTTTGTATATTACTTAATTTCTAGCTAACACTCACTTGCTGACTGTTATAATATTATGATTTACATATTATACAAAAAAATATCTAATGAATATAATTATCTATGAATATGGCCGTGGACGAAATATTATCTATGAATACCTACCACGTTTCTGTAGCGGTTAACATGTTCGACTGCGATCCACGAGGTCCTGGGTTCGATTCCTAGGTCAGACCAAAAATTGTTAGGTTTTTGTGTTATGAAATTTTCTGTGCCAACCCGGAGTTGGTAGTGGCAGTGATTCACCCGAAACGGACCATAGAATAGAATAGAATAGAATAGAAATGTTTTTTATTCAAATAAACTTTTACAAGTACTTTTGAATCGTCAATTGAATCTACCACTGGTTCGGAATGCCGTTCCAACCGAGAAGAACCAGTAAGAAACTCGGCGGTTGCTCTTTTTTTTTAAATAACAATACAACAATTTATGTACATGATTGAAATGCTGTCTCGTGCATTGCTGGAACAAATCCATGCTTTTTTATCATTTATATAATCTTCAATTGTATAATATGCTTTTTTTTAAATAATATGCTTACAATTCTACACATGTGAAGATGGGCAGACAAAAGTAGCCCCATTTCCGACGGTGGCACCCGTTCACGAGCATAGGTATATAGTAGCAAAAAAAGCATGTTTTCCTTGAGTTCAGCAAGGTTTCGCCTGCTTCTCCACAAAATTACTAATAATATACTCGTTAATAATAATATATTTATTATAGGAGGTTTCATTCCTCGGCTGATGAAATTCCAATGATTTGAAGAATTTCTAATAACATGTAGACCGTACATTGTATAATTATATCAATGAACAAAATATCAAAACATTTTATATTCATCGAATGCACTGTAATGTTTACCCGTGTAGATACTCGTTTTTCTTATTAATATTGCTTACCTTATTTGTTGAATTTTCTACAGCAGATGATATGATGCCTCTACCGCTAATCAAACTACTGTAAAATAGCAAATGGCTCATGACATAATTAAGATCATTGGCAATGATTTAAGTTGACTCTCTAATAAACAAAATACGTGGGATTGTAAAGCTTGCACTTCAACTAGAATAATTTCATTCCTTTCCATTTTGGTTTGTCTAACAGCACTTCCAATATTTAAGTTGGATAACACATCAGGATCGGCTTTACATCGGTGCATACAAGACCGCCGACTTTTTGTATGCGAACAAACAAAAATTGTGATTTTGTTTTGTGTGTCGCCAGCTTAGTGAGAATCTATTATTTAAGTATTCTACTCACGACACCGCGGCAGGGCCGATTAAGGTGAAAAATTAGAGAGGATCCTAGATTGCCTCCTTAACATGTTCGGATCCTAGATCGGCTGGCAGGAGCGGACATGGATCCGAAAGCGGCAGACCCATGTATATTGTATGCTTTGTATTCTGTACAAAGCAGTGTGTAAAATATCGCCTCCCAAGTATCGTGCATAAAGGACAAAAAAGAATGGAAAAAAAGATAATAAGAAGAAAAAAAGAAAACTTATTCACAAAATATTAACTAAATAAATTGTATATCAAATGCGTCTTAAACTCTGCAAATATTATGTAATAGTTGAATAAAATAAAGAGCACACAGAAAGCAACTTTGGTAGCTGATCTACTCGTATGTACCAACCTACAACAGTAATCGACCCCCATGTCGATATAAAAAAGGGAGGAAAAAAGGGAGGTATAAAAAAAAGAATCATGTATGTCGCGGTCGCGTACACAGAACAAAAAATGTCGTGTACCTCATAGGGAAAATAAGTAGTTGTCCCTACGTACCTACATCCAGTGTCCATAGGGACAATGTTAAAAGTATGAGAACAAAAATCATTGCCGACCAAAACAACCAACCAAATTAAAAAATCATCAATGGAACAAAATATGGCCAGGCGTGATCAAGCTGTTACGTACTGTCTTTACCTGACTTACACTCCTAAAGCTACTGGTGCTTGCGCTCCGGGCCTGCAAGAAGAAATGTATCCTATACACCAAGCATAGCAATACACACGACCAAGAAGATTGACATGCTGTACATAGAGCTCTTGCGTGGAAAAATGGTCACAAGTTTTTTTTTTTTTTTAATAAAATTAAAAAAAATTTACAGTGTAACGATTTATCATACCCAGGTGTGGATATACTGTCAAAAGATAAAATCTGTTATTCTCTAGATTGTTTAGATGCAGGACATCAAAGACGGGGTTATGTTTTTTTCATACTTACTTAACTTTTTATTTAGTAACTAACACAGTTATAAGTTAATCATTGTACTAACTACTTATCTCTACAAATATATATTATGTAAGTTAATTTTGTACTTACACAATATGGGCAATATAGCCTGCAATGAAAATATTTTATTTTATTTTGTTTATTTATTCAGTATATGTAATTTTGTACTTACGTGGGATTTTTACACGCCCCTCAACATCAATGGGTTTCTTTTGATTCGTCTATATCATGCGAGGTTTATAGACTAGATTTTGTTTTTATAATTCCAAAATGGACGCTGTAAAATACAAAATGACGGTAGAGATGATCTGTCATAAAAGGTACAGGTCGAAATATGCCAAGCACCCAGGAATTGAGGTCAAAATTGGTTACGATAGAACACGCAAAAAGAAGAAAATCTAAGCTTTAAGGCTGCCCTACTTACGCGATTCGCCATACAAACGTATTACGCCTATTATTCTAATATTTCTCGCAATAGATCTAAAGTTAAGCCAGATATCAATTTATATCTCCATTATCTATGCCATAAGATAGAAAAATTAGTAAAATTATATTTATTTTGAAAGTTATGACGATTGAAAAATCACTATTTTTGGGCAAATTTTGAGGCAACTTCGTGCGTAAATAAACTATATAAGAAAGTAGAAAATTTAAAAACGACCAAAGTCTTGTCATAGGTTACTTCATAATAATTACAAATGTATTTAGTTTATGTAATAAATTGCCAAGTATTTGCTAAAATAGGCGTAATTCCAAACCTAGATTTGCATATTTTTACTTTGCCATTTTTCACTAAAAAATCATGATATCTCAAGCAAAATTTATTATAGGGGAAAGGTGAGGTAAGTGCGGTGGGAAGGGAAAGTTAGACACGAAGAAGCGGCCGATTTCGCACGATCTATCATCTATGACATAATTAGTCAACTACGAAACGTAAACAACAAATATGTCACACGTTACGTATAATTAGCATTTTTGTCGTTTATTTTGCCTTCTTATTTTGCTAATTGTAATTTACTGATCTTTTATTCTATTGTAGACTCGTCAGCTAGAGATTATCGATACGGATACAAATCTAGACTTTTTCCAGGCCGGGCCCCCAAAAATCCTCGACGAACACGAAGAAAAAGGAACAAACAGCAGCTAATGATGCGTAAGTATCTACATATCTACTTGGTACAAGCTGACTAAAAATGAACATGAGTAAGACGAAAATCATGTCAAACACTCATGTCCCGCTTCACCCGATAATCGTTGAGAACTCGGTGCTCGAAATTGTAGACGAGTATATATACCTAGGACACACAGTCCAGCTAGGTAGGTCCATTTTCGAGAAAGAGGTCAACCGCCGAATCCAACTCGGATGGGCAGCGTTCGGGAAGCTTCGCGATGTCTTCTCGTCCAAAATTCCTCAATGCCTGAAGACGAAAGTCTTCGAACAGTGCGTGTTGCCAATGATGACATACGGATCCGAGACATGGTCGTTAACTATGGGCCTCATAAGAAAGCTCAGAGTCGCTCAGAGAGCGATGGAGAGAGCTATGCTCGGAGTTTCTCTACGCGATCAAATCAGAAACGAGGAGATCCGTAGAAAACCAAAGTCACCGACATAGCTCAACGGGTTGCGAAACTGAAGTGGCAATGGGCGAGGCACATAGTTCGGAGAACCGATGGACGTTGGGGTCCCAAGGTGCTGGAGTGGCGACCGGGAAGCGCAGTGTTGATAGACCCCCCACTAGGTGGAACGACGACATCAAACCAGTCGCAGAAAGCCGCTGGATACAAGCGGCACAAGACCGTGGCATGTGGAAGTCCCTTCAAGAGACCTATGCCCAGCAGTGGACGTCAATCGGTTGATAACGACGACGATGACGACAAGCTGACTCCCCCTGCTTCATAAAAATGCTAGAAATAAAAATGTTATAAACAGTAATACTAAATATAAGTTTTACGCCCAGTCTGTGTTCCGAAACGAACGAACTAAGGTCAAGTCCAGACTAAGTAACACCTTTCAAACTATATAACATGCAATATAACCACTACCGCCACTACAGCCTTTTTAACGTCCCACTGCTGGGCACAGGTCTCCTGTTTCATAGGAGAGAGGGATTTAGAGCTTAGACCCACCACGCAGCTCCAATGCGGGTTGGCGGGCTTTTGTCACATGATAGTGGAAAATAACCGGGAACAACTGCCATGCTCTCCGAGACACCGGGGCAGTTGGCGGTGTGAAACACCGAATACCAACTTCGGGCTGGCACTGAGAATTTCTTGACAGAAAAACCCAATACGTAACAACTATTTGCCCGACCCGGTAATCGAACCCGTAACCTCGTCACAGTCGAATACACTAACCACTATATCAACGAGGCAATATAACAATAGACTATTATAGCAAATTAGGTTTCAATACTAAGGGATAAAATATTATAATAAACATAAAGTATAATAGGAGAAAATTATTGCCATTTTACAAACTGGTTTTTTTATAGGTAATTTTTAATTGCACATCTAAAATACTAAACGTGCAATAAATATACTGACTTGCATACTAAATGATACCGTATTACTACTAATTTGTACAACTAATATACTGATTTGCACACTAAATTATTTCTTAGTTATGGTCCAAGAACGAGCAAAGCGAGCTCGGGACTTGCGGCACCCCAACTCAGATAGGTTAGGTTAGAAGGGACAACGAACAGGGGGATGGCGGGGTTTATAAGACCCCGCCATCACCTTCGTTGTTATTTTTTTGTTTTCATACTGCCCAGAAAAAGGAACCCTGCGAAGCGAGGCTTCGTCAACTGCATTTTGTAATATCTATTTAACGATTTACTATTATATTGTATAACTGTCCACTATAATATTATCTCCTGCGTAGTGCCCTGCGTATGCGCACACACTTGTGCACTAGAATATCTCCTGCGTAGTTGACCCTGCTTCTGTTGATATTGGCCGCTTTGGCCGAAATTCGGAGCGCTATGGTCGTAAAGTAGGTGGTCCCGAGTTCAATTTCCGGCAGGGGCAATTTGGGATTTTATAATTTCTAAATTGTCTCTGGTCTGGTCTGATGGGAGGCTTCAGTGGTTGGCTACCACCTTACCGGCAAAAGCCGTGCCGTCAAGCAATTTAACGTTCCGGTACGATGCTGTGTAGAAACCGATCAGGGGTATGCATACCTCTTTCAAGTTAGCCCGCTTCCATCTTAGACTGCATCATCACTTAACATCAAGTGAGATTGTATTGTATTGTATTTATAGAGGGGACGCCGCCAGGCGGGTGGGTGATCAGTCCTATGTAAGGACCATTTCACCCAATTCCCCGTGTTTGGACACAGGTTACTGGTGTCCTGGCAGTCTACCCCCCTCAAACCTTCCCACGACTTTCGTAAACCTAAAAATGTATACCCTATAGAGAGGTGTCTTCTTTTTAGGGTTCCATACCCAAAGGGTAAAAACGGAACCATATTAATGTCACTCGGCTGTCTGTCCGTCTGTCTGTCCATCCGCCGGTCACAGGTCTGTAGCTCATAGACTAAATGAGTTGAGTAGAAAAACCTAAAATTTTGGTATTTGGTGTAGAACGTTAACCCAAAACTAAATATTGAATTAGCAATTGAATTAAATTATTTTTCAGGGGGGCATGGAATATTTTTCAGGGGGGCTTTCCCAAACATGAGAAAGGAGCCGAAAAAAAATTTTTTTTTTTAACCTAGCTTGTGGGGGAAGCATTATTTAGAACTTATTAAAGTAGAGCACGAACATATATATTTTTAATTTTTTGCTTAAAAAATAAGGAAATGGGGGGCATCAAAGTTGTTAGTTTTAGACCATTTTTGTGATGGGGGCTATCTCAAAAACTAAACCAGTTAGGAATATGAAACTTAGGTATATTATGTACCATATACTGTATTTAGACAAGAAATACTAAAAACAATGATTTATAAAGTAATTTGTAAGCTGTGATCAAAACAAACGAACACTTTTTGGGTTTTTCTTTCACGGTTTGTTGCGATGTCTAGCTCGGAAATGAAATATTTCTTACGCCCAAAATATTATGTTGTTCATAATTATGTACGGAACCCTAAAAGAGCGAGGCCCGACTCGCACTTAGCCAGTTTTTTGATAATATCGTTACCTTGCAGTTCCCTTCTTACCAATAAGTACATAGGGCACTCAGCTATGAAGTGAAAGCTGGTTTCTTTTTCTTCACACTCTGGACAGGATGGGTCTTCTATGAGTCTCATTATTGCAAGATATCTATTAAGCAGATAGTGTCCAGTTGTTATACCTGCTACCTAGGTAGTGTAGTAGAGTAGGCTAGGTTTGGGTCCGCAGAATTACATACATTTTATGTGTCATACTAAGTATAGGTGAATGGTTTTATAATGTTCTAATCCAACCTAACTTCCAATCTATACAAAATTAGTTTGTATGCGTACTACTCTTGTATAATTTGGACGATCTTGATTAAAAAGTAATTTACAATCTATATGCGACCAGTTTCACACCCTTGCGGTTTGGCTTTGTATAGAATGGAAATACACGTAACCGTGCACAAACTCCAAGAAATCACTCTATAGCAGCTGTACTGACTTCGGCCCAAAAGTTTTTGCAAAAGGTCAATGTTACGTAGGCGTAGCAGAGTGAAGTCTTTGGACAGAATAGGTATATTAGACTTCAGCAATAGGTCTGGCAATATCAGAGAACATATTAGTGACATATGTATACATTTATGGTTATAACTGCGTACGTAAGAATGATAACTCGATGTGTTATATATTAAAACCTTCCTGAAAGTATGTAAATTATTATAGTGAAACAATCATCAAAATCGGTTCATTAGTTGCGGAGATAATCGCGAACATACTTACATATATACATACATACATACTTACATACATACGGGTCGAATACAGAACCTCCTTTTTTGAAGTCGGTTAAAAATTAGTGTGCGATTTAGTATTTTAGGCGCTACTTTCGAATATTAATAGTGGGCACATTTAGTGTGCAATTCAGTATTTTAGGTGCTACTTTCGGAATATTTTGTGTGCGAAAGAGAATCAATAGATATACGATTAAATACCACCCTTTTTTAATTGATGATTTTTTATCACCTATAATCTCTAAACACATTGTTTACTTTTTAGATGTTCTTGGAGCCTTATGAATTGCGCTCAGGGCAGAAAATATCTAAACGAGCGAAGAACCATGATGATAACGAGTAAATAATATTTCAAAAACCAATGAAAATACTGTTATATAATTAGTGTGTGCTTATGATTATGATAATCAAAATATATTGGGACAGGGTAGTCAAAGCGAACTAACATGTATTTTATAATATTATTATCTTACAAAGTGTACGAAACATTATCTCCACCGTAATGTAATAGACAAATTTGTACAGAAAAAATTATTTTGTTTTGCAAAAATTGCATTGTCGATTCGGTCTAACATGCTCGCGCGCAGATTTGCTAAAAGCAGTAATGAAGTGAGGGGCACCCTCCTCAGGGCTTACTGTCAATGTTTATATACCTGTCAGTTGTGGTACTGGTACAAGAGGGTGTCCTTCAGCACCATAAGGGTGCAGTATAATAACGCATACCGCATCATTATGAATTTCTATATTCATACCTACTTGGGTTTTTACCTGAATAAAGAAAATTATTATTATTATTATTATTAGTATATAAACACATTACATGTTTCAAAGAACATTGAGCAAAATTCATGTTACGTCATTTCGCTTTGACTCTGCGCTAATATGTCTTGATATTTGATCCCTTACGTGCATAGCATACACTAGCTGACCCCCGCAACTTCGTTCGCGTGTTTATAGGATTTATATAGGATCGGATCGGATCCCATAATTATTTTATGTACCCAAACTAAATGTAGCCTAAGTTACTCCTTATAACATCATCTATCTGCCATTGAAAGTTCCGTCAAAATCGATCCAGCCGTTTCGGAAATTAGCTGGAACTAATAGACAGATCGACAAACATAAATTTAAACGCACACCAGTTTAAAATAAGACGTACGTGCAAAGATCCGGGTCTCAAGTTATTTGAACCCAATAAATGTCTGTCATTCCTGAACTAAAAAACCTATAACCTTGAAATATTTACGGGATAATACTTGAAGTACTACCTTTCGAACAAAAAAAGAATGAGTGAAATCGAACTACCCGTTAATGAATTACAGCTAAATACACGTTTTAACTTTCCTCCCCTCTCCCAAGGGAACCGTGCCGAATTTCGGGATGAAAAGTATCCTATGTCCTACCTCGGAGTATAAACTCAAATCGTACCAAGTTTCATTTGAATCCGTTCAGTAGTTTCGGCGTGATGCGCGGCCAAGATACAGACAGACAGACAGACAGACAGACAGACAGACAGACAAAAATGAAAAAAATTACAGTTTTGGCTTCAGTATCGATTATAGAGTGCCCTCCAAAAGAAATTTTCAAAATATCTTCAATGTACAGAATTGGATCTGTTACAGTTTTATTATATTATAGATATTATTATAAGTACTTTTATTTTATAATATGACTGTGTACGAACTGTCTAGTTGTGTCCTAATATCTTTTTTCTCTTTTGTGTCATTTTGCTCATCATTCAGACCGACTACTAAAAAGTTAGTTTTAATTTTAGTACTTTTGATGTTTAAATAAATGACTTTAAATAACTTTCTTATTTTATTTCCAATATTTGGTATCCTTAGCGACCATGCAAGAGACACGGTGTGGCGCCGGCACCACTGAATTTTTTATATATTATGTAAGTATAAAAGTTGGTAAGTATCTACGAAGATGATGAATACATCAATGTAATAAGGTGGATTCACGTTATTCATAATATAATGTAGATTCAGCCGTATTTTACATAGAATATAATATATTCACATTTAAAAATGTGTGAAATATTATACCTAGATACACATAGTTCTGTTATTTTACATTTCATAATATTGTCTTGTATGATTTTGTTTTATATCTGCACATTCTAAGTAGGTTTTCGAATATATAAACAAAGTTTTGACAGCGAAAAAATATTATGTTACTTAGTCTGGACCCACCCTTTTGTCAATTATTTTTATCGATTTGTAAAATAATTATTATCACCCTACTAACTATAATATTATAAATGTGAAAGTGTGGATGTTTGGATGTTTGTCACTCAATCACGCCGCAACTACAAAACCGATTTGGCTGAAATTTTGAATGGAGATAGCTTATGCCCTGACTTAAAACATAGACTTTTTAACTTTTATCCCGGAAAAATTCACAGTTCGCACGGGATTTTGAAAAAAAAAAACAGAAATCTATAGCAACAGCTATAGGTAGATTACTATAGCAAACTTCCTTGAAAGTAGGTATAAAGGTTGGAAAAGGAAGCGGGAACGGGAATCGGAAATCCACGATTCCCTCGGGATTTGTGAGAAACCGAAATTCACGCGGGCGAAGCTGCGGGCAGAAGCTAGTTTTAAATAATTTTGGGGGATAAGTAATCAATTACATTTGTAGTATCTCTGGATTTTCAATTATTTTCTTTATTTTTTAGGGTTCCATTCCTCAAAAGGAAAAACGAACCGTAAATGAAAAGGAAATAGGCATGATTGTGCATTGTACTGTCCAATGTCCATATGTCATTCTTTCTCGCTTTTGTTTTACGTGTAGCTATGGTAGCTGCATACTCTTCTTTACTGAGGACGTCTCGCTCTCTAAATGCAGGGCGAGACAGCAATATTTTAGGCTCCACCCACCAACGACTTCTCGCTTGCATGGAGCGCGTTCTTAAGTTATTTTACCTATAGTATAAAATTACCGTTAGTTCATATTTTGTGAAAATCATTTATTCTATTTTAAATCTTAGAGCAAAGCGTTGAAAACGAAAAATTCTCCTAGTCTAGTGCTAAAATTCCACAAAATATTACCGTTATTTGTGGGAAGCAAGTCTCAATTTATTCTGAAAATGCCGTTTAAAATTTTAAATGAGTAATAGGATTACTTTGAAAAATGAGGTTGGACATTTTCCATAGCTTCATATTTAGCGTCGTTTGCTTTTCAAGTGGGTATCATGGGGATCTTTATAAATGATGTCATTTTAAGTCCTAGGGCTTTTACCTACTTTTAAATATTATACTTCGATTACAATAGTGTTTAATTTATTTTCTAGTAGGTACAGAATCTTTTTACTATCATACGGACGCAAAATAATAGTCTATTAATTAGATAATACATTTAAAGGAGGGGAACTGAGTTAGATTCATTTTCAGATTATTTATTCAATATTCAAAATATTCATATTCAAAATGCAAGGCTTAAAAATTTGAGATTTTGAACTCATATACAGGATCTCTATGAATATAATATATTATATTCTATTATAGACAGTCTTTTAAACATATTTCCAAATATTTTCCTCTGGCATCGAAATTCCCATTATCTGAAAGCGTTAGTTCGTTTTATTCGGCACTACAGATAAATATCTCACGGAACACAGCAACTAATGAGGTTAGCGTGAGCTTGCATTTCACGCTTCTACTGAATATTAATAAAAATGTTCTACACGTACAATTTGCTATAGAATTTTTACTCTATTCATTAATTCGTGGTCATTATGGTCAGTTTCAACGCTGATTTGTTAGTTAGTATTTTTAGTTCAGAATCATTAAAATTTTAAACAAGATTATTTTAATTGAGATAAGTATGTTTTGGAGTAGTTTTTTTTTTGATCAGATATTTTAAAGAAATTCAGCCTCTTCTAAACTTAACACTAATTGATTTCAATTTTGAAATTAAGAGTGTCTTTAACCTACCACATAGCTTCATTAATATTATGGACTCGTAGATTATATCCCGGTCAATTTAGACACACACATAAAATATTGGAAATATCAGAATTTTGGGTAAAAAGAAACCCAGTCCCTCATTTTTATTTCGAAACTTAACTTTTTGAATCGTTATATCTCAAAAACGATGGCTCTTAGGAAAAAAAGTATCCAGACATTTTTATATATAATAATTATCTGATCCACAATTTTTGTCTGAGCTAATTTTATGATAAAACTTACCATTTTGCTGAAAATCGTGAAAAACTTGTTTTTGTGATCTTTGACACTGAATAATTTTTTTTCAGGTGTCGGATCGATGAGGACGAAAAGTCCTCATCGATCCGACACCTGAAAAAAAAATATTTTCATTTCATTTATAATAGTGTTTTGACAACCCTACCAATTTTCAGCCAAGTGTGATTAAACTGTGTGTGACCAGGAGTAAATTTTTTTCCAGGTGTCGGATCGATGAGGACTTTTCACATTTCATTTATGAACAATCCTACCAATTTTCAGACAAGTGTAAATTATTGTAACCTCACCCCAATTTTTTTGTCTAATTTGACCGGGCTATTATATGCGTTTGTGCTAAATAGATATTTATCATGTCATCTCAAAATATTTAAACATCTGTTCAAATCTTTACTATTGCGCATGTGTGGTGCTGGCATTACAATGATATACAAAGGCGGGACAGAGCTTTATTGCCCTATTTGCAAGTCTAATAGCTTCTAACGGGACAGCGTTAATATCCTTGCACTGTAATTATCCAATAATTTCAGCTCGGGGGCACTGCTGTCAAGCATTGAGATGATGTAAATGGAGGATCACATAGTTCCTCTCTCTCCGTTTCGTGTTTCACATTGCTCAAGGTCAGATTCTCTCAATAAAGGTAATGCTTGAAGTAATAATTTCCAGATCCTTCTACATATATGATTCTTTAGGAATGAGCATTATCGGAAATGTTTTGATCATAACGACGGCTCAACAAGCCCTCGGAGGTACAGAGGAATTGGGAAAAGTGATTTTCAGTCTTCCAATGTAGGTCACGCTGCCACCAACTCGTGTCAACGTTGCTTAAACAGCACAATCGAAGGGGTGCTCTCGTAACTAGGCATTACCGCCTTTACCTACAAATCTCCTACCTATATCAAGCATCCTACTCCCACCCATCCGAAACGTGGTTTCAACTTTCTAACGGCTCCAGAAAAGTTCCATGATGTCGGTGAACTTGGAACTGATAGCGCAAGTTTTCGGCGATAATATTGACAGACAGAGAAAATCATACGATCAACAGTCTCGAAATGACAGCTACAGTGTGACGATCTCATTCACCTTTGCTTGGCTGACACTCTCTTGCTATTGGCTAAATTGCATTGTTGCAGCGATAACAATAAATTCAACCAATCACCAAAATTGAGATTGCGACAATGATTGATGCAGCTTTTCTATAATGGATTTCTTTAACGCAAATTCATTGACGCAATATTACCGGCGTCTCAGGTTGAAGCCATTTCGGAATACGTCACATGCTCTAGTAATATAACATCTCACTGTCGCTAAGCATACGCCTCGAACACTCTGCATCAGTTGGAAATTTCATTAGTGGACAGAGCTGACAATCGCGTAGCCGCTATTCTCTAAACACACAGCCTTGCTTTCGACGAAATGGAGCATAATTATTTGATACTGAATCGTTGTCGAAGTGAATATTTTCATTAGTGGTTTAGCATGAAATAACATTAAAGAACGGAGAAGTAGAAGTAAGTATGCCGTGTAGAAACCGATCAGGAGTATGCATACCTCTTTCAAGTTAGCCCGTTTCCATCTTAGACTGCATCATCACTTACCATCAGGTGAGATTGCAGTCAAGGGCTAACTTGTACTTGAATAAAAAAAGTGCTAACAAAAAAAAAAGAAATGTACACACAACATTGTAAAACATCAGGAGATGTTCTAGAACAACATAACTGTAAGTTGGTAAATTCAATGGGTGTATCTAATAAACCAATGCTTTAAGGATGATGTATAATTAATAACAACAGGCAGGAGTAGGACAAAAAAATAACGTGGTTTACGGCCGAATCCAACACACGGAGTGCTAAACACAAACGGTACAAGACCGTCAAGCGTAAAATTCTCGAAGAGGAAAATCGAAGAGAAGAAAGAAGAGGAGTAAAGAGAAGAGATCCGCGAGTATGTCTAGCGCTGAACATCTGTGGATTGAGACGTCAACGTCATAGACAGTGGTATTCTGTAAGCGTATAGACGATGTTTCCTCACAAGATACAGCGAATGAAGTATTGTTTCAACGCAAAACTCAACGTTGTCGTTATGACAGCTATACACTTCTATATATTTTCAAACTTTAGAAAAAATTGGTTGTCTGTAAAGTCGGCTTACAGACGATAATTTTACGTGTTAACGTCATAAGAAAACAAAGAGAGATAGATGCGTCACAAGCCGAACGCTTAGGCCGATGCTACCTTCTCTCGCTTGCAGGTGGTACATGACAATGAGTCATGCTTTTTACGCGTGTAGCCGACGTTTATCGATTTATAAGACGTTATCATGCAGTCACGTTATCAAGAAAACCTAAAAGAAAAACAAAATCTAGCCTATAATCACCGCAAGGTTAATACGAATAGGCAAATACCTTGACTGAAAACCATCCAGTTGTTGGGATTCTATGTGAGAATAAAAAATCCCACAAACACACCGAGATATGAGTGAAAAACATTACCCTTGTCTTGCTCGGGTATTAAAAGGTTTCTATACTCTAATTTTTAATTCCGTGGAATTATGACGTTTTTTAATGTTACCAGGGATAAAACAGTTCCCACAAAAAAGACAATAAATTGAAAACTTACATATACACAAATCAATTGCCGCATGTAGATATTATGACAAATGCCTGACAGATACTTCAGGCGTTAACCTTGTATTTCATACAAATAACTCATTCTATTTTTAAATGATAACTGTCAGAATTCCACCGAATTAAAAATCAGAGGGTTCGATAAGATGCAACCTGCTTTACGTTAACTGCTACTATATAGCTTGTCGTATTCGAAACCGCTATAGAAATTACTCATCGTCATTTCTGTGACCACCGAAAAGGTTATAACAATACCTATTATCCGAATCGTCCCATCCGGTCACGTACGTATCCGGTTGAAAGCATGAAATTCCCGGCATCCCTATCAATGACAAACGAGATGTTTTATTACATAAATTATTGTTTGATATTTTAAACGGGCTGGTATTTTGGAAGTATTTGTTTTTTTAAATAAAATATATGAGGTATTTTTATGAGTTTGAAAAAGTATTAATTGCAGTTGGTATAACGGTTATGATGTTAAAAACATTTAAAGCTAAGTCATAATTAAATTGACGTTTTGTTTTCTAAGCCTCTATGTGTTCAACTATCTAGTACACCATAATTGAGCTTTGACCCAGGGTACACAAATTACAATAATTTGCATTATGGTCCCAATTTTAACTGCCCCCAAAATTTTCATAAACTAGATGCATTTTCAACAATAAACATAGAGTTCAAACATTAATTATCCAATTAGAATATTATCATATCACACGTATGTAATATTATATGTATATTTTTAGATGAAAATTTCAACGTAATAGATACTTGTGACCATTTTACCAGAACAACATTAGTGTGTGCAGTAAAGTGCGTTTTATAGGTAAGAAAGAAGAGAGGAAAGTGTGCAGCATATCTACCTTGTTGGTCTGAGACACATAGAACAGTCATGGTATGTCTTTAAAATGCAATATAAAATTTGGAGCTGTACTTGAAACTTACAACGAACAATGTACTATTGCAAAAATCACAACTATTTCATTAAAACTAAATCACTGTAGTAATTACGCCACTTTTGGGGCTACAATACATAACTGTAATAAAGGTAGATACCGAAAATTCGAAAATTTTATAAATAACTATGATGATCACAATAAAATAATTTCAAGTTTTGAAAGGGTATATAAATTCAAATATAACTCCAAAAACAACAAATATTCATATATATGCAAGCATTTAAGACACATATCACGTGTAAGTAGATAAAAAGTTTGGAAAGTGAGTAGTTCAATCAAATCGCCAGATTCAAGCGAAGTAGGAGTAGCAATATCAAGTGACTCTTTACAATTGAAACTAAGTACTAATAAATTGTTTAATTTCCCGAAACTTAGCAAAAAATGCGTTAATATTTAAATTGATAAAATACTTTAAAATATAAGCATAAAATTAAATATCAGACGAAAATACATCTGTAAAGTTAAAGTAAAATTGCTGATCTAGTTATTAGTACATACTAACGGTGAACATAATAAAACAATCAATAGAAAAGGTAAAAAATGGCTTATGTAGCGGTTACCAACACAACCCTTTGATTCTGACCTATTGACCTGGCGATAAACATCCACTATTTTTCAAATAATTCACCTTTTTTATCGATGCAATGCACGCTTTAATTTCCAACATTTATATTTAAAACGAAACCATGCTATTCAAATAACGATACAAATCAAAAATGTTCGTATTAAAATACTGCCTTATTTTCACAGCACAAGAGCAGGTAGATAAGTATGTTGTTATTAAAATCAAAAGTGAACTTATAAAATTCAAATCTGTAAAGAGTCCTTGAACCGCTTTCATACAAAGCTGAATTATTTTTCCAGTGTACAGTCACCCACACAATTGTAGTATCAAACGAAGTTAGTCACAACAATACATCCAAGATATCGATTCCTGCACCTAAAGCTGTGGAGGCTGTAAATACACAGACACGTAGTTAAAGCATTAACATTTAAAGCAATTGCCAAGACGCTCAGCAACATTGATATTATTATAAACAACAATTAGACAAGTAGAGAATAGATATCGTCGAAGTTGAAATTATGCGTATCTCAACCCACGTTGAACTAGTGCATGGCAAATAAATATGCCATAATAATAAAAGATCATTAAAGACTAAATTTTCGGAGCTCTAAACCAATTAGAGCTCCGAAAATTTAGTAGTCCAGACTATTACGGAAGTACATACCAGGATACGATGTGTGGACTATTTCGGTCAGTTCGGGAATTAACGAAAGCCAACGAAGGAATAAACAACAGAAGGTTTACGTTGGATGTTAGATCTGGAATGACGCACTACATTTGGACAGTACGCCGACTGCAAATTGCAGTGTGGGCGCTCTTCTATTGCAGTTGTCTTTTCTATAGAACTGCATTCAGAACAAAATTTTACAATCTGCTTGCGGACCAAAGGCATTAGTCTATCTAGACAATAACGTTCGTTGAAGTTTTGTGGACCGTTATTATACGAATACCATGAGAGAAGTATTTATACAAACCATTAAGCGCAGGCCACATTTGGTGCGAAGCGAAACGAAACAAGATTCGTTATGCTTCGCTCATATCGCTAGACTATGCGAACTCGCAAGGTCGCTTCTCTGGCTTCGTTTAGCTCTGTAGTTCGCAGTGTGAACCGAAGTATGAAAAAACGAGGTAGAGACATGAGCGAAGCAAAACGAATCACGTTTCAATTCGCTATGCTTCCAATATGGCCTGCGCTTAGCACTCGTGTCACTCACACACGATCATAAAGTAGGTACTTAGTACAAAAAAGAGAGCGTAATTTTACTTTAGACGATCTCTCCATGTCTGGAATTACTGTTACTGTGAATGTTTAGACTGATGTCAGCGTAAACGTAGTGTAAAACATGTTGGTAGTATACGTAGGTATGTGGACAATTAGCTGTAATGTAACTCGAAGAATACCTGAAAATGTGACATGAAAATTAAAACTCCAAGACAGTGTTTTAGATTTTGTTTTATTTAGTCATAGTGATGTAACTACAATAATTAAGATTAATTAACACAATTACAATAATGAAGATTAATTAATGCATTCATGATCCCGAAACTTCTACAAGTATTATTTACATTTATACCCTGATTTCTAATTCTGTGGAATTCTGACGTTTCGTAATGTTACGAGAGATAAAACAATTCCCACAAAAAAGATAAAAAATTCAAAACTTATGTAAATAAAAATCAACTGCCGCATGTAGATATTATGACAAATGCTTAACAGACACTTCATGGTGAGAATGTCATTTGACTTCCATTTTTGAATGATTTTTTTTCAATGTGCTTCTTTTGTTTTCTATTGCTGTTAGTGTGCACTTTCTAGTTTCCACTCTTGGTGTTTTCTATTTTAGGGCGAAACGACTAATATTATTATTTGGCATAGATATGGCTTTTTATGATGACAGGGAATTAAAGTAGTTTAGGGTAAAATCGTACTTCGTAGATGTTAACCCTGTTCTCCATACAAATAACTCATCTGTAAATGACAATGAAATTCGGGTATATAATACCTATAAGAAGTTTACTTCTAGAAATTACAATACCATATAAACTACAGCAATGGTAGGTATCCAATTTATGGAGATTATTGAATGGTCAACTTTTAATGCAAGTTACTTATAACTTATAAATTATTATCTAAAATCTACATAAATAAAAAAAAAATGTGGCTAATTCTGTTGTACACAATCTCTAAACCTAAAGGGCTAAATATATTCTTATCTCTTTCACAACGATACCTGCGGAAAAGGATAGCACTATTTTTAAACCTGTCAATTTAGTTTAGTTTAGAGATTGTGTACAACAGAATTAGCCACAATACCCGACTGAGATTGGTCGGGTATTATTTTTACCATCTCACAATATCACTTAAAACTATAAGTTATAACCTATGAGTACTATAGCTAAGCAACTAATTATTTATCTATCGTTTAAATAGTCTTTTATTGTTGAAAAATATTGTAATTTTTTTAGTACGGCAGCCCTGGAACAAAATTTTTAGTGATTAATAACAAGCTGAATTTTCGTGAGCAGGTTCGTTCCGACGATACGAACAACTTTTTTATCTATGAAAATTCTCGATGGAGGTAGGTAATCGAGTGGGGAGGTGATAAAAATTTCGATTCGCTCGGGTGGGAAATCGTTCCACTAAATTTGTAGGACTATGTAGCCATTTCATTATACAAGTATTTACTAAGCTGCATACAAAAAATCAGCTAGTTATTAATAATGTTTTATCATTTTTATAACCTCATTATTTGGAAATATTCGGAGTGGAGGACGCTGTAGAATATTATTAATAACCAGCTGATTTTTTGTATGCAGCCTAATAAATACTTGTATAATGAAATGGTCATATAGTCCTACAAATTTAGTGGAACGATTTCCCACCCGAGCGAATCGAAATTTTTAACACCTCCCCACTCGATTAGCTACCTCCGTCAAGAATTTTCATAGATAAAAAAGTTGTTCGTTTCGTCGAAACGAACCTGCTCACGAAAATTCAGCTTGTTATTAATCACTAAAAATTTTGTTCCAGGGCTGCCGTACCATTTATATAGTAGGATAATCCAAATCTCTACCTATTAAATGAATGTTTTAGCAAAAAATATGAATACCTACGTTCTTACGAAATCGCATTTTCTCCGCTCTAATTACTTCGAAATTTCAAATCTCGGATTTTCCCGTGGATTTTCCTCAAACGAACCGGAAGTCTTGTGCTTTTTTACATTAGCTACATTATACGAGGATTATTAATTAAGGTAAGGTAAGGATTATACCACAAAGTTTTGAACCTCAAGTCTAACTTTTTGAACAGAGAAAACTCGTCGTGGAATAGGAAAATGAAACCTTTCAGAAGGTTCTATTTATAAACTAGGGAGCTTAGTGCGTGTTCACGGAAAACACGGGAGAGGGTACGGGAGAGGGCGCGGTAGCGGGCGCGACAATATTAAACTGAATAGCGCACAAGGTTTAACGCTTTGGGCAGACCCCACACTGTGGAAAAACAACATCAAACGAGTTGCATACAAATGGCACGAGATCGTGGCGTGTGGAAGTTCTTATAACCCATCTATGACCAGCAATGGACGTCTATCGATAAATGACGACGAAGATTGTATCTTTTAAATCTATCCGAGTTAACTCACCGCTTAAACCTATAGTTGCCAATGTAGATGCCTAGGTATTTATATAAATTTTCACATGGTTCAAATCGTTCGGAAATCCGTCCTAGCGTGAACAGCGAGCATGCAGTGAAATGAAAAGTCGCACTTTTCAGACCGGGACGGATGGTTTTCACCATTTTCCTAAAAATAGAGCGACGCCGCGACGTGAAATAATAAAACAACGATTCAAAAATTCAATCAGAGAGCGTGTGAAAACGTGCTTTTGATCGGATTTTCAGTGTTTTTCTTTTTGCAATTGACAGGTTTGCACTTGCCTTCTTTTATTTTTTCCCACGTGATTTCAATTACGTACTCAAGCACAAAACACACCAGAAAACTGAAAAAGTTCAAGTTGTCGAATTCCTAAGTATACCCTGATTTCTAATTCCGTAGAATTCTGACGTTTCGTAATGTTACGAGAGATAAAACAATTCCCACAAAAAAGATAAAAAATTCAAAACTTATATGTAAATAAAAATCAACTGCCGCATGTAGACATGACAAATGCCTAACAGACACTTCATGGTGAGAATGTCATTTGACTTCCATTTTTGAATGATTTTTTTTTCAATGTGCTTCTTTTGTTTTCTATTGCTGTTAGTGTGCACTTTCTAGTTTCCACTCTTGGTGTTTTCTATTTTAGGGCGAAACGACTAATATTATTATTCGGCATATGGCTTTTTATGATGACAGGGAATTAAAGTAGTTTGGGTTAAAATCGTACTTCGTAGATGTTAACCCTGTTCTCCATACAAATAACTCATCTGTAAATGACAATGACAGCTGTCAGAATTCCACGGAATTAGAAATTCGGGTATTCGGGTATAGAAGTTTACTTCTAGAAATTACAATACCATATAAACTACAGCAATGGTAGGTATCCAGGTATCCAATTTATGGAGATTATTGAATGGTCAACTTTTAATGCAAGTTACTTATAACTTATAAATTATTATTAAATCTACATAAATAAAAAACAATACCCGACTGAGATTGGTCGGGTATTATTTTTACCATCTCACAATATCACTTAAAACTATAAGTTATAACCTATGAGTACTATAGCTAAGCAACTAATTATTTATCTATCGTTTAATTAATAGTCTTTTATTGTTGAAAAATATTGTAATTTTTTATATAGGATAATCCAAATATCTACCTATACCTACCTATTAAATGAACGTTTTAGCAAAAAATATGAATACCTACGTTCTTACGAAATCGCATTTTCTCCGCTCTAATTATTTCGAAATTTCAAATCTCGGATTTTCCCGTGGATTTTCCTCAAACGAACCGGAAGTCTTGTGCTTTTTTACATTAGCTACATAAGGTAAGGTAAGGATTATACCACAAAGTTTTGAACCTCAAGTCTAACTTTTTGAACAGAGAAAACTCGTCGTGGAATAGGAAAATGAAACCTTTCAGAAGGTTCTATTTATAAACTAGGGAGCTTAGTGCGTGTTCACGGAAAACACGGGAAAGGGTACGGGAGAGGGCGCGGTAGCGGGCGCGACAATATTAAACTGAATAGCGCACAAGGTTTAACGCTTTGGGCAGACCCCACACTGTGGAAAAACAACATCAAACGAGTTGCATACAAATGGCACGAGATCGTGGCGTGTGGAAGTTCTTATAACCCAGCTATGACCAACAATGGACGTCTATCGATAAATGACGACGAAGATTGTATCTTTTAAATCTATCCGAGTTAACTCACCGCTTAAACCTATAGTTGCCAATGTAGGTGCCTAGGTATTTATATAAATTTTCACATGGTTCAAATCGTTGGGAAATCCGTCCTAGCGTGAACAGCGAGCATGCAGTGAAATAAAAAGTCGCACTTTTCAGACCGGGACGGATGGTTTTCACCATTTTCCTAAAAATAGAGCGACGCCGCGACGTGAAATAATAAAACAACGATTCAAAAATTCAATCAGGAAGCGTGTGAAAACGTGCTTTTGATCGGATTTTCAGTGTTTTTCTTTTTGCAATTGACAGGTTTGCACTTGCCTTCTTTTATTTTTTCCCACGTGATTTCAATTCTCCCAGAGTCTCTGGGAGAGAGACTCTGGGAGACCTCAATACAATGCTCAACGATCTCAGCAGAGTTTCTCAACAGGTGGGCCTAAAAATGAACATGAGTAAGACGAAGATCATGTCTAACGCTCATGTTCCGCTCCACCCGGTAATCGTTGAGAACTCTGCACTCGAAATTGTAGACGAGTACATATACCTAGGACACACGATCCAGCTAGGTAGGTCCAATTTTGAGAAAGAGATCAACCGCCGAATCCAACTCGGCTGGGCAGCGTTCGGGAAACTTCGAGATGTCTTTTCGTCCAATATCCCTCAGTGTCTGAAGACGAAAGTCTTCGAACAGTGCGTGTTGCCAGTGATGACTTACGGATCTGAGACATGGTCGCTGACAATGGGCCTCATAAGAAGGCTCAGGGTCACTCAGCGGGCGATGGAGAGAGCTATGCTCGGAGTATCCCTGCGGGATCAAATCAGAAATGAGGAGATCCGCAGGAGAACCAGAGTTACCGACATAGCTCATCGAGTCGCAAAGCTGAAGTGGCAATGGGCGGGGCACATTGCTCGAAGAACCGATGGAGGTTGGGGTCCCAAGGTGCTTGAATGGCGACCTCGCACCAGTAAACGAAGCGCAGGTAGACCCCCCACTCGTTGGACAGACGATCTCAAGCGAGTCGCTGGCAGCCGTTGGAGTCAGGCGGCACAAGATCGTGTGCTGTGGCGATCCTTGCAAGAGACCTATGTCCAGCAGTGGACGTCCATTGGTTGAAACGAACGATTTCAATTACGTACTCAAGCACAAAACACACCAGTAAAACTGAAAAAGTTCAAGTTGTCGAATTCCTAAGTATACCCTGATTTCTAATTCCGTAGAATTCTGACGTTTCGTAATGTTACCAGAGATAAAACAATTCCCTCAAAAAAGATAAAAAATTCAAAACTTATGTAAATAAAAATCAACTGCCGCATGTAGATATAACAAATGCCTAACAGACGCCTGACTTCATGGTGAGAATGTCATTTGACTTTCTTTTTTGAATGATTTTTTTTCAATGTGCTTCTTTTGTTTTCTTTTGCTGTTAGTATGCACTTTCTAGTTTCCACTCTTGGTGTTTACTATTTTAGGGCGAAACGATTAATATTGTTATTCGGCATAATTATGGCTTTTTATGATGACAGGGAATTAAAGTAGTTTGGGGTAAAATCGTACTTCGTAGATGTTAACCCTGTTCTCCATACAAATAACTCATCTGTAAATGACAATGACAGCTGTCAGAATTCCACGGAATTAGAAATCAGGGTATAGAAATTATCAATTCGTTTTCACAAGAATATAATAATATCGTACAATCAATACACTGGCGCCAGGAAATAAATGAATTTTTTGAACACTTTCGAATCGTCATCTGAATTTTTGGTAGTGTAGGATAAGTTCCTACACTACCAAAAATTCAGAAGTATACTTTGTATTTTAAATTTTTTAGTTTTGCTACCGCCAAATGTGTTTGTGTGCTTTCTGCGCAATGATGCATTTTTATTCAGTGCTCAGTATTTTTTATATCACTTTGACATTTCGCTAGGTAGGTCCTAAATTGACTAAATTATCGTACGTCCCATAAAATTATCGTACAGGTTGGCAAAGCAGTAGCACACCTCCGGCGTAAATTAAATATACTTAGTGAATCCGAACGTGTAGGTAACGTGTGAGTGCATAATCTTAATCGCGTGAGAAAGAGATAGTCGTCGTCGACTCAACCAATAGACGTCTACTACTGGACACAGATCTCTTGCAAGGATCACCACAGAACACGATCTTGTGCCGCTTGTTTCCAGCGGTTGCCAGATACTTGCTTCAGATAGTCTGTTTTTAACCCCAAAAACGACGGGGTGTTATAATGCGGTTATTTTTGTTTGAAAGGTGAATTAGTCGAGAGTGTTGTTAGCTGTTTGATGAAAATCGATCCAAGATGGCCGCCGCTACAAAATGGCGGATTACATATTTTTTCACAACTCCCTTAATATGGGTATCATCACCGTCTGATCGTCTGGGGGGGGGGGGGTCTTCCTACGCTTAGTTTACCGGTCTGCGAGGTCACCACTGAAGCACCTTGTAAGAAAAAGATAGACTCATAGTCAAATCTCTAGCATCGCATTCCATTTGTGAACTTCTGTACTGTTTGTGAAGTGTTGACCGAGTCTAGTGTGTGTGTACCCAGCGTTGTGTTGCGAAGCGTAAACCAATTTCCGATGGGTACGGACCGCACTTCCGGCCGCCATGTTGCCCGGCTGCGGGTGAGGGGAGCATCTGCACAGATTAAAACTTGCCGGAGCGTGTGGTGGGGAGAGATATTGGATTTTTTTCTAGCTACATTTTTCTAGAAAATCTATCTAGACCATTATTATAGCAACATTATGTAGGGTAGAGCGGGGTTTAAAGGTCCAATTTGATATTTTGAATTATACTGTAAAAACCGGGTCTACTATATCAAAATATACAACACTAATCAAACAAACAGTTATCTGACTATGTTTACCTCAATTTTTGTTTAAATATCATAATAGACATATTATGTCATTTTACAAGTTTTCTAGACCACCTCTTTTTGCCCCATAGTAGGGGTAAAAAGGGACAGCCAGGGGGCAAAAAGGTCCAGTATTTAATTAAAATTTAAAACAGGTTGTATGGCATAATAACAATATTTGATTCAATGAAATTTAAAAGTTTATTTTTATTCCAAAAACAAAAAGTCAAAAGAACTGTAATTATTATTAATAAAAAAATATATTTTTCATATTATTTAAACAATTCAAACAGTTTTCACTACAAAACAAATCTTCTAATTCTTGATAGAAAAATCCAATGACTTTTATTTTTTGGCCTCTTCTGAGACTCGGGCTGGCACTCAGAATTTCTTGACAGAAAAGCCCAATACCTAACAATTATTGGCCCGACACGGGAATCGAACCCGGAACCTCATGATCTGCAGCCAAATAAGCTAACAACTAGACCATTGAGGCACCCAGTGGCGGATTATCCTTTAGGCAAACTAGGCACGTGCCTAGGTGCTCGAGATAACAAGGGGCGCCAAAATTAAGTAAGCAGGTGCTGCAAAGTTAGCACAGGTCTTTCGAAGCTGCAAACTTGGATATTATGACCTACACTACTTTTAATGGTCCTAACAACATATTAAACAACTATAAATTAAAAAATTTAAAAACATTTTGCCACTTCAAAAAAACCGATTTAAATGTCGGCAAAATTTTCTTAAAAATATTGTTAATATTACTTTAAAAACGATAAAACGCTGCAACAGAGTTCGTAAATACAAGTAACAATGATCCATTTACGCGGCCTTCGCTTTATAGAGTCATTATCATCGGCTTAGACTTAACAAGACTTGAAGGGCAGAGCTAAATAACGCTTCAAGACTGAGGCGAACACGTTAAACGTATACCTCGTTAGTTTCATACACAAACATCCCTACTCCTAGGTACACTCGTGGCTCTGTACAGCGCGGCCAAGTTTGGTAAATCTGTGGACGCTTTTAGACAGAAGCGTGTCAAAAATACGAAATGAACAGAAGAGTTTTGAAAAATAAAAAAATTATGAATAAAATTACCGTATCAGTCTGTGATATAGAAAAAACTGATACTAATTTACTATACTCTGATTTTATTTCCGTGGAATTCTGACGTTTCTTAATGTTACCAGAGATAAAACAGTTCCCACAAAAAAGATATTTAGACAACTGTCAGAATTCCACCGAATTAAAAATCAGACTATAATTAAGACCATATTATGATTAATAGAAGGATAGCGGAATCCTACCTCATATTTTTATTTGTATGCGCTAATAATCGAAACGGATAAACCGATTTAGACTGATTTAGATGGGACTTTCACAGACAAAAGAATTGCACAAGGTTTATATAATATATAGGTTATTTTTATCCCGGAAAAACAAAATGTTCCCACGGGATTTTGAAAAACCTACTCCATGATGAAATGGACAAATATTTTAGTGAAATCTGAAAATCTGTAGTGAAAATTTTTATTTACAGGCAGGTAATGAGATTTTAACTTAAACGAGTACCAGGCAAATCACTTTAAAGTTTTGTTTTAGGTTCAAAATCGGTAGCATGTTGCTCACAAAATAAGACACTCTTAAGCCCAAATTAGACGGTGCCCCGTTCATCGTTCATTTTTGCGATGAACGATGCACTATACGATATTGGTCGGTCGAATGGTCGGTGTTTAGACGGTTCATTTTCAAGGATTCATCGATGAAACCTCGGAAATGAAAACAAAAATCCCGAAAAATTAATCATCTAATTTGGACTTTACTTGTAATATTCTTTGCTTGAATCGACTATAATGCATCGGTGTAACAGGCGGCCGTACTTGCAATCGTGAGTCGTGACGTGGCTTAATGAGCAATTTCCGAACGAACGAACTAATGAACTGAACTTCATAATACTTTGTATAAACACGGATATGATTCAATTTTCTATTTAAAGAAGCTTCTTTAAATAGAAAAGCTTCTTCTTTAAAACTTTATCTTTCATTCTATAATTACTTAGTTTAAAAGTGTTACCCAGTTAATTTATACCAAAGGAGCCATAGTTTACGAACTTAACTTAATTAAGTCATACATTTGACGACCTCCCTGGCGCAGTGGTGAGCGCTGTGGTCTTATAAGTGGGAGGTCCTGGGTTCGATTCCCGGCAGGGGCAATTTGAGATTTTATAATTTCTAAATTGTCTCTGGTCTGGTCTGGTGGGAGGCTTAAGCCGTGGCTGGTTACCACCCTACCGGCAAAGCCGTGCCGCCAAGCGATTTAGCGTTCCGGTACGATGCCGTGTAGAAACCGATCAGGGGTATGCATACCTCTTCCAAGTTAGCCCGCTTTCATCTTAGACTGCATCATCACTTACCATCAGGTGAGATTGCAGTCAAGGGCTAACTTGTAGTTAAATAAAAAAAAAAAAAAAAACATTGTTAAATTATTTGTAAAATAAGAATGGATTTTGAATAACCTTGAACACAGGTTCTCGGAGCTTACCCCGGCGCCACACACAGACAAACATTTGAACACATAGCTGAACACAGGTTTGCTTACCTGCCAGACAGACTTTGCAAATATGTTCGCTTCATTTGAATTTGAACTTTAAACTCTTTGGTGTGCGCTTGAAAAACTGATACCGAATGGCAAGGTCCAAATAAGACCCTTGCCACATATGACGTGTTCAAATAAGTTTTCAAATGGTTGTGCTATGTGTGGCGCCGGGGTTAGACTCAATAAACGTTTTTTGAGAAGAGTCGATGATTATAAAATATTTATTGCGATCTCTTGCGACCGAATTCTGTCTATGATCAGTCCGCCTTCTTTTTCCAGCAGCTTCTTTGTTGGATGCAGTTTGATCCTGAAAATCCGGATAGACTTTTATCCCACTTCTAATATTTGAAAGTTAATAATTAGTATCTTAAATAAATAAATCTATCTATAATATAATAAAACTGTAACAGATCCAATTCTGTACATTGAAGATATTTTGAAAATTTTTATTGGAGGGCACTCTATAATCGATACTGAAGCCAAAACTGCAATTTATTTCATTTTTGTCTGTCTGTCTGTCTGTCTGTCTGTCTGTCTGTCTGTCTGTCTGTCTGTCTGTCTGTATCTTGGCCGCGCATCACGCCGAAACTACTGAATGGATTCGAATGAAACTTGGTACGATTTGAGTTTATACTCCGAGGTAGGTTATAGGATACTTTTTATCCCGAAATTCAGCATGGTTCCCTTGGGAGAAGGGATGAAAGTTAAAACGTGTATTTAGCTGTAATTCATTAACGCGTTGTTCGATTTCACTCATTCTTTTTTTGTTAGAAAGGTAGTACTTTATATATTGTCCCGTAAATATTTCAAGGTCATAGGTTTTTTAGTTCAGAAATGACGGGCATTTAGTGGGTTCCAATAACTTGGGACGCGGATGTTTGTACGTACGGCTTATTTTAAACTGGCGTGCGTTTAAATTTATGTTTGTTGGCCTGTCTATTTGTTCCAGCTAATCTCCGAAACGGCTGGATCGATTTTGATGGAACTTTCAATGGCAGATAGGTGATGTTAAGGAGTAACTTAGGATACATTTAGTTTAGGTACAAAAAAGAATTATGGGGTCCGATCTGATTCTATATAAAAACCAATATCCAGGCGAACGAAGTCGCGGGGGTCGGCTAGTAAATAATAAATAAATAAAGGGGTCTACTTAAGAAAGAGTTAGAACGAGACAGATTCATGTCAGACATAATATTATTTTTTGAGTCTGTTTGAGTCTGTGTTTTGTTTTGAGTCTGATTACCCTCTATAGATCTCACTCTGTAGATTATAGGCCTAAGATACAAACTCTTGTGAAAGACTACCCGAATTCCAAATTATTTCGACAAACTCTATGTTATTTTTCTGTTTCCTTTAAAGCAGGCAAATCCGAATTGATTAAAGTTTCAAATCTTTAGTTTTTGCTCAAAACTAATTTTCTTTACCTTGCTTCTATTTCTCGGATCTCTGAAATCTTCTTTCGACGCCTTCCGCCTTTTGTCTTTCAAAATCATTCGCGCAGCCGCAAACGCCATCTTGGATTTCTGCTGACGTTTCAACTGCCACACTTCCAAACGCAAATATCACGCACACTTCACTTATAGGCAGATTGTGATCACAGTGAATTTCTAAATTGACTAACAATAATAATTGATTAAGTGATTTTATCTATAAAACTAACTAATTTTTAATTATTGCCTGCCATTCGTTGTTTAATTTGACAGTAATTTAACTACTTAGATTTCCGTTTTTTTTATTATCACTTTTCAATAAATTTTGTTTAGGTATTAAAAATCATTCTGGAAAAGAAAATGTTAAGTATTTGCTACACAGTGTGGTTCGATGGGAGGAACTATTTCTTCAAATCGAAAACATTTGCATTTTTGAACATTTTGATGCAATATCTTACGAACTTAATTTTTTTTTAAACTATATATTGGCCTAATACACTTAGTTTAAGTGCTGAAGTAAAACTCTTATAACAAAGTCGCTTTGTTACGCGAAAACTTCGAAAAATATTATCATCAACATATTATTTGCTCCCGACACTACGAAGACAGATTTATTGTGTCCTTTATGAAAACTGGAATGTAAAATAAACCTAACGTTTACCACATCTATAATATAATAAAACTGTAACAGATCCAATTCTGTACATTGAAGATATTTTGAAAATTTTTATTGGAGGACATTCTATAATCGATACTGAAGCCAAAACTGCAATTTGTTTCATTTTTGTCTGTCTGTCTGTCTGTCTGTCTGTCTGTCTGTCTGTCTGTCTGTCTGTCTGTCTGTATCTTGGCCGCGCATCACGCCGAAACTACTGAATGGATTCGAATGAAACTTGGTACGATTTGAGTTTATACTCCGAGGTAGGTTATAGGATACTTTTTATCCCGAAATTCAGCACGGTTCCCTTGGGAGAGGGGATGAAAGTTGAAACGTGTATTTAGCTGTAATTCATTAACGCGTTGTTCGATTTTACTCATTCTTTTTTTGTTAGAAAGATAGTACTTTATATATTGTTCCATAAATATTTCAAGGTCATAGGTTTTTTAGTTCAGAAATGACAGGCATTTATTGGGTTCAAATAACTTGGGACCCGGATCTTTGAACGTACGGCTTATTTTAAACTGGTGTGCGTTTAAATTTATGTTTGTCGATCTGTCTATTTGTTCCAGCTAATTTCCGAAATGGCTGGATCGATTTTGATGGAACTTTCTGGTGATGTTATAAGGAATAACTTAGGCTACATTTAGTTTAGGTACAAAAAAGGATTATGGGATCCAATCCGATCCTATATAAAACCTATATCCAGGCGGACGAAGTCGCGGGGGTCGGCTAGTAGAGTATAAAATCCCGAATGTTACTCACTGAAACTAGATTAGAAGATGAAATCGTTCGTGTCAAGAATAATGTGATTTATTCTTTATGATTGTTTTCATCCAAAATATATGTATGAATGCACGAGTTTTGTCCTGTTATTGTAATATGGACCTTATTGTTGATGTTTTGAAAGTAACATAGATTACCTTTTCATTAGCGATAGTAAATTTTTGGTAAGTCCTTGGCCTAGTTTCACGTTTACGTATCTGAAAAGTATTTTATAGGTATACCTATTACGTAAAATATGATAAGAAGAAAAACATCACGGTCAAATCTGAACATTTATTTCCAGTGACATAAATATCATTTTATGAAAATTATGTTAGTATAAAAACGTCTACACAATACAGAATCAATTTTTCAAAGGCTCTTGTGAAAATGACCTACATTATAAAATTTTCAAATTTTATTTTTACGTATTTAATAAATACAAGACGGCTTTTTCTCGCTTAACATGATCATGTTTCTCAGAATAAATCTCGGTTTCTATCGAATCGATTTTGATCAAAATTTGTGTAGTATAATAGTAGTCTCAATATACGCATTAGTTAGTCCTTCGGACTTAATACTCTGCTGTGTTCAAAATCGACTCAATGCAACCTGATATATAAAGAAGAAATTTGTTTACCTATATCCATATTTTAAAAAGAGAAAATGTTATTTTAAAAAGACTTCAACTAAACTCATGGCAAAAGCCGAAAATCCACATTTAGAAGATTAAAAAAGAAAAAATAAATAGAAACCTCGAGAGCCCTCGGATTAAGCTTACCGCACATTCACTACAGTGGAGCACACACAGT
This sequence comes from Melanargia galathea, assembly GCA_920104075.1. NCBI lineage: Eukaryota > Metazoa > Arthropoda > Insecta > Lepidoptera > Nymphalidae > Melanargia > Melanargia galathea. Next base: position 17,730,708 of record OV049871.1, on the reverse strand, counting down.
GTGGTGAAGGACCCTTAACAGACTCTAATTACGTTGCTAAGGAATTCTGTACTTTATAATGATGAGAGTAGAGCTTAGAATTTAAGCAGCTTTGAAAACATAACTGTTTCCTTTGCCAGCAAATTGGAATATTTGTGTTAAATCCGCGACCTGAAGTATATTACTTCAAGTAGGTATATTTCAATCTAAATTCATAGTAAAAGCCAAAATTCAAATTTAAAGGGGCAAAAAAAAAACAAATATAAACCTCGAGAGCCCTTGGTTTAAGCTTACCGCACATTCACAACGTTCACAACAGTGGAGCACACAGTGTAGTGACTTTTAACACACTTTTAACAGACTAAAGTCTAATTACGCTGCTAAAGAATTCTGAACTTTATAATTATGGTGATAAAGCTTAGATTTAAGCAGCGTTGAAAACCGCTGTTAGCCAGCAAATTGGAATAATATATTTATTTTATGTGTCATTTTAAATTATTATTTTTCTTGGTATTTTGGACCTACTACTTAAGTCTGTCTCGAGCGCGCCCAAAAGGGCTCCATACAAAGGAAGTATGGAGGAGGATTCTTATTTCAAATTCAAATTTAAAATTAAAAATTCAAACGACTTGCACTTCCCAAATCTATGAAATTGCTTTATAGCATCCCCATAGTCCATAGTTCGATGCACTTTCACGATCTCACCTCCCCTGTTAGAATCTATGGAATTCCTCAAAAAAAATCCTCTGTCTGTTATCTTACGAGGTACTAGAAAATTTTCACGGGATAACAAGTACGAAGGTGTACGGAGGCCTTGTCAAATCGTATACCGTATATATATATAGTATGCAGGGCTCAGGATTTGTTTTTTTTTTTCATATGGATTGCGGGCAAACGAGCAAGCGGGTCACCTGATGTTAAGTGATGACCGTCGCCTAAGATATTAGTAACACCAGAGGAACCAATTTACCACTAATGCGTTGCCGGCTTTTGAGAAAGGAGACTGGCTCTTCAGCTCGCTGCCGGAACACACGGATGCTTTGCGGCAGATTACGGCTGAAGTGTCGTCGCTAGCCAGGCGGATTCGGGGTAGGATCCTAACGCAAAGCGGTGATGCCTTCCAGATTAAGTTGTGTGGTATCAGGCACAACGACCCGTAGAGGGGACTGAGAGCGTCAGGGCCTCGTCAGGGCGCCTCGGGGCACCCTGCCAATATTCTTGGCAGGGTGCACCGCGCGCAGGTGAGGTTGACTTTGGCCACATAGGTGGAATTTGGGCCACTTACACCCCAAATTAATATTAATTTAATTATTACAATTATTACCTTGTTAAGTTATTAAAACTAAGTTCCAAATCTACCTAATATACATTCCATTGTAAACAGTACTTTAGCTTCAACAATCACCCCTTTATAAAATATGACAGAAACAGTAAACAAATAAAATCAAACAGAAAATAACTTTATCGTTAAAACAACATTTATTTTCAAGTTTCATGTTAACAAACAAGCGTATCGTGAAACAATGCAAACATGGCACTCGTGTAATTTGACAGTAACTGGTAATCAATAGACTGATGTCATGCGTTCGAAAATTGAAAATCGCTATCTCCATGATTGTACGGGTAAATATTAATTACTGGTGTAATTATTGATATCACACTGTTTCAGCCCAAATATTATACTATCGTAATTTGTAACAATCGTCGAAATCGTGGCATTGGTTTTAAATGCCTGATGTCATGACTGTCGAATAATAAAATCATTAATATTCTGCAATGCAAAAAACTGGCCAAGTGCGAGTCGGACTCGTGCACGTGCTCGTAACGGCATAAAAAATATATAAAAATCAGCCAAGTGCGAGTCGGGCCTCGCTCTTTCAGGGTTCCGTACATAATTATGAACAATATAATATTTTGGGTCTAAGAAATATTTAATTTCCGAGCTAGACATCGCAACAAACCGTGAAAGAAAAACCCAAAAAAATGTTCGTTTATTTTGGTCACAGCTTATAAACTATTTAATAAATCGTTGTTTTCAGTATTTGTTGTTTAAATAGAGCATATAGTACATAATATACTGAAATATCATATTCCCAACTAGTTTAGTTTTTGAGATAGCCCCCGTCACAAAAATGGTCTAAAACTGACAACTTTGATGGCCTCCCATTCCCTTATTTTATGAGATAAAAATTAAAAAAATATATATTTGTACTCTAATTAATGAGCTCTAAACAATGATACTCCACAAGCTAGGGTAAAGAAAAAATTTTTTTTTCCGGCTCCTTTTTCATGTATGGGAGCCCCCCTGAAAAATAATTTAATTCAATTTCTAATTCAATATTTGATTTTGGGTTAACGTTTTACACTAAATACCAAAATTTCAGGTTTGTAACTCATTTCGTCTGCGAGCTAGAGACCTGTGACCGGCGGACAGACGGACAGACAGACAGACAGACAGACAGACAGACAGACAGACAGACAGACAGCCGAGTGACATTAATAGGGCTCCGTTTTTTACCCTTCAGGTACGGAACCCTAAAAACGGCAAAAAAAGCATGTCTATTGGATGGGAGCCTCCTTAAATGTTTTTATTTTATTCTGTTTTTAGTATTTGCTGTAGAAATACATCATCTGTGAAAATTTCAACTGTCTAAGTATCATGGTTCATGAGATACAGCCAGGGTGATAGATGGACAAACGGACGGACAGAGAGGCAGACGGACAGCAGAGTCTTAGTAATAGGGTCCCGTTTTACCCTTTGGGTTCGAAACCCTAAAAATGTTCTTAAAAATTACAGGTAAATTAAGCGCCGGTGGTTGGTTTTGGATTAAAGAATCTCAATTTTTACGTACGTACCTACTGTCAGATAGGCTCAGTATGCTTAGTCTCAGTTTGCACAGCTCGAAAACTTTACTAAAGTGATCGAAACACTATGACTTCAGAGTAAAATGGACCTAGAGTGGCTTATCAGATTTTAGATTTTCGATACGTAGTATTTGTTAAAGTTTTGGAGGTCTGTAACAGGACTATATATCAATTACTGCTCATATATTCACGTCTGACTTATCAAAGACTTCATTGTAATATCTATGTATGGAATGCATTCCTGCTATGCAAGACTCCTTCATTCTCTCCTTCCAAGACTTTTAACGATTCAGTAAAGTTGAATATTTTTCAGTAAAACTTGAACAATTTATTTAATGCACTGTAGTCACTGTATATTCTCTTGACTTCTAGAGAAAGATACCTACTTTTGTAATGTAAATTATTCGACTGCCCAAGACCTTCTGAAACGGACGCTGAAAGAATCTTCGCGAGTGAGGTCAGTTGAAATAAGTATGTCTGAACTTCCGTAGTGAGATAAATGGATTTAAATATATTCCACAAGCGACTAAAATTTCAGCAATTTCGAATTCTTTTGCAAGCCAGTACGAAAATGTGAAAATCGGGCTTAATTTTTTTTAATTTTTCACATCTTTTTTCTTTCTAATTTTTTCGTTAACGGTTAACTTTCTTTTTAGAAACTTCATTACAATATTTGAAGTCCTATTCAATTTTCTCCACTCAAGGGGGTAAATTAGTAAACATTTTCGTCATATTTTATTTTCGGTTGCTAGCGTCAGCTATATTATAACATTGTATCTATGAATTCACCATATTCACCTACCCTTTGTCACTCTCACATATAAGACGAATCTAATGATTAATTTACTAAAATTGGACCGTTGAGTATATATGGTATATATAACATACAAATTATATACCTACCTACACACCCGAAAAAAGTTCATGCCAGCGAAAGCGATGACAAAACTAATAAAAATTATACTGTGTCAACTTTTCCCCCTAAGCGGAATACCTGGTGAGGGAATTGGGGATGAGTGTGCGCGAATGAAAACGCCTGGCGCGCCTCCAGTGGGTATCCGGTTTGTAACATCCGAGACTCGCTGGCGTCAAGCTTTATTGTGCCAATGAGTACGGGTGCACAATTCTCACGTTATTTATTACTGCTTGTTTGTTCAATGCGGTTATATTTGTGTAAAAATACTTATCGGATGTAGAGTCTGTTCAAAAAGAGAATCAGCGTGGCCCAACACTGTTGTACTTGTCATCATCATCATGATCAACCCATTACCGGCTCACTACAGAGCACGGGTCTCCTCTCAGAGTGAGAAGGGTTTTGGCCATAGTCTACCACGCTGGCCAAGCGGATTGGCAGACTTCACACACCTTTGAGAACGTTATGGAGAACTCTCAGGCATGCAGGTTTCCTCAAGATGTTTTCCTTCACCGTTAAAGCAAGTGATATTTAAATACTTAAAACGCACATAACTCCGAAAAGTTAGAGGTGCGTGCCCGGGATCGAACCCACGACCTACGATTAGAAGTCGGTCGTCCTAACCACTAGGCTATCACAGCTTTTTACTGTTGTACTTGTATTGCCCGCTAAACAAAAGCACAGTAGCGCCGTCAAATCCCACGCCGATTCTCTTTTTGAACAGACGCTACCACAACTTAGATGTTGTGACACGCTAGTGACAAACAACTAATACCAACATGTGGGGCATGTATCATAGAGATAATAATAATAAATATTATCTCTATGGCATGTATACGGTGTTCGGCATGGGGCTTGTGTACTTTGTGTAGATTTGCAAGCGCTCTCCGTTGATTCGACTGGCTGCATTTGCAATGATGTATGCATTTGCCAGTATTTAAAATGATGTATCTTCTGTAGTATTATTTTTATAGAATCGTCGTTTTTATAGAGTCGATGCCTGCGACTCAGAGTGTGGATTCTTGCGTGTAAGACAATTGTATATAATATAATCCGTTATACTTAGATCCATAGGTCGGCATCCTTGACAGTAATTACACGCACTCGTTTCCAAAGGTGGGAATGCCCTCTGTTACAAACGCAGTTTGCGAGCAGATCTTACATCTTTGCTGGACCATTTCTTTATACTAAAGTTAACAGAGTCCTCAAAATAATGAAAATGTCCCGGCACAAATGTAGGAAATCATTAAATAAATGGTTAATGCAATCTAATTACGAAGACACTGAAAAAATAGCAAGTGTTTCATAAGTTACGGAAGGAAGTGTTTTCCACGACACAGGGAATCCTAGTGTGTAAATCACTATTCCATTGTATCTTTTGTATTTTGTGATTTAAAATAAATAAAATAAAAAAAACTTCTTCCGCGTGGATTCATATTTTCATACAAACTTTCAAGCCCTATTTAACTCCTTATCCTTATGAAAGGATTTATGAATTTTCATAAATCCTTTCATAATAGCTATCTGCATGCCTTTCAGCTCGATCTTTCCAGTGGTTTGAGTGTGCGTTGATCACAGTCTGTCAGTCAGACACCTTTCACTTTTATATATTTAGATTAGTTTATAAACTTTTAATATATGTATTTAGGAAAACGGACAGCTGTAGAGTAAACAAGTGTAAATGTAACACACACACACACACACGCACGCACGCACGCACGCACGCACGCACGCACGCACGCACGCACGCACGCACGCACGCACCCACACACACACGCACGCACGCACGCACGCACGCACGCACCCACACACACACACACACACACACACACACACACATACACACACACACATACACACACACACACACATACACACACACACACACACACACACACACACACACACACACATACACATACACATACACATACACATACACATACACATACACATACACATACACATACACATACACATACACATACACATACACATACACATACACACAGACACGTCAAACTTATAACACCCCGTCGTTATTGCGTCGGGGGTTAAAAAGGGTTTCCAAATTAAAAGCGTACCCGTAACAAACGAAAAGTCGTGAACAAAAATTAACACAGAGGTTTTTTTTTGTATCAGCAAGTATTTTAATTAAAACAAAAGAAGTCCAAGCGAGCGTTCCTAATAGGTATACAGCTTTACGCCAATCTTTTTTGCTTTTGATGACTGCTTTTCTTTGGAGCACGTTTCGACTCTCATCTATAGCAATTAAGTTCTTTTGAAAAATTCTGAACGACTTGTTTTAACAACTATTCGTGCTTTCGCGTTTCAGTATCGCAAATCATTATACATTTTTAGATAATTTTTACCCGCCTGCGGTGAAACCAAAAGGAATGGTTAGGGAGCTTGAATAATAAATTAATTTTTGATAGACATTAAGAGATGGCGCCACTGCTTGCCCCGCGCTTTCTGCACACTAAATTATTATTTTATAATATTACTAGCGACCCGTCCCGGCTTCGCACGGGTAGTAGAGCATATTATGCGTAGGTACTACCCGCTCAGGGATTAGGCAGCGTTTTCCATGAAAGCTCCCAGGCGGCTTGACTTTTTACGATATTTTCCACAATGAACTTACTATATCTCACCATATACCCGAATTACTAATTCCGTGGAATTCTGACGTTTCATAATGTTAGATAACCAGAGATAAAACAATTCCCATAAAAAAGATAAAAAATTCATAACTTATGCAAATACAAATCAACTGCTGCATGTAGATATGACAAATGCCTGACAGACACTTCATGGTGTTAATGTCATTCGACTTCCATTTTTGAATAAATTTTTTCAATGTGCTTCTTTTGTTTTCTATTGCTGTTAGTGTGCACTTTCTAGTTTCCATTCTTAGCAATTTCTATTTTAGGGCGAAACAATTAATATTATTAAGCGGCTAAGAGCTTTATATGTTGACAGGGAATTAAAGTAGTTTGGGGTAAAATTGTACTTCGTAGATGTGGTTAACCCTGTTCTCCATATAAATAACTCATCTGTAAATGACAATGACAGCTGTCAGAATTAAGTCGATATTAAGTCAAAAATAAGGAGAAAAACTAAATATTTCAAATCAAATAAATTACAGTGTATTTGGGACATCTTTTTATTATTTTATATTATTTATTATTTTATTGGGAGATCTTTTTATTACCTACAACTTTGCTATTTGATTTTTTTCCATAGGACTTCTAGTTTTGCCGGAAATCGAGATAAACCGTTTTTTACCCTTAAAACTCCCCCCCTTTTTTCCCGAGCTCATATCGCCCGTAAATTATTTTTCCTTGTATTTTTATAATATTCTCCTCCTTTAACTGGGCTATATAGGGAGAACCGCGGCCACCGACGCGCTTATAGGCACGCTCCCGCCGCGCCGCCGCAATTTTTAAATCTGTAATATCTTCGAAAGTATTCATTTAAATCATATGCTGTAAAGGGCCATATGGATTTATATTAAATCAACAATGTATTTAAGGTATTTAATTAGATAAGGATTAATGCTGTATTGGTTGAAATCGCTTCGAAAATTAGCCATTATTTGTCGTAAAAAGTAAATGACAAAAAAATGTTATTGTGGGATATCCATAAGAGATAGACATATACCATCGCGGACTTTTCTGTAGACCTTTTCAATGTGTACAATACTTAGTACATTATTTTGATAAATCTCGTAGGGTTCAGCCTGCGTTTGCAATGTAAGCGGAAAAAATGTAATTATTAACGACATCACATTAGAAACCTCAAAAATAACAGTACTTCTCCACTATTTAATGGATATTATTATACATATAAACCTTCCTCTTGAACCACTCTATCTATTAAAAAAAACCGCATCAAAATCCGTTGCGTAGTTTTAAAGATTTAAGCATACAAAGGGACATAGGGACATAGGGACATAGGGATATAGGGACGGAGAAATCGACTTTGTTTTATACTATGTAGTGATATGAAATTAAATTATTAAGCGTAGTCGGGTTTTAGTTTAACAACTTTATCTCTTGTCGAAGTTGTTTTTAGTTTTTGTTTTTGTTTTGACAGTGATTTTTAATCCCCGACGCAAAAACGACGGGGTGTTATAAGTTTGACGTGTCTGTGTGAGTGTGTGTGTGTGTGTGTCTGTCTGTTCCCCTGTAGCGCTCAAACGGGTGAACCGATTTGAATGCGGTTTTTTTTGTTTGAAAGGTGAATTAGTCGAGAGTGTTGTTAGCTATGTTTGATGAAAATCGATCCAAGATGGCCGCCACTACAAAATGGCGGATTACATATTTTTTCACAACACCCTTAATATGGGTATCAAATGAAAGGGCTTGACTAATAGAATAGCACTATTGCAAATCCAAGATGGCTGCTGTCACAAAATGGCGAATGTCGGGGGTTTTTTAAATTTTTAATTTACACTTGTCTTTATTTACACGTGTTTGGAGTTTGCTACAGTAAGCAATGTCCGTTTTCTCATGTGTCCATAACACGAATTTCGCATTTTGGCTCTTTAAAAATGCCACAATATGTATTGAGCTATTTTTTCGCTTAACATACGTAGGTATGCCTGAAGACAAAAGTCTTTGACCAGTGCATCCTACCTGTGATGACATATGGAGCCGAGACGTGGACACTGACCGTGGGGCTTGTCCACAGATTCAAAGTCGCTCAACGGACTATGGAGCGAGCTATGCTTGGAGTCTCTTTGAAGGATAAAATCAGAAATGAGATTATTCGGAAAAGAACTAAAGTAACCGACATAGCTCGCAGGATCAGCTCGTTGAAGTGGCGATGGGCAGGTCACATCTGTCGGAGGACCGATGGCCGCTGGAGCAGACGTGTCCTCGAGTGGAGACCGCGAACCGGCAAGCGCAGCGTAGGAAGACCCCCGGCTCGGTGGTCCGACGACCTTAAAAGGGTCGCTGGCCGGGATTGGATGCGAAAGGCAGAGAACCGGACGGTGTGGCGCACCCTGGGAGAGGCCTACGTCCAGCAGTGGACGGAAATAGACTGATGATGATGATGATGATGATGATACGTAGGTATTTGGGTGAAGCTATAACAGTCATAATAGGTAATGAGTCTACTCCATACTGACCGACTTTTGAAAGACACGATGGAACTTGTGATAGGAAAAGTTTAGAACTGTTAGTTACATTAGAGACTATATTATTATACCTATAGATAGTTTAACTTGTGCACTTTGAATTGAGTTACATTTCATTCCGTCCCGGTAACCTACTTACTGAGTAAACATTAACCACTTTACTAATGAAAGTTGTACAGCGGTTGTGCAGTTGCACAATGCTTTGTCGTCTTGTTTCAAATGTACTTTTTTTTACTAACCCCCGACGTGTGTGTGTGTGTGTGTCTCTGTCTGTTCCCCTGTAGCGCTCAAACGGATGAACCGATTTGAATGCGGTTATTTTTGTTTGAAAGGTGAATTAGTCGAGAGTGTTGGTAGCTATGTTTGATGAAAATCGATCCAAGACGGCCGCCGCTACAAAATGGCGGATTACACATTTTTTTACAACTCTCTTAATATGAGTATCAAATGAAAGGGCTTGACTAGTAGAATTATAGCACTATGCTAATCCAAGATGGCCTCCACAACAAAATGGTGAATTTCGGGGGTTTTTTTAATTTTTAATTTATACATTATTTTTTGTTATTATATAGACTCAACAGCTATCGGCATTCTTTGTCACGCAATCTCGCCTTCTTAACTCGTGTATCTCTACGGCTTCTTGACCCTTCCGGCGATAACTTACTGATTGGGAACACCCATTATATCACTAGTAGGTATTTATACGTACCTATTAGAGCAATTTAAAAAAAAACTAGACTTTTACAAGTTTTTCTTGCACAGTATTTTAACAAGAGATAAAGTTCGTAAACTAAAACCCGACTACCCATATTAATATTAGTAAAAAAGCGCGGGGCAAGCAGCTAGTGGCGCCATCTGTTATGTCTATCTGAAACTAACTTAATATTTCAGTTTCACTTCTCGATTATTTTTTTCGCTTATAAAATGTAGCCTATGACACCCGGACCATAACAATGTTATCAATTGACACCTCATCGAATCAAAATCGGCACAGTAGCTTAGGCACTACGGTGGAACAAAAAATCGGATACAAACATACATCCTGTCGAGTGGGGTATCAAATGAAATAGTTTGAAAAGGTGATTACGAAAATATATTTATTTTGACTAAAAATATTGTGATCATATTTTTTAGTCAAAATATGATCTAAATTAGGGTTTTTGTTTTTCTTTGCAATATTATACTCGTTTAAATTTTTCATTTACAGTTATACATTCGAGTGATTCATAAGAAACAAGTGATACACTAAAAAATTGAAAGTTAAACCGACTTCACCACAAACTTAACAAGCCATATCTTGAAAAGTACAAAACCGATATTGATGAAACTTGCATTGTTCCCTAAGTTTAAGTTAATGTAAACTAATTAAAGGTATAGTTACAATCCGATAAATAGTTTCGAAGAAATCCGCGGACTAACATACATAATTATATACATATATGAATTTTATTATATTTGTTTGGAAGTCCTTATAGATACGTGAATATTTTGCAGTTCCAATAATATTACATACTGTCGAATTGATAACTTCCTTTTTTTGAAGTCGGTGAAAAATGTATTAATTTAACGCTGACGATTAATAATTTTATTTAACAATTTGGTTTTTCCTTTTGATAACCACAGGTCAGCTAGTTTCATACTTATCGCAATATTCCGGCGGTACACGATGCGTTCGCTCGTATTTTTTATATTTTTCTTCGGCGCGTCGTTCGGTGATCTTAATTACAATTCAAAAGTGAGAAATTTTAGCATAGAACTACTATATCAAGCTGTGCAAGATTCAGATGAGAATGTAATGATATCACCCTATGCTATTTGGTATTTGCTACTAAGCGTGGCTTACGAGACTAAGGGAGAAACCCGGGAACAACTTTCGGAAGTGTTTTTACTAACGGAGGACAGAAGTAAAGTCGTCACGGAGTGTAGGAAACACATAACATCGGTGATCCCAGAGGATTTCAACACGAAATTCACGAATTTACTTTTTTACGACGAGCATTTGAATGTATATTTAGACAGTATCATCAGATTAGAAAACGACTTCAATTTCAAAACTCAGCGTCTTGATTTCGAGGAGCCACAGCGCGCGTTCGACTCGGCGCGGACATTCTTGGAGTCGCATGGGATGTTTTACTATCATATGTTGAGGACCAAGGATTTCATAAATTCAACAGTGATCATGTGCAATGAAGTCCGATTTCAGAAGAATTGGTCGATCTATTTCGAAATTACAGGCACAGATTACTATCGAGATGGCAATGAGACAACTCAAATAGACATATTGTATATGAAAGCGCGATTCAATTTCGCTAATTTAGAGTCGTTGCATGCCTCCGTCACGGAACTGCCGTATGACGGCGACACACATTGCATGCTTCTCGTGCGACCTCACGGTGGGTATACCGTTCACCAAGTGCTCCAAAAGCTCAGACGAGTGTCACTGGCGGATGTGCTGGCCAAACTCCAAAGTGACGCCGACGAGTTTGGACTGAGAGAGATCGAAGTAAAGCTACCGGAGTTGTTTCACCAAACACACATCGTATTAGACAAACCGTTGGTCAATATGGGATTCTCTAATGTGTTCGATCCGAATCTCGACAATTTCCAAAATTTCGCAGATGATAATATATATATTGGTGAAATCGTGCAACAAGTATTCATCCGTTTTTCAAAGTCTTTAACATATGTGTCCTCGACTATGCCGTGGTTAGAGTCTGATATGAACTTTGTATTACATCCAACTCCAAAGAAGATAATTCCAATAAGAGACCCGTTTATTTATTTTATAATGGAGAAGTCTACTGCTACTATACTCTTCGGTGGATCTGTTTCTAAAATCGGTTTATATTAATAGCTAAAAGGGTATAATAAAACCTGAGACGCAGTTGTGTGAAGGCTTCTTGTTCCTTAATATCCTTAATATGTTTAAACAAATTTTATTGATAAAGTGTCTCGAAGTAGGAATGAACTATTAACGAAACATTTACAATGGCGATATCTTAGCAATGGTGATTCTTAGGAAAAAAGTATTAAGAATATTTTTGTAGATAACTTTATGATCTACAATTTTTACCTGTGTGCTTAGTCTAAATCGGAGCACTCGAAAACGAACTCGAAAACTATTGATCGATTTCAGAGTAAAATAGACCTAAAATGGCTTGTATTAAGGTTTGAGTTCGCCAATACATTCAGCATTCGAACAATGCTGAATGTATTGGCGAACTCAAACCTTAATACAAGCCATTTTAGGTCTATTTTACTCTGAAATCGATCAATAGTTTTCGAGTTCGTTTTCGAGTGCTCCGATTTAGACTAAGCACACTGGACTGTATTTTATAAAACTTACCGTTTTCGAGAAAAATTCAAATAAGACGAAAATTTAGACTTTGACCTTGAATAACTTTTTTAGCAGACATGGGATCGATGGTGACTTTTGACACATTATTCCTACTGGTGTACCCAAGGTCTCTACCAAAATTCAGCTCTGTCGGAATTTTTACGTCTGCGTATAACATTTTTACGTCTAATTTGACTGGACTATAGTCACAAACTCAAAGTCGAATTGCTAGAATCTAGAGCCGTGGAGTCAGTTTAAATGAACTGGCCAATGCGAGTCGGACTCGCACATGAAGGGTTCCGTACCATCGTACAAAGTTTAACATTATGTACCTATATATATACTTTTTGACGGCCACGAGTTTGGACTGACAGAGACCGAAGTAAGGTTAGCGCTGTCTTTGGTCAAATGCACATTGATCAATACGAAATTTTCAGATGCGTTTGATGCTGTTCCGTACCATCGTACAAGATTTAACATTATGTATAGATCGACCAGAATCTCATGAAAAATAGGGAAATGAAATTCCAAGGTTAGCAACACTACGGCTGCCCTAGCGATAAACAAAGTAACTGAAATTTTTTGTGAAATTAACTTTTTGCATTAACAAAAGTTTTATGTCGAATAGTTTTTTATCACAATTTAATATTTCAAATAACTTAAACCGTTTACTGAAATTTAAATTGCCCAAACAAAGTAACTGCACTCACTAACCCGGAATATAAATGCAAAAACCAAGTAGACAACAAGCACAACACAAAAACAAAGTAAATGGATGTTGATTACTTTGTTTTTGTATTTAAAATGCAGTTGCTTGATTTTTCGTTTCGTGAAACGATCCCAGGTAAGGTGTTCTGAATGTAATTACTTTGTTTATCACTAGGGCAGCCAAGTTAACCTAGTTTTGTGTCCATCTTGCAACTATTAAGAAAGTTGAACGTGGTCGAACAAATAGCGCGCGCCTTTCTTCGCTTGTGGCAGCCTACTAGATTGGCCGTTGCGCAACGGCCGCCGCCTGTAGGTATGTTTTTAATACCTACACGCGGAGTGACACAGGCCTACGCAGTGTAGGGTTCCGTAGTCACAATCCTCGAAAAACAGATATAACTCCTTAACCTGTGAACCCTACTTAGCCTTGATAGTTTTCCTTTAAAATTGATTATATACCCTACTGCTGTGAATTTTTTCAAGTTCCTATTTACTGCCATTTGGCTGATAGAGGGGGGGGGACACTTGAAAAATTTGCACTTTAAAACATCATATTTTACAAACGGATCTAGAAATCGAAAAATGATGTTCCCACACCAACAGTATTTTTAAAAGACCTATTCAACGATACCCCACACTATGGGGTAGACGAGAAAAAAAATATTCATCCCCACTTTACATGTAGGGGAGCTACCTTAAAAAAAATATTTATCAAAATTTTATTTCACCACTTTGTCGGCGTAATTAATATTTATACTCATGCCAAATTACGGATTTGTAGCACTAATAGTCTCTGAGATTAACCGAGGACGGACAGACGGACAGACGGACAGACGGACGGACATGGCGAAACTATAAGGGTTCCTTGTTTACTACGGAACCCTAAAAACTAGACTTGTACAAGTTTTTCTTGCACAGTATTTTAACAAGAGATAAAGTTCGTAAATTAAAACCCGACTGACTACTCATAATAATATTAGTATAAAAGCGCGGGGCAAGCAGCTAGTGGCGCCATCTGTTATGTCTATCTGAAACTAACTTAATATTTCAGTTTCACTTCTCGATTTTTTTTTCGCATATAAAATGTAACCTATGACACCCAGACCATAACAATGTTATCAATTGACACCTCATCAAATCAAAATCGGCACAGTAGCTTAGGCGCTACGGTGGAACAAAAAATCGGATACAAACATAGGTACATACATACATCCTGTCGAGTGGCCCGTATCAAATGAAATAGTTTGAAAAGGTGATTACGAAAATATATTTATTTTGACTAAAAATATTGTGATCATATTTTTTAGTCAAAATATGCTCTAAATTAGGGTTTTTGTTTTCTTTCCAATATAATACTCCTTTAAATTTTTCATTTAAAGTTATACATTCAAGTGATTCATAAGAAACAAGTGATACACTAAAAAAATGAAAGTTAAACCGACTTCACCACACACTTAACAGGCCATATCTTGAAAACTACAGAACCGATATTGATGAAACTTGCATTGTTCCCTAAGTTTAAGTTAATGTAAACTAATTAAAGGTATAGTTACAATCCGATAAATAGTTTCGAAGAAATCCGCGGACTAACATACATAATTATATATACATATAAATTTTATTATAATATTTGTTTGGAAGTCCTTATCTATACTAATATAATAAAGCGGAAGAGTTTGTTTGTTTGTTTGTTTGTTTGAACGCGCTAATCTCTGGAAGTACCTATCGGATTTGAAAAATTCTTTTTGCATTTGGTTGTCCAACTTTTGGGGCAGGTTATAGGCTATTTAATATCCCTAAAATCCTCCCCTAAGGGGGTAAAATGGGGGTAGAAATTTTGTATGAAAGTCCTATGTTTTTAAAGGTACAGACCTGAAAATCGGCATTTAGATTATTAGCTTTAAATAATAAAACTCTGTATATTTTATTTTTAAAAATCTTCCCTTAAGGGTGGTAAAATAGGGGATGAAAGTTTTAATGGGAAGTTTTAATTATAATTTTGCTATTATCAACTTGAAATTTGGAAGGTAGGTTAATTCTAGGGCTAAGATATGAGTCTGGAAAATATTTCACGAAAATCCTCCCCTAAGGGGGTAAAATGGGGGTTGGAAAGTTATGTTTTTGAAGTTACAGAAATGAAAATAGGATATGAAATTATAATTTTTAAATGATAAAAACCTGTATAAGTTATTCTGAAAAATCTCCCCTTAAGGGTGGTAAAATAGGGGATGAAAATTTTTATGAAAGTCCTATGTTTTTAAAGTTACAGACCTGAAAATCGGCATTTAGATTATGAGTTTTAAATAATAAAACTCTGTAAATTTAATTTTGAAAAATCTGCTTTTAAGGGTGGTAAAATAGGGGATGAAAGTTTTAATGGGAACTTAAAACGATTGCAGCGCCCTCTGGCGGTCTAACTTGAAGCGATCATAGCGCCCTTTGGCGGCCAAAACTGGAAACTAAAAAACGATCACAGCGGCCTCTGGTGGCCTAAGCCGGAAACTTGAAGTAATAGCAGCACCCCCTAGCAGCCAAAACTGGAAGCTAAAAACGATCGCAGCGCCCTCTGGCGGCCAAAACTGGAAACTAAAAAACTATCACAGCGCCCTCTGGCAGCCTAAGCCGGAAACTTGAAGCAATAGCAGCGCCCTCTAGCAGCCAAAACTGGAAACTAAAAACGATCGCAGCGCCCTCTGGCGGCCAAAACTAAAAACTAAAAACGATCTCAGTGCCCTCTGGCGGTCTAAGCCGGAAACTTGGAGCAATAGCAGCGCCCTCTAGCAGCCAAAACTGGAAACTACAAAACGATTGCAGCGCCCTCTTGCGGCCAAAACTGGAAATTAAAACGATCACAGTGCCCTCTTGCGGCAAAAACTGGAAACTAAAAAACGATCGCAGCGCCCTCTGGCGGCCTAGGCCAGAAACTTGAAGTGATTGCAGCGCCCTCGTGCGGTCAAAACTGGAAACTTAAAATGATCGCAGCGCCCTCTAGCGGCCTAAGCCGGAAACGCGAAGTGATTGTAGTGCCCTCTTATAGTCAAAACTCTTGCGGCCGGAGCTGGAAACTCGAAGCAATTGCATGACCTATGACGGCCGCAGGCGGAATCTCGATACGACAGCTGCGCCCTGTGGTGGCCGAAGGCAATTAAATAAATACTAAATTAATAACTAAATCAATAAATAAATAACTAAATAAATAAATAAATAATGTAAAGCTATTTAGTTATTAAATAATTATCTAAATGTGAAAGTGCGGATATTTGGATGTTTGGATGTTTAGATGTTTGGATGTTTGTTACTCTATAACGTCGCAACTACTGAACAGATTTGGCTGAAATTTTGAATGGAGATAGATAATGTCCTGACTTAAAACATAGGCAACTTTTTATCCTGAAAAAATCCACAGTTCCCGCGGGATTTTGAAAAAAACCCAAATCTACAGCTATAGGTAGATCAATATAGCAAACTACCTTGAAAGTACGTATAAAGATTGGAAAAGGGAGCGGGAACAGGAACCAGAAATCCACGATTCCCTCTGGATTTGTGAAAAACCGAAATTCACGCGGGCGAAGCCGCGGGCAACAGCTAGTAGATCATACGTGAAGCGATCATCTTTTTTTGAAGTCGGTTAAAAATGTATTAATTTAACGCTGATGATTAATAATTTTGTTTAACAATTTGGTTTTTCCTTTTGATAACCACAGGTCAGCTAGTTACGGGTGGTTATCGATTTTCGTTCGAAACACCTTGCAAAGGCTAAAATCGCTATGTTTTATCTATTATGGAAAAAATGGTTTTGATTATCTTGTTAAGACACAAACGATGCAAGAAGGCATCCTATTACAAAAGGGCTGAATGCTCAGGGTAAAAAGAAAATTAGGAAAATCCTGTGAAAAAGTCATTAATCTCCGTGTGCAAATGCCCATCTATTGAATTACATATTTTTTTACTCAATTCGTGTGCATCAAACGAATTAGTTAATTTGTTTTTCAAATTAAACAATGATATAAGATTAGACTGTTTACCCTTTGTAATTTATAAAGCCATTCTAACCCTGAAATAATCCAACTTTTAATTTTGTCAATCGCAAACGGTCATTACGTTCCCTGGTAATGGAATCGCTACTTCACGACGTGTTCAAACGTGTACAGCAACGATTTACCCTCCTGCGTATCCGGCGTCTCAGTACCGCTGCTGTTCTGTTTTAGTATGGTGATCTTTCAATTAACACAAAAAAATTGCATTCACGAGTAGTCAGAAGTATTTTGTCACGCGGTAGAGTTCATTACGTTCCATCGATTTTCAACGTGACTTAATTTTTTTAATTTTTTCTAGATTTACTACTAGGATTTATGTTTTGTTTCTATTCAGAGTTCTATTTCGGAGATTTTATGCATTCACGTATCTCGAGTATTTTAAATTTAAAATCGATTTGGTCATTTGTTTCCAGTTCATTTATATCCATTCCGTTCCAAAAAAACAAGTGGACATGAGTAAAACAAAGAAAAAACTTATAAAAGAAGAAAAGTTAGCTAAAGATAGAGCCAGAAAACGCCAAAATTAAGAGAAATTAAAAAAAACAATTCAGGAATTATTAAAATTAAGAAAGAAAAATAGCGAAAAAATTACCTTTTAAGAAAAGAACAGAAAAAGATTCGCAGCATCATTGAAATGTCCGCTTGAGCACAACATGAACAGAAAAAAACTCTTTGAAATATAAAAAAAAAGAGGGGGCAAAATAAAGTTAAAGAGATAAGTATTGGTCAACGATACCCCTGAAGTTCCTCAAAAAGAGAATTAAACTGGAAATATTTCACCTGAAATTACAGAAACCAATCTATTCTATTCTATTATATTCTATCTATTCTATTCTATTCTATTCTATTCTATTCTATTCTATTCTATTCTATTCTATTCTATTCTATTCTCCTCAGACAAGGCGACTACTTAACTCGGTTTAACAAAGATTGAGACGTAAAATTTCTGCAAGACCAGCCTCGTCAAATCTAAAATTTTTAATTCATTTTTTTAATTTATTTAAAATGATTATGCTTGTTTACTGTTAGTCTAAACTCAAGGTTTAGATTTTATTTCAATTTTATTCGTTTTTTTCATATAATTGTTCATTATTTCATAAAATAATCAAAGATGGGCTACTAAAAAGCTTCTGAATTCATTTTTATCCGACGATAGGTCATTACATTCCAAGTGATTTTCATTTCTTTCCACTGGTTCATTACACTCCATTAATTTTCCGGAAAACTGCTAGAGTTACGAAGAGGCCTTGTACATGTAATTTTTTCTCAAAAGCACTTGTAAAAGTTTATTTGAATAAAAAACTTTTCTATTCTATTCTATTCTATTCTATTCTATTCTATTCTATTCTATTCTATTCTCATACTGTAATCTATAAGTGTACATACAAAAAATAATAATAAAAAGAAAAAAAAATTTTTTTTTCAAAACTGCGAAATTAAAACGAAAATCGATAATCACCCTTACATACTTATCGCAATAGTCCGGCGGCACACAATGCGTTCGCTCGTATTTTTAATATTTTTCTTCGGCGCGTCGTTCGGTGATCTTAATTACAATTCAAAAGTGAGAAATTTTAGCATAGAACTACTATATCAAGCTGTGCAAGATTCAGATGAGAATGTAATGATATCACCCTATGCTATTTGGTATTTGCTATTAAGTGTGGCTTACGAAACCAAGGGAGACACGCGGGAACAACTTTCCAAAGTGTTTTTACTAACGGAGGACAGAAGTAAAGTCGTCACGGCGTGTAGGAAACACAGAACATCGGTGATCCCAGAGGATTTCAACACGAAATTCACGAATTTACTTTTTTACGACGAGCAGTTGTATTTGGATTTACAATTAGACGTTATCAAGATGTTGCATTTTCTTTTATTCGGCGAGCATTTGAATGTACATTTAGACAGTAAGTGTACCCTGCAGAGATTAGAAAATGACTTCGATTTCAAAACTCAGCGCCTTGATTTCGAGGAGCCACAGCGCGCGTTAGACTTGGCGTGGAAAACCTTGGACCCGTATGGGATGCATTACAATAATACGTTAAGGACCAAGGATTTCATAGATTCAACAATGATTATGTGCAATCAAGTCCAATTTCAGAAGAATTGGTCACACCATTTCAAAATTATACGCACAGATTATTATCGAGATGGCAATGAGACAACTAAAATAGATATAATGTATATGAAAGCGCGAGTCTATTTCTCTGATTTAGAGTCATTGCATGCCTCCGTCACGGAACTGCCGTATAGCGGCAACACTCATTGCATGCTTCTCGTGCGACCTCACGGTGGGTATACCGTTCACCAAGTGCTCCGAGAGCTCAGACGAGTGTCACTGGCGGATGTGCTGGCCAAACTCCAGAGTGACGCCGACGAGTTTGGACTGAGAGAGATCGAAGTAAAGCTACCGGAGTTGTTTCACCAAACACACATCGTATTAGACAAACCGTTGGTCAATATGGGATTCTCTAATGTGTTCGATCCGAATCTCGACAATTTCCAAAATTTCGCAGATGATAATATATATATTGGTGAAATCGTGCAACAAGTATTCATCCGTTTTTCAAAGTCTTTAACATATGTGTCCTCGACTATGCCGTGGTTTCAGTCTGATACGAACTTTGTATTACATCCAACTCCAAAGAAGAGAATTCCAATAAGAGACCCGTTTATTTATTTTATAATGGAGAAGTCTACTGCTACTATACTCTTCGGTGGATCTGTTTCTAAAATCGGTTTATATTAATAGCTAAAAGGGCATAATAAAACCTGAGACGCAGTTGTGTGAAGGCTTCTTGTTCCTTAATATCCTTAATATGTTTAAACAAATTTTATTGATAAAGTGTCTCGAAGTAGGAATGAACTATTAACAAAACATTTAGAATGGCGATATCTTAGCAATGGTGATTCTTAGGAAAAAAGTAAAAAGAATATTTTTGTAGATAACTTTATGATCTACAATTTTTACCTGGACTGTATTTTATAAAACTTACCGTTTGCGAGAAAAATTCAAATAAAACGAAAATCATGATTTTGACCTTGAATAACTTTTTTAGCAGACATGGGATCAATGGTGACTTTTGACACAATATTCCTACTAGTGTACCCAAGGTCTCTACCAAAATTCAGCTCTGTCGGAATTTTTACGTCTGCGTATCTAGGCGCACGAAGTGCGCCAGGCCAAGTTCCTCCGGCCTTGTCGCATGAGTGTGTTATTTACACGATCCATTTCGAGCTGTTTTGACCCCCCTCATAACTCTGGTTCGCGGGATAGTAATCCTACGAAATTTGAAATATAAGTTAAACTCGTGGATGTGATGATAAATTGAAAGTTTCAAATTTTCAAGTTGAACCGTTTCTGAGATACAGAGGTTTGAAAATCACATAAAACAAGACCTACTCACTGACTGATCAAAATTATGACGCACTTCCCGTGTATGTGGAATGTTGAAATTTGGTAAGAAGATGAGTCTTAGTGTGTATATGAAGGAAAAAATCGAAAAATGTCCAAAAGTTGCATCAGACACTGACCAATTCAAAGATATATAAAAATCTGTCTGTTCCCACATCACACAAAAAATACTGAACAAATTTTCATTTTGTTTTAATAAATGTATTTTACTTTATTCGAAGCTATATATGGTTCTTGTTTCATCGGAATCGGTGCACTATTTAGGGAGATGTGACTTTTTAAGTTTTCTAGCAAGGGGTCAATCTTACTGGTCTTGAGTTCTAATAAAAAGTAAAGTGTAGGTAAATAATAAAACGCCAAGAGGTATATTTTTTTACCGAAGTTGCGGGCGCGACTTCGTCGGCGTGGACTACACAAATTTTAAACCCCTATATTACCCCCTAAGGGGTTGAATTTTCAAAAATCCTTTCTTTGCGGATGTCGTACGCCACATTAATAGCTATCTGTGTGCCTAAGCCCGTTCCTTCCAGTAGTTTGAGATTCGTCTTTTCCAATAAAACCAGAAGCGCGATTTTCTTAATAATTTTGATAAGCAACCTTGACCCAAGTCAGGAAATGGATGGGTGGCCGACTTTGGAGGTTTGGAGGAGACTTTGGTGTCCTGTTGATTCCGGCTACTAGGTATCACTAATATCTAATACTATTCATTAAACTTAATGAGAGTCAAATACTCAAAATCTTCTCTTAGTTAAGCCGTATGGTTCTAAGTTCTGAAACTGACCACTGAGTGGAAATACTCTGGAGTGGAGTTTCTGTTATCTGTGATTTTGACAGACAGATGAACAAAATAAAAATTCACCCAATTAGAACAGAGAAAGCGACTTTGTTTTATACTATGTATTGAAGATTAAACCACATCTAATCAGACCGTAAAATGTGATAGGGTTCTATTCCTAATTATACTGAAGCGTAAGAGAGAAAAAAGACTTCATTATACTTATTGCATTAACTTTGAAATACTTAGAAAAAAGGAGTGAGATCCAAACAAAAACATTTCATGTGAATAATAAGGCCAACTTCCTATCAAAAAGTTTCGGCCATTAAAAGTACTGATATCAAAAATTATGACCAAGTCCTTTGCTAGGCTCGATAAATGAAACCATACAGTTTTAGAAGGTATATCTTCTTCGATCACCCTCAAGCTGTCATACCATTCCTAATGATCCTGTTAAAATATTTTTAAATAATTTATGTCTTACTAATAACACTATAATATGAAGCTCATTTGGGACTGAGAATAGTTTTATTGTTTTCAACTTGGCAACATTTTTTAAATTAAACAAATTCAAAGGAGTGCAAAAATGTTGTCAAGTTGAAAACAATAAAACTATTCTCAGTCCCAAATGAGCTTCATATTATAGTGTTATTAGTAAGACATAAATTATTTAAAAATATTTTAACAGGATCATTAGGAATGGTATGACAGCTTGAGGGTGATCGAAGAAGATATACCTTCTAAAACTGTATGGTTTCATTTATCGAGCCTAGCAAAGGACTTGGTCATAATTTTTGATATCAGTACTTTTAATGGCCGAAACTTTTTGATAGGAAGTTGGCCTTATTATTCACATGAAATGTTTTTGTTTGGATAACATTTTTACGTCTAATTTGACTGGACTATAGTCACAAACTCAAAGTCGAATTGCTAGAATCTAGAGCCGTGGAGTGAGTTTAAATAAACTGGCCAATGCGAGTCGGACTCGCACATGAAGGGTTCCGTACCATCGTACAAGATTTAACATTATGTACATACCTATATATATACTTTTTGACGGCCACGAGTTTGGACTGACAGAGACCGAAGTAAGGTTAGCGCTGTCTTTGGTCAAATGCACATTGATCAATACGAAATTTTCAGATGCGTTTGATCCGAATTTAGTCAATTTTGAAAAATGGCTTGACCAAGTCTCATGAATTTTTTTGTAAATATTCAGTAGGAACTATTTTTCATACCCCTATGTGACAAGGGTTCTCGATTTTTTCGTAAATAAAAGGTAGCCTATGTCACCCGGACCACAACAACGAATCAATCAATGGACACTTCATTCATCAAAATCGGTCCAGTAGTTGAGGCGCTACGGTGGTACCCACAGAATCTCATACAAAAATCCGATATAATACATACATACATGGACTGCTAAAATCATAAACCTTCCTTTTAACTTTGCCATACTTTTTTTCTTTTTTTTTTTTTTTTTTAAGGTCCCTCTGACAATTATTAGAGAAGTATCAAATACAATTTTTTAATTTCCTTTAAAATTTTGCGTTTTGCTGTCATTTGTTTATTATATATCTAGTTGTCTATTGCTTTATCTATTATACTTTATAACTTTGCCATACTCGGGTAAAAAGGAAAATGAATTTTCGCTCAACTACCCCCCAAATCGTAAAACGAGGACATGGGTACAATGTTACTTAGGTGCAAAATATTACAACGAACACTTACAAGTTAGTGTCTGTTCGTTTACTTACGGTCAACGTTCGTTTACTTACCACGTCCGTTTACTTACCACGCTGGCCAAGTGCGGATTGGCAGACTATTTGGAGATTCTGTTTTATTCTTAGAATAGAAAAAAAAAATACAAAGTGTAAAAAATAATAAAAATAAAAGCAGAATAATAAGAGCACCTGCGCCTGTCTGACACTATGTTACCGAACGGACTTTTACAAACATTTGAGTGTAATTGAACATTTGTGAAGACCATTATAACATATTATAACATATTAGTTAGACCCTACATTCGTAAAAAAGGAGAATCAATTTCAGCCAATGAGGCCACGAGTACAATGTTCCGTATAAAATATTATACCGTTGAACACCGTAATAGCTGAATATATGGACCTGACCTCGATGAGATCCTCTAGATAATAATGGGCCATTCATCACATTCATCACGGGCTAGACTGGATCCGTCAAATCACTCCTCGACCGAGGCATTTCAAATGCAAATCGACGCTGCGTCGAATCAAATTGCGTAAAGAAATCATCAGTATTTTTTTTTTCTTAATTTTTAATCTTTATTTTGTAATTAAAAGAAATATTTTTGTGACATGAACATTAATTACAATATAATTTTTGCTAAAGCAAAATAATACTTTTAATCGTCGTATGAAATCATTTTCTAGTTGACATTTGAACTTGACAACTCCATTACCTTGCACCACGAAGCTTAAAGTATAGCTAAGTAAGCTCTATAGTCTATATACATAATAATATATTCCATATATAGTGTGTCTACAAAATTAAAATATGACTTTAATTGGTTACAAATATTGAAAAAAAAAAACTTCGTTTGTATGTGGCGCGCTAATGAGCGTCTCCTCATAATTGTTAGTTTAATAATACTTACTTATAGTTCTCGTAATAAAGAGAGCACTGTATTTGAGGTCGACATAGCGACGTTTAAGCTACTCTCAGGCGTCTTACAACTTTATACCTACAGCTTAACAGACCCGGGGGGGATTGTAAGGCTTCCTTTATTCTACATATATATATATACGTAAAATGTATGTGGACAAAGTTATATGACAAGAGCAATAAAATTTCTGTAATCCACAGGATATTATAGTTCTGGAGGAAACACAATTTCATTTCGTACATATTATGTAACCAAAGTAAGAAGAGAAATTAATTTGTAAATCTTTCTTATGTTGAACAATTTGTTTCTTTATGTTTTTCGAATATATAATGTATTTAAACATAAGTGATTATAAAATATATTATAAACTAATTATGAAAACTACTTTGGAAATAGATAACTAAGTATCTGTTCGTATTTTAGGAAAACCAAATATTAAATCCCATCATTATCATCCCTATCAATCCATTACCGGCCCACTACAGGTCACGAGTATCCTCTCAGAGTGCGAGGGGTTTAGGCCGTAGTCCACCACGTTGACCAAGTGCGGATTGGTAGACTTCACACGGCTTTGAGAACATTATGGAGAACTCTCAGGCATGCAGGTTTCCTCACGATTTTTTCCTTCACCCTTAAAGCAAGTGATATTTAATTGCTTAAAACGCACTGTAATATCCAATATATCTTAATAAACAAAGCTGAGTGTTGAGTGCTTCAAAGGCGTTGTGCTTTAATGCACTGTAGCTTACAGTATTTCTAGCTTTAAAATGTATTTCGAGTGAGCACGTACAAAGCGGGTATCGTTAAAAGCAGTAGCGGACCACAAAAACATTCCGACGCGACGGTGCGCTGTTGAGAAAGAGGCTAAAAAAACTGTCTAAAAAATGGACGAAATCACATTTGCTTCGGTCCGAGCGTTTCGGGCTGCGCCCGGTAGATAACTTAACTCGGGGTGCCGCATTTTCAGCAAAATTACAAAAGCAGAAGTGGAAAAGCGAATGAAAAGGAAGGCAGATGAACCTATTATTTTCTACATGAAAATACATCACCAAGTATAAAGCTTTCTTCGAAGAAACATAAACCTTTTGAAAATTATCTTGATTTAAAACAGTTCACTGGAACCTTAAATAACAAAGAAATAGATAAACTTTGTCACGTATATAAAGTGAAAAAAAATTGTATTTTTTTTCCTGCATAAATGCAAGCTTGAAAAGCAAAGCAAATCGAAGCATCGCTTTCAAGCCATTTTCAAGCAATTTTCATACAAAAAAAATGTGTAAAAAATTTATAAAAATTAAAAAAAATTGTTGCTGCAAAGAGCGATAGCAATAATCAAGAATTTTTTCATGGGCAAATAAATATTATCTCTATCTTATTCCAATAGAGTTTTAAATAATATTTCCGAGTAAATTATGTAAGAAAGTATAATATTATATGTTAGCAGTATGTTTCCGATTTGTACGAGCGATACGAGCATTTTACGCTAAAGAAAAATATGGAATAAGAACCACGTTTCGCGGAACCTTCATTCAATTCACTCTGAAATGTGTCAGGAATCTTGTCTCTAAACGTCTTTTCTTCTCATAAAAGACTGGAGTTTAATTCCGGGAGTACTACGGAGCTTCTAATAGGCAGCGGAACACGGCTGGATTTACAAACATTTTTAACCCCCGTCGCAAAAACGACGGGGTCGGGGTGTTATAAGTTTGACGTGTCTGTGTGTGTTCCCCCGTAGCGCTCAAACGGGTGAACCGATTTGAATGCGGTTTTTTTCGTTTGAAAGGTGAATTAGTCGAGAGTGTTGTTAACTATGTTAGATGAAAATCGGTCCAAGATGGCCGCCGCTACAAAATGGCGGATTACATATTTTTTCACAACTCCCTTAATATGGGTATCAAATGAAAGGGCTTGACTAGTAGAATAGCACTATGCAAATCCAAGATGGCCGCCGCCACAAAATGGTGAGTGTCGGGGGTTTTTTAAATTTTTAATTCATACTTGTCACCTCTTGACACGACCCGGCCAAAGGTTCTAATTTTACCTCGAAGAGATTTCGCAGGAATGTAAACGCGGTGTTGTTGTTGGTCTTTTTCTCGCCGTAATCTTTTATGACGTAATAATTAGTCTTATAAAAAGATGATTGCCGCCCGCACGCACCACAAAGCATGACTCATTGTCACGTACCGCCTTTTTTTTTATTTTTTTTTTTTTTTATACGTGGTGGAAACCTTTTATAGGTACCCCCGTTCTTTGGGCAGAACGGGGGTTATAAAATCCCAAATTGCCCCTGCCAGGAATCGTACCCGGGAGCTCCCACTTATAAGACCACAGCGCTCGCCACTGCACCGGGGAGGTCATCAAAATCCTGACTCTCTCTCTCCTCTCTCGATAACTCAACGGACTGACTGCGCACTGAAATTCATTGCACTATGGTAGTATCTATTTCGTAAGATTACTATCACGCGAACCAGAGTTATAAGGGGGGTCAAAACAGGGCCAAAATGGTTCGTGTAAATATACACACTGGCATGCATCAAGGCCGGAACTTGCCGGACGCACTGCCGTGCGTATAGATCTAACACCAACTATACAGGTAAAGGAGACAAAAGGATTATTAGGGCATATATACGCAGACGTAGGACAATGGAAAATGTTTATAAATTATGATTTTTAGCTCTCCGTATACTGTTTTGAAAATATTTTACACTAGTAGATATTGTTATTGTTAGGAGGTTTGTAATTAGGCAAAAATCACACTAATATTATAAAGGTGAAATTTTGTGTGTGTGTGTGTGTGTGTGTGTGTGTGTATGTGTGCATATTTGTTACTCTATGTAACAAATACACATACACATACATACACGCCGCAACTACTGAACCGATTTGGCTGAAAATAATGGAAAAAGATTATGCACTCACTTAACACATAGGCTACTTTTTATCCTGGAAAAATCTACAGTTCCCGCGGGATTTTGAAAAATCCGAAATCTACAGCTACAGCTATAGGTAGATTACTATAGCAAACTTCCTTAAAAGTAGATATAAAGGTTGGAAAAGGGAGCGGGAACGGGAACCGGAAATTCACGATTCTCTCGGGATTTGTGAAAAACCGAAATTCACGCGGGCGAAGTCGCGGCCAGAAGCTAGTAAATAATAAAAGAGAGTGATCATTTGTATGTAATTTACCTAAAAAGTAGGAATGCCTTGAGGTGTGAGGAAAATGGCAGCCGATGACTCGGCGGTTGCTTTAGGATGATGAACGATGCAACCTTAAATAGAAAATGAACTCCTTTCCGAGACGGCGATCTCTCTCCGTGATTTATTACGTTAATTATTATTATTACTTGAAGCTGTGATAGCCTAGTGGTTAGGACGACCGACTTCTAATCGGAGGTCGTGGGTTCGATCCCGGGGCACGCACCTCTAACTTTTCGGAGTTATGAGTTTTAAGTATTTAAATATCACTTGCTTTAACGGTGAAGGGAAACATCTTGAGGAAACCTGCATGCCTGAGAGTTCTCCATAACGTTCTCAAAGGTGTGTGAAGTCTGCCAATCCGCTTGGCCAGCGTGGTGGACTATGGCCAAAACCCTTCTCACTCTGAGAGGAGACCCGTGCTCTGTAGTGAGCCGGTGATAGGTTGATCATGATGATGATTACTTGAAGACCTCCCTGGCGCAGTGGTGAGCGCTGTGGTCTTATAAATGGGAGGTCCCGGGTTCGATTCCCGGCAAGGGCAGTTTGGCAATTTATAATTACTAAATCGTCTCCGGTCTGCTCTAGTGGGAGGCTTCAGCCGTGGCTAGTTACCACCCTACCGGTAAACTGTGCCACCAAGCGATTTAGCGTTCCGGGACGATATCGCGTATAAACCGATCAGGGGTGTGGGTTTCATAAAACTGCCATACCTCTTCCAAGTTAGCCCCCTTCCACCTTAAACATCGTCACTTACCATCAGGTGAGATCGCAGTTAAGGGTAATTTATAGACGAATAAAAAAACTTTCACTACAAATACTTCAAGGGGCTGCTAGGGTTTGGTATTTCAAAGCCGCACGGCAGCCGCAATGGTATTCGAGTTGTTTCCGAGGAATCACAGGAAGCCATGTAAGAAAGAAAGTCAACCACATAACTCCGGCTGTAACTAATATATAGTTAATTAGTGTAACAGGCTTGTGGCAATACTAATTAGCTGGAAAGAAATTCTAATCAAGATAAAGCCTGAAACACACAAGGCGCGTGCGACGCGGTGATTGCATAGTAGGACGTCACACAGAATATGGCGAATTTGGTTAATAAGTGAAGTCCCTTATGAAGCACGTCTGCATATTGCAGCTGAAAAATCAAGCGGAAAGTCCGCGCAGATATCTTTTCCGCAATATACACTGCAAAGGAATGGACTAGTTTCCAATATATTTTTTTAATTTATTATAAAAATTTAAGTAAAATAAAACAAAAATCTGAAAGAATTATTAAATTATCTCAAAAACTGAAAAAGTTATTGAACTTTAATGTTGCTAATTTCGTTTCACACGGCGCTCCAGTGTGTAACGTCATTCAACCCGCTCAGAGATATTTTTTCCATGTAAATTTACTTGTTAACCAATTTCTCCGAGATTACTGAACCGATTTGTGTGATTCTTTTTTTAATCGACAGCTGAGGATGTTTGCAAAATGGTCCCATAGATTTTTTCGAATTTTTTTTTATCTTTTTTACAAAAACATCTACTCGAGTGAGAAATTTTGCGTTAAAATACATAAACATAAATAATTAATTTCACCTTCATTTATTGATGGATTTCAATTTTTTTCAGTGATTTATTAGTTTTAATCTATATTTTAATACCATTGTGTTCAAAATGATATTTTCAACTTTAGGAAACTTCTTCATGTCGCTCACAGAATTCTGCGGGCGATTTTCCGCTAGATTTGTCCCAGGACTTAAAGTTCCAAGGGCCACAACCAAAATAACCGGGCCGCTTTGTGGTTAAATGATGGGAAACTGAATGCGTTTCAAATCATAATAACAATCAGGATTTGAATCCATTATATTTCACTGTTGGGCTATTTAAACTATCCCAAAAAATGTATGATTTTTTTAAAGAATTGTTGAAATTTTAAATTCACTCCAACAAAATATTATTCGGATTTTCATTTCCCATTTGCTGCATTTCATACGCGAATAGTTTGTTAAAAACACTTTGACACCGACAACTCAGAGGTAGAGAACCTTTGGCGGCAATTTACGTAGTTTAATTGGCAATTATTCAGGAAACCGCAACGCTGCGAAGCAGATTTCCCAGACGGAATGTGTATAGGATTTTTATAACTCTATGTGCAATGTGCATACACTTGACGACGAAATTCAGAAATTCAGCGCTCAAATTCCTTTTTAACCAAAGGTTTTTGATTTATGACCTTTATTATGGCATTATTTATGGCATTGCGAATTTTCTGTTCGATAGTATAATAGGCTGTGGTATAGGTATACCATTAAAGGTAGATATGTATTTGTGCCGAGTGTGGAAACCTGCATACCTGAGAGTTCTCCATAATGTTCTCAAAGGCGTGTGAAGTCTACCAATCCGCACTTGGCCGGTGTGATGGACTACGGCCTAAAGCCTATTCATTCTGAAATGAGACCTGCGCCTTGTAGTGGGTCGTTAATGGGTTGATGATGATGTGTACCTACCGGGTGGCACTTTCTGCATAAAGAGATGCTCAAAGTCGCAATAAGCGTATGTTTTTTGTTTCATACTTGCATAAGCTTGATTTAAGAGCCCTGTCCATGGGAGCGACAAATCGTTTGTGAGTGGAGTCTAAATCAGTGATTTCTGCATTTAGAGAGCGAGACGTCTTCAGTAAAGAAGAGTACTAAAAATATATACATAAATAAATAATAAATTAATTAAATAAATAAATTTTGCTTGAGATATCATGATTTTTAGTGAAAAACGGCAAAGTAAAAAGATGCAAATCTAGGTTTGGAATTACGCCTATTTTAGCAAATATTTGGCAATTTTTTACATGAACTAAAGACATTTTAAATTATTATGAAGTAACGTATGATAAGACTTCGGTCATTTATCAATTTTCTAGTTTCTTATATAGTTTATTTACGCACGAATTTGCCTCAAAATTTGCCCAAAAATAGTGATTTTTCAAGCGTCATAACTTTCAAAATAAATATAATTTTACTATTTTTATTTTTATTTTATGGCATAGATAATGGAGATATAAATTGATATCTGGCTTAACTTTAGATCTATTGCTACAAATTTTAGAATAATAGGCGTAATACGTTTGTATAGAGAAGCGCGCGAGGAGAGTAGCTTTAAACACAAACACAAACTTTAAACACTTTAAAAACCTTAAACACAATAATCCGGTGTAGAACTTCGGAAAGCGTATATGAAAGCGGGACGCGTATTTAATGCCTTTGTGCTACTTCGTCACAAGATAACATGTTTGTAATTAAAATACCGCGCCGTCATACACTGACCACGTCACTCTTGCCACAGTTTAAATTCAGTTAGTCAGTTATTCCTACACCATTTTACGCAATGATGTTACAAGTATAAATTAAAAATTTTAAAAACCCCCGACATTCGCCATTTTGTGGCGGCAGCCATCTTGGATTCGCATAATGCTATTCTACTAGTAAAGCCCTTTCATTTGATACCCATATTAAGGGAGTTGTGAAAAATTATGTAATCCGCCATTTTGTAGCGGCGGCTATCTTGGATCGATTTTCATCAAACATAGCTAACAACTATGCTAACAACACTCTCGACTAATTCACCTCTCAATCGAAAAAAACCGCATTCAAATCGGTTCACCCGTTTGAGCGCTAAAGGGGAACAGACAGAGACACACACACACACACACACAAACAGACACGTCAAACTTATAACACCCCGTCGTTTTTGCGTCGGGGGTTAAAAAATAAAAAGGTACGCCAAGGTTTACTCGGAATGCATGCAAATTGGCATAAATTTATGAATTCAATACGCTCCTAATCTGTATTAGAGCCCACTAAAAATATATCTACTAAAATAGTATTGTAACAATCTGTTGTATAATATCTATTGTATAATTGACAATGTATGTACGTGTATGTAAATTAATTTTAAACCCTCACGTTACATGACGTGGAATGAATGGAATTAATGTTTGTTATACCTGCCATGCGATTAGATATGTTAGGATATCGTATTCATTTGACGGCATGCGACAGACAGGACAGGACAGGTTTCATTTGTCAAACGGATAATTAGAATATGCTTTACGATTTGAATCGTTATTTTAAATGACGTGTGGGTGATAGTTAATTCCAATTGTTTAAGCTTTTCAAGCTCATGTCTTAAGAGCCCTCTCCATGGCATCGACAAATCGTTGGTGAGTGGAGTCTAAAACAGTGATTTCTGCATTTAGAGAGCGAGACGTCTTCAGTAAAGAAGAGTACTAAAAATATATACATAAATAAATAATAAATTAATTAAATAAATAAATTTTGCTTGAGATATCATGATTTTTAGTGAAAAATGGCAAAGTAAAAAGATGCAAATCTAGGTTTGGTATTTCGCCTATTTTAGCAAATATTTGGCAATTTTTTACATGAGCTAAAGACATTTGTAATTATTATGAAGTAACCTATGATAAGACTTCGGTCGTTTTTCAATTTTCTAGTTTCTTGTATAGTTTATTTACTCACGAAGTTGCCCCAAAATTTGCCCAAAAATAGTGATTTTTCAAGCGTCATAACTTTCAAAATAAATACAATTTTACTAATATTTTTATTTATTGGCATAGATAATGGAGATATAAATTGATATCTGGCTTAACTTTAGACCTATTGCGACAAATATTAGAATAATAGGCGTAATACGTTTGTATGGAGAAGCGCGTGAAGAGAGCGGCCTTAACAGTTTTACACAATTAGAATATGCCTTCATCGATCTATGACCAAATTGTCCTTAATATATTTTTATGGGTAACCATCCATAACATTAAATAAGTAGATAATTTACTCTGACGGTGAATTAGCTAGGAAACCTGCATGCCTGAGAGTTCTCCATAGTATTCTCAAAGTCGTGTGAGGTCTATTAATCCGCACTTGGCCAGCGCAGCGTGGTGGACTATATAATGAACAAACGTACCTTTTTCGCTAGTAGATACCATCACTGTAAAAGCTTATAGTATGACTGTTGACTTTTTTCCTCCTTTCTTACCCCTCAGATGGTGTAACTAGCAAACAAATTCACAAACAATCACGATAATTTGAACGCTAAAATAACAAGCTATATTTTAGGAAAAAATACTAATCCTTTTGAAAGTATGTAGATTACGATAGTAAAAAATCATCAAAATCTATTAATTTTTGAAATAATCGCGAACATACATGATATTACATGGTCCGTTTCAATAGAGTTGAGCTAAAATGTAAACCAACACACCTTTTTCCTAAAAAAACTACAGAATGGATTGAATTGAAATTCATTTCAATCCATTCTGTAGTTTTTTAGCAAAAAGTATAAATATACGCATACATTTATACCTTCATACATACACACATACATACATAAGTGTCGAACACAGAATCTCCTTTTTTGAAATCGATCAAAAACTACAATCAACTGCCCCTTTGTCCTTCTCTCATATTCATAAAATACAAACGTACTTTATACGTACATTAAAATAATTAGCGATGTGCTTCTCCGAGCTCCCACAAAATAATTAACCGTTCTTACGACCAACTCAAGCACATACGTTTCCCTTATTTCAACCGCGAGCGATCCTTCGGGGAGGCTTTGTACCGCTTTGCTCAAATCCCTCCCGAGTGCACGATATCTGGTAAGAGGATTTCGAAAAGGTCTTTTTCCGGTCCGTAAATTACCCGTTCGTAAAGAGAATTGTTGAGATTTAGCTGAAATCGATTCCAATGAAAGCCTCATTAAGACTCATTTTTAACCCCCGACGCAAAAACGACGGGGTGTTATAAATTTGACGTGTGTGTGTGTGTGTGTGTTGAATGCGGTTTTATTTATTTGAAAGGTGAAGTAGTCGAGAGTGTTGTTAGCTATGTTTGATGAAAATTGATCCAAGATGGCCGCCGCTACAAAATAGCGGATTACATGTTTTACCACAACGCCCTCAATATGGGTATCAAATCAAAGGGCTCGACCAGTAAAATAGCACTATGCAAATCCAAGATGGCCGCCACCACAAAATGGCGAATGTCTGGGTTTTTTTAATTTTTAATTTAATACTTGTCATTCACATATATAACTATCGATAACTTCACAAACAACGTTCACATATTGTGCATGCAGGGATTTTCCGTAGTGGATTAGCGAGAATTAAAATTCGTCGTTGTCACCGCCCCAACAGATACATAGGTCGCTCGCAGGGATCACCACAGTGCTCGATCTTGTGCCGCCAGTATCCATCGGCTGTAAGAGGCTCAAGCGAGCATCGTCCGCCCGCCCAGTGGAGGGTCTTAGTAAAAATAGCCGTTTGAAAATCTGGTCAATGTACAGTACATAAATACAGGGTGTATTACTGATAAGATACTATAAAAAAAAGAAAAAAAAAATGCGTTTTTTATGCCATACCAGTTTTGGGGTGTCAAACAGAACTGTAATTGCAAAAAAAAAATCCTTTATTTTTTAAAATTCGTAAAGTATTTCAAATAAAATCAGCTGACGCTGGAGGTCAACGACCGTTGTGTGACCTATTTACGTACCGTTATAGATACCTTAAAAACGCGCGCGCGCCAAGGCCGATACCTACCTATTCTATAAGATTGGTATATAGTGCTAAGTTTTCGGAAGCAGACTCCTTATACCCTGTATAGCTACTTAAGAGCCCTCTCCATGGCAGCGACAAATCGTTGGTGAGTGGAGTGATTGTGTGACAGTGATTTCTGCATTTAGAGAGCGAGACTTCTTCAGTAAAGAAGAGTACTAAAAATATATACATAAATTAATAAAAAATTAATTAAATAAATAAATTTTGCTTGAGATATCATGATTTTTAGTGAAAAACGGCAAAGTAAAAAGATGCAAATCTAGGTTTGGAATTTCGCCTATTTTAGCAAATATTTGGCAATTTTTTACATGAACTAAAGACATTTGTAATTATTATGAGGTAACCTATGATAAGACTTCGGTCGTTTTTCAATTTTCTAATTTCTTATATAGTTTATTTACGCACGAAGTTGCCCCAAAATTTGCCCAAAAATAGTGATTTTTCGAGCGTCATAACTTTCAAAATAAAATATAATTTTACTAATATTTTTATTTTATGGCATAGATAATGGAGATATAAATTGATATCTGGCTTAACTTTAGACCTATTGCGACAAATATTACAATAATAGGCGTAATACGTTTGTATGGAGAAGCGCGTGAAGAGAGCGGCCTTAAATTGTTGAGAATGGAAACGTCGAGGACATTTTGTTGGCTAAAAATTAAAACAACTTAAAGTAATAATTAATAACCAGTGATAAAGATATCCCCTGGTATAAAGCTGTTTAACTTTGATCGTGATTGTGAAAGTTTCGCGTCTCAGGTGTAAAAGGCCGTATTATGAAACAAAGCAAATAAGTCTGAACTTGAACCCATTAACGACCGCGACGCGCCTTTGTTAAACTAAAATAATGACTAAAGTAAGTAAAATAAATAAAAGTCTAGGTGGATAAGATTTCTGTTAGGACATTTAAATAA
The DNA here is from genome assembly GCA_920104075.1 of Melanargia galathea. Taxonomy (NCBI): domain Eukaryota; kingdom Metazoa; phylum Arthropoda; class Insecta; order Lepidoptera; family Nymphalidae; genus Melanargia; species Melanargia galathea. The sequence continues at coordinate 17,696,164 of OV049871.1, read as the reverse complement.
GTACATAATATAGGTAGGTAATATATTAATATTGGTTACCTTAGAGCAGGGTTTCTTAACCTTTTTCTTGTCATGTAGGTACCCCAAAATTTCAAAGAGAAGAACCCTTTCCGAAAAGTTAAAAAAACGAGATTTTTAGATTTTACCTACTTTTATTGTTTGCTGCTGCTTATGCTGGATTACGTAAAATTTTACCTATTTGCTAACAACATATAGCCCGCCAACCCGCATTGGAGCAGCGTGGCAGGTCTAAGCTTTAAATCCCTCCCTACTATAAGAGAGAAGCCTGTACCTAGCAGTAAGACGTTAAAAGGCTGTAGTGGTGGCTGACAACATATTCTACCTATATCAATTTAATTTATATGATATGACTAGCTGTTGCCCGCGACTTCGTCCGCGTTAAAAATTTTTAAACGGGAACCCTTTGTTTCCCCGGGATAAAATAGTAGCCTGTCACTTTCTAGGTCCTCAACTAAAAAAATGCAACTGCAAAAAATCACGTCAATCTGTAGTTAAATGTCCGATGATAATAATATGTCGAAAGGAAACCATTTTACCCCCCTTGGGGTGGATTTTCGTCAAATTTTTTTTAGCTTATGCCTACCCCCTAGAAAGAACCTAACTTCCAAATTTCAAGTTAATAATAACAATAACTAAAACTTCACATAAAAAGTTTCATCCCCTTTTTTACCACCCTTAAGGGAAGATTTTCCAGAACAACTTATATAGGTTCTTATTATTTAAAATTTATATTCTCAATGCTTATTTTCATATCTGTAACTTCAAAAACATAAACTTCATATAACCTTCCTACCCCCATTTTACCCCCTTTGGGGAGGATTTTCGTGAAATATTTTCTAGGCTGATATCTAAGCCCTAGAATGAACCTACCTTCCAAATTTCAAGTTGATAATAACAATAATTAAAACTTAACATAAAAACTTTCAACCCCTATTTTACCACCCTTAAGGGAAGATTTTTCAGAATAAAATACACAGGTTTATATTATTTAAAACTAATAATCTAAATGCCGATTTTCAGGTCTGTAACTTTAAAAACATAGGACTTTCATACAAACTTTCTACCCCCATTTTACCCCCTTAGGGGAGGATTTTAGGGATACTAAATAGCCTATAACCTTCCCAGGAATTTGTACTACCAAATGCAAAAAGAATTTTTCAAATCCGACTGGTACTTCCAGAGATTAGCGCGTTCAAACAAACAAACTCTTCCGCTTTATTATATTAGTATAGAAGTATAGATAGGCTTGCCATGGATCCCCAGGGTTAATTACACGGACCCCTCAGGGGTCCATGCACCACAGGTTAAGAAACCGTGCCTTAGAGGACATTACCTTTATAATTACTTAAACCGCAATATCGGGTTACTGCTTGATAATCTCAACTAATGAATTGGTACTAAATGTATACCTAAATAAATAATTTCAGAGAAATTGCTTTGTTGATAATAAAGTGTTTAACTAATCGCAGCTGTAATTTAACAAGAGAAATATAGGTATTTTGGTCCTATCGCAGATTTAAGTCTCGCTGACATAATAAATTACTATAGACTAGCTTCTGCCCGCGGCTTCGCCTGTTAAGTCAGGGCATAATCTATCTCCATTCAAAATTTCAAATTAAAAGAAATCCAAATACCAAATCGGTTCAATAGTTACGGCGTTAAAAAGTATACAAAGGAGTGTTAGCAAACACACATACACACAAACTTTCGCCTTTATAATATTAGTGTGATGGTAGTAGAACTACCGTTTTCAGTATTGATATTACATGTTATTTCACTAGGACGGTTCTCTTAACAATACCTATTACCTAGCCGTATTCCACTAACTTTCATTCGTTTAAAAAGCGCTTAACTAATCGGCGACATAAATCCTGACTGAACTGCTATAAATTGTACGCGGGTTGCTACTCTTTTGTTCGTTCTACGTTCTATCAGTGACTCGCAACTAGTGGTGCTGTAAAATTAAAAAAGGGAAAATTCCGGAAAATAAAAAAGTTGAAAATTAGGGTAAATTTTGGTACTTACAAGTTTTCGTGAAAATCTAAATTTGCCCATATCTTTTTATTGTGGGGACTCAAGACCTTAATTTTTATAAACCTAATAGGGACTAGAGACCTTAGTATCTGGTATAAATTTCAACTTGCTAGGTCCTCCCGTTCCTGAGAAAATCGGTGGTGACACACGGACAGACGGACAGACGGACAAGAAAGTGATCTTATAAGGGTTCCTTTTTTACCTTTTGAGGTACGGAAATCTAAAAATCATGTAGGTACGAGTAGGTATGTATATTAAACGTCAGAGCTTTACCGATTAACTTTTTACACTAGAAAAAAGGGCTACTTTCATTACTTTTCAAACAATCCGTTACTAATCCATAGTAATATTATAAATGCGAAAGTATATCTGTTGTCTGTCTGGTAGCTTTTCACGGTCCAACAATTAAATAACTGATTTGATGAAATTTGGTACAGAGTTAGCTTACATCCTGTGGAAGGGCATAGGCTACTTTCTATCCCGGAAAAACAACATATTCCCATGTGTATAGAATAGGGTACTTTCGTTAGTGAAAAATAAATTATGAAATTTGATAAAAATAAAAATTTATGTAGAAATATACTTAAATATTCTGATTTTGAGTCATAAAAGCACGTGATTATTTTATTAAATTAAAATTAAAAGTCTATTTATATTTCTACATAAATTATATTTCTACATAAATTTTCAATTTTATTAAATTTCTTAATTTATTTTTCACTAGTGAATGTCCCTATTTTTTTACCACAGAGGTATATCTATATAAAATTACATTTCGTTTTAAGATGTAAGTATGTAAACTAGGAATACAGAAAAAACATAATATATTTTAAATGAAATACGGTAGATTATTAAGTTTACGATGATTTTGTACCTACATTTTTGTATCTACATTTCGATATCAAACTATCGATATATCGTCCAAAAAATATTAGTAATAAAGAAAAAGTAGCCCAGGTGAATGACTTTATCTTTACTACAATATTTAACTCCAGTGTTATATAGAATACATTTATAACCTTCTTGTTTAACATTGTTACGTCATGAAATGGCTGACTTATTGGCTGACAGCGTTTTACGCGGGATTAAAAATGTTTAAAATTTAATTTAATTTTATGGCATGAACGCGTGTTTATTTTGCCGAAATATATTTTTTGTGGCTTTTTATTAACAAAAACAACATTTTGAAGTGCTTTTTCAAACACAGTAGAATACCCTATTCGCTAACTGCAATCAACTCTTGACGCGATATCCTCGTGAAACTAACCTAACCTAGCTTACGGCCTCCAGAACCACCCCTTACAGCCGTCCACTCGCACACCAACCTAGCCTGACGATATCGACCTTCTAACCAAGTAATCAGGCCCCACAATAGGGCAAACCAACGTAATAAGATTTTTATTTAGAAAAATCACAACACATGGGAAGACAGAAAATTTAAAATGCATAATCCATTTAACCGATTTTTAAAAATCAGCATCCTGGAAACCGACACGGCGTTCTTTCCACCTCCCGGAAAAACAAAGGTCTCCAATGGAAACCTAAATCCACGCGGACGAAGTCGCTGGCATCAGCTACCAAGAAACGAAGCAACCTCATAGTATAGGATCCTGCTATACAAACGACCTTCACCGGGATGTTTATTTGATGAAACGTATTTTATATTTAATTTAACATGTCAATAAATATATTGCATATGGGTTGCCTAACAAATTTCAGTCCAGGATATGATTAATTAATAATGAAAAAAAAAAAAAAATTTAAAACATTTCACTGGTTTGACTATTAGACAAATTCATAATGAAATAATCTTTATTTTCATTTAATTTTAATTCAATAATAATCAGACCGGTGCAAAAAGCTAGTATCGATTTACCTGTTTACGCCTGACTACCCGAGAGTTGTGACCGGAAAAGAATAGGCAAGCTAACGTTTGCATATTCTATGGGCTTCATACTTTCGATTGCAATAGAATGTGGTATAGAATTTGTCTAATAATAATCAAACCAGTGAAATGTTTAAAAAAAATTTTGTTTTAACTATTAATAGGGTATTTGACTAATTTTTGGAAATTGTTTTAAATTATTCTTTATTACTTATTAAAACACACTACATTGATATTTTTCGGAATATCTAAAGTATTAAGAATTATATCAATGATAAAGTTTAAGTTTTGAAAACCACGCCAAAAACGACATTTCTGATCACATGATACGCGTGACGTCACGAATCGGTATGAAAGTCACTTCTCTCGCTCGCTCCTTATCGGAACTCGGTGCGTGCGACAGAGACGCTACGCAAGGTGAATGCTATAACGTAATGTTCTAAATTGTTATACCTACTCATTTTAATATCAATCATATTCTTTCAATTTTAAAGTTTAGTTTCCGTTGACTTGATAAACTTCAATTATAACAACCAAGTCAAGTGCAAATCAAGTGACGTCACAATTAATCCCAGAGCGTTCTGGTTACCGATAAAATTTCAAAAATTATTATGTTTTATTTCGTGCAAAATATCGCGTAAAATTACATAATTTAGTTTGATTGAGTGAAATATGTCTTTTTTAGGCTATTATCTGATAAGATGACCACAATCAATAGTATATTTTCAATGTTGTCAAATACCCTATTATACATATCCTGGACTGTTTGTTACGCAACCCATCTATACTAATAAATAAAATTGAAGTGTCTGTCTGTAATATCGAAATAACTACCTCATATTAAGCTCATATGGTTAATTGAACGCTACCATAACCGAATCACACGTTTTTAAAATTTTTGTCTGTCTGTCTGTCTGTCTGTCTGTCTGTCTGTCTGTCTGTTTGAACGGGCTAATCTTCGGAACGGCTGAACCGATTTTGACGGGACCTTCACATACAAGTAGAGAATTAACCAGGGAGTAACATAGGCTACTTTTTTAACCGACTTTCAAAAAAGGAGGAGTTGTGTTTTTCTACCTATGTACACCGATATCTCCGAGATTTCTGAACCGATTTGCGTTATTTTTTTTTAATCGATAGAGAAACATTGCGACCCTATTCTATAAAAAATTTGGATTCCAACTCCTCAATCCTGATGCTGTAGGAGACCTAATCCCCAAAACTAATGGGTTTTAGAAACTTTCGGTTATTTAAATTGATATTGGGGGTACCAATTAAAGACTTTATCATTGAATGAACTCGAGTAGGTACATATCCAACTCCTCAACCCTGATGCTGTAAGGAATTGTATTCCGAAATCGTGGGGATCCCATGGGATTTTTCCGTTTTGGGGACGGGTTTCTACAAATAAGCTACTTTTTGTTCTGGAAAATCAAAAGTTCCCACGGGATTTTTAAAAACCTAAATCCACACGGGCGAAGCCGTGGGCATCATCTAGTATGCAATATATTTATTGACATATTAAATTAAATATAAAATATGTTTCATCATCATCATCAATTCAATTAAACATCTCGGTGAAGGTCGTTGAATAGCGGAATCTTAGACCATCATAATTGCACGTGTAGAAGCCGGTTTAATCCCAAAATCGCTAATTAGCTTATACGCGGCCTATCACCGGAAGCCGCTGAAGCCCCTCAAATTGGGGAAATAGGGACATATAAAAATCCGTTCTACACGTTGTAAAACACACTCATTTCCTCACAATCTCGTGCCGCGATTGAGTTGATCGATGCGCCGCATAATGACATGGAAAGCACATCAAATAATTATAATGTATGTATACATGATGGTACGGAGTGTCGAAAGGTTTTGAAATAAATTAAAAATTTAAAAAACCCCCGACATTCGCCATTTTGTGGCGGCAGCCATCTTGGATTTGCATAGTGCTATTCTACTAGTCAAGCCCTTTCATTTGATACCCATATTACGGGAGTTATGAAAAAATATATAATCCACCATTTTGTAGCGGCGGCTATCTTGGATCAATTTTCATCAAACATAGCTAACAACACTCTCGACTAATTCACCTTTCAAATAAAAAAAACCGCATTCAAATCGGTCCACCCGTTTGAGCGCTACAGGGGAACAGACAGACACACACACACATACACACACACACACACACACACAAACACACACACACAGACACGTCAAACTTATAACACCCCGTCGTTTTGCGTCGGGGGTTAATAAAATAAGTTTGAATTTACCTACACGTTCTTCCAAACATTTTTAGTCCTTATAGAGTCCGGTTTTTTTAACCCCCGACGCAAAAACGACGGGGTATTATAAGTTTGACGTGTCTGTGTGTGTGTGTGTGTGTGTGTGTGTCTGTCTGTTCCCCTGTAGCGCTCAAACGGGCGAACCGATTTGAATGCGGTTTTTTTTGTTTGAAAGGTGAATTAGTCGAGAGTGTTGTTAGCTATGTTTGATGAAAATCGATCCAAGATGGCTGCCGCTACAAAATGGCGGATTACATATTTTATCACAACTCCCTCAATATGGGTATCAAATGAAAGGGCTTGACTAGTATAATAGCACTATGCAAATCCAAGATGGCCGCCACCACAAAATGGTGAGTGTCGGGGGTTTTTTTAAATTTTAAATTTATACTTGTGTCTTTTAATACTTTACTTGTTTATCATTCTGCCCGTCTCAAGTTACCACCCTGTATATAAAAGACCACAATAGATAATAACATATCACCACAATAATTCCGGGGAAATGCTGGCGTGATACCGGCCCGTTAGCGCCCCGCCGCGCCGCGCCGTGAGGAGGAAATGAAATTTACGTTTTTCATTGCTATTTGTCCACAGGTGAACTGTCCTGCCTGTAAAACCCGATGGCTGTTAAATTGTGGTTTCACAAATTGGTTTTGTAAGTACTCTAAATAAGGTAAAATTTTGATGAAAATATGCTTAAGTAGGTAGGTATATGAGACGGAAAAAGTTTAATTAAACTCTATCTGTAGATACAGTTTAAACCATGTACAAGTCAAAAAATCTAAACTCATTGGTATAACTGTTAAATATTGAGTTCCTGTGAACTCCACGCACCTCGTAGAGAACGTCATAAGAGTTCCTTTTTAACCCCCGACGCAAAAACGACGGGGTGTTATAAGTTTGACGTGTCTGTGTGTGTGTGTGTGCGTGCGGGCGTGCGTGCGTGCATGCGTGCGTGCGTGCGTGCGTGCGTGCGTGCATGCATGCGTGCGTGCGTGCGTGCGTGTGTGTGTGTGTGTGTGTCTCTTTGTTCCCCTGTAGCGCTCAAACGGGTGAACCGATTTGAATGCGGTTTTTTTTTTGTTTGAAAGATGAACTAGTCGAGAGTGTTGTTAGCTATGTTTGATGAAAATCGGTCCAAGATGGCCGCCGTTACAAAATGGCGGATTACATATTTTATCACAATGCCCTCAATATGGGTATCAAATGAAAGGGCTTGACTAGTAGAATAGCACTGGGCAAATCCAAGATGGCCGCCGCCACAAAATGGCGAATGTCGGGGGTTTTTTAAATTTGTAATTTATACTTGTTTCCTTTGAGGTACGGAACCCTATGATTGTAGAAAAGATTTTTTGTAGGATCACTATTTAGATTGCAGACTTTTTGTCGATCGATTATATCATAAATATAGTCTGCTAAACGCATGATGCGCACTGTACAGTGTACACCCTCCAGATCATATAGTCTGCTAAACGCATGATGCGCACTGTACAGTGTACACCCTCCAGATCATATAGTCTGCTAAACGCATGATGCGCACTGTACAGTGTACACCCTCCAGATCATATAGTCTGCTAAACGCATGATGCGCACTGTACAGTGTACACCCTCCAGATCATATAGTCTGCTAAACGCATGATGCGCACTGTACAGTGTACACCCTCCAGATCATATAGTCTGCTAAACGCATGATGCGCACTGTACAGTGTACACCCTCCAGATCATATAGTCTGCTAAACGCATGATGCGCACTGTACAGTGTACACCCTCCAGATCATATAGTCTGCTAAACGCATGATGCGCACTGTACAGTGTACACCCTCCAGATCATATAGTCTGCTAAACGCATGATGCGCACTGTACAGTGTACACCCTCCAGATCATATAGTCTGCTAAACGCATGATGCGCACTGTACAGTGTACACCCTCCAGATCATATAGTCTGCTAAACGCATGATGCGCACTGTACAGTGTACACCCTCCAGATCATATAGTCTGCTAAACGCATGATGCGCACTGTACAGTGTACACCCTCCAGATCAAACACAGACGCAAAACTTTAGGATTTCGTACCAACGGAACATTTATTTTCCTACCAATAATAAAAAACCCCAGACGTTTCCAAACATAGCTCTTGTTTACAGACATTTAAAGAACACATTTGAAATGTGGCGGGTCGTCCTATCCGGTTTCCTTCCATTTCTGGAGAGGATCCAAACACATCAGAAATTCAAGCTCGAGTTAGCAAACGTCCCTGTAGAAAACAGTCGCTACGCTACGTATCTAAACTAAAAATTCTATTAAATTTTTAAAAGTTCGTTTAATAAGAATCTTCTCAACGCTCTATAATAAATTTAATCTGATTTGAAAAAAAAACTAAACCGACGAAAAATAAAATAAAGCTCCTAAACAATAAAATAATTAGGTATGGCAGTGGATTGCGCGGCAGCGTGCTTATTTGTGTGGCATTGGTGCTGACTTACTGTACTGACAAAATTAGTTACTTTTATAATATTACATTTTATATACATTTATTTTATTTTTGGCTTTTCAGTTTCATATTTCGTCAGTTAATTTTTTTTTTTTCGTAGCTGAGTTCAACTAATTTTGATTACTCAAACTACTTACTTACCTACCTAACTTTTCCCTCTTTATCCCTAGGTGTCCCTTGACACCTCTCAAGTTTTTTTTAGAGGAAATAAATAGAGCCATTCCAAACCCACATTAGCAAACGCACTCCTAAAATAGGCACCGAATGCATTATTAATAAGGGGGATGCCATGTACATGTACATAGTTGCTGTTGCTTCTGTTGGCGCCGCTCCAAAACACTTAATACTCGTACAGCGGTAGTAGGTACCGAGTGAACTGTAAGCAGTTGATAGATTGGTTTCACTAGTTACATTCATTTACAAGCTTAGCGGACGATCAGGTGGCCTAATTTGTACCTGATAAATGTTAATCTATACTCCAACTTTTAATTCGATGCAGTAAACTGACGTTTCATTATGTCATTCAGTAAAATAATGTTGCCAACCTAATTTCAATAGTGATGTGATAGGTACATTTAATTTAATTTTGTTTATAATTATTATCATAAAATCGTTATATGTTACAAAATAAGATATTAAAATATTTGTATATAGTAGGAACAATCTAACTCTAACAGGCATACACTATTTAAATTTACAGACAACAATTTCATAAAGTTAGTTTCATAAAGTTTTAAGGTTTACATAATTAGGAAGTTATTACAGGTATCTATCTAACATGATCTACCATATCCTCATAAAAATCAAATTTGTACTATAGTTAATAAAGATAAAATGAAATAATTAATGTTGTGATGATGTGAATCATTCACATCATTCAATTTTACCCCATCCCTATTTTTTTTTTCGTCAAAAAGTAGCAACCCATATGAAACATCAGTTTACTGCATCGAATTAAAAGTACGACTATAGCCAGGTTTCATTAACTTTATAATAGTACATAATAGTACGTGTATTATTTATCAATTTTAACCCATTTTGCTTCTTTTTTTTTTTTGGTGGTCAAAGTTAACGGTTAACAAAGGTAACGGTAATGTGATTTTAACCACCCAGGATATAACTAGCCCTTAATATGTGCGGCCTAGCCCTTAAAATGCGGGTTGTTACGTTCCCTCGAATATGGTTGAGCGAAGCAATGGCTGGATCATGCGTCATGCTCGTGAACGGGTGCCACCGTCGGAAATGGGGCTAATTTTGTCTGCCCATCTTCACATGTGTAGAATAATTGTAAGCATATTATAAAAAAAAGCATAATATTATACAATTGAAGATTATATAAATGATAACAAAGCATGGATTTAATTTGTTCCAGCAATGCACGAGACAGCATTTCAATCATGTACATATAAATTGTTGTATTGTTATTTTAAAAAGAGAGCAACCGCCGAGTTTCTTACTGGTTCTTCTCGGTTGGAACGGCATTCCGAACCAGTGGTAGATTCAATTGACGATTTAAAAGTACTTGTAAAAGTTTATTTGAATAAAAAAACATTTCTATTCTATTCTATTCTAATACTTAACCCATATTAGTTCACGGTGACAAGCCCGTAGTCGCAAACTAGTGTCCCATAATAGAGCCTGTAACGGCAAATAAAATTGTCTAAGTTTTGCCAGATTCCACCGCATCGGAAAGCAATTTCAGTCCCAGGGCGCATGTTTGCGGCCAACATACACATTATATATTACTATATTATGTTCGGCGTATGTAATATATGAACCGGTTCGCTGTGCAACCGACTGAATTTGAAGACGATTTTAGTATATGGCGGACACAGGGAACGATAGAAAAAAAAATTAAATTTTTAATTATTCTAACAACACAAAGAAAAGGATTAAGTAATTAAAAAAAGATAAAAAAACTCTCTTATCTTATAGTGGTGATGTCTCTGAGAAAACCTTTGGAGAGAGGAAAATACAAAGCAAACGGGATGGTGCGCAATAAAAATATTTATTTTGAAAAACTCTGTAAGTAGTTCTAATCTAAGTAAACCAGTATTTAAGGGGGCCAAGTGCCTTCCCTAATCTAAGTATGGGAAGAGGTTGACTTATAAGCTTTTATACAAATTAATAGTTTAGGTGTAATAATATAATTATTTTGAGTTTTCTAATAATATGTTATGCCTTCTCTTTTTTATTTACACATTTGCTCACTATGCGTATAAAATAATTATAAAAAGGCTTGTCGTTTTTTTCGTCTGCCATGAACTCTGTAGTTATAGGTACAGAAGACAATTAGGGAATTGTTGTTTCATTAATTTATTTTTATTTTTGTATAGGTAGCTAGTAAGCTAGACAGTCGCAAGTCTCGCTTGTGTGTATGTTTAACGTCGTAACTGCTGAACTGATTTGGCTGAAATTTTGAATGGAGATAGATTATGCCCTGACTTTAACACATAAGCTTTTTATGCAGCAAAAATCCACAGTTTCCACGAGATTTTTAAAAAAGCAAAATCTATAACTACAGCTATAGGTAGATTACTAAGTAACTTTAGTAGACTTCTTTAAAAGTAGGTATAAAGGTTGGAAAAGGGAGCGGGAACGGAAACCGAAAATCCACGATTCCCTCAGGATTTATGAAAAACCGATTCACGCAGGCGAAGCCGCGGTCAAAAGCTAGTTATAAAATATTTTTTTGCTAACGGTACAAACACAATCAGTTAGGAATTGTCGACGAACTTAAATTCGCCCGTTGTGACAAATGAGTTGTCTGCAGCGACAACGCTCGCGCCGGCAATTCGTAGCTACGATGTTCAAGTAATTTATACTTTGCGAAGGAAACTGTAAGTCAAACTTGGGCTTAGAAACTCATAGGTACGTAGACACGATCTAAGTTAAAAGTAGTAATATTTATTACTGTCATTATTAGTTGAATTATGCAAGCAAACTTCTTTTTGCATGCAGACCTGTTGAAGGGGAAATTGAATTTTGGGCCGAATGCACGAATGTATCGTATCACTTACCTGGACGGCTTCCAGCGGTTTCTTTGGGGTACCCCAATCTGGTCTCCACAGGTCTTCGGTGATTTTAAATATTATGCTGGCAGCTGTAGGATGTATTTAGAACATGGAAGTTGATGTTGATTCGCGCCGCGCCGAATTATATGCATAAAAACACAGGAATAGTTCGGGAGCGTTTTCTTTCCGTGTCGCTCGTTCGTTGACAACTGACTTGTATTGATTGCACCTGTAGTTGGCGCTAGGTGGCACGTTCGGCTTGTGATAGGTACATTCGTTTTGGTTAATTTGAAAGGTAATGGAATTATTTGTGCTTGCACTACACTAACTAGAAAAAGGATAGTTCTACGGAACATGCCGCCGACCTTAAAATAACTGGCTTATTTTAAAGAGAGTGAATGAAAACCTTAAACGAAGGTACAGTAAGAATAGGAATAACAATGAAAAGTAAAAAAAAAGTAAAACAAAAATATGTAAAAAAGGACATCTATAGGCAAGGGAGATACCTTGACTACAGGTCTTTTCGTAGGAGTATTACCCATGCGTACAGTGACGACACGAGTAACATCATCGACGCGGGGGTGCATCTGATGCACGCGCGCTAGACGCCAATGCATAGGAGGTAGTATGTTGTTGAGTAACACGACTCTAGAACCCTCGTGGAGAGGTGTTTTATGTTGATCAAGGACCCATTTACCTCGAGGCTGCCACTGGTGAAGATATTCAACACTCCAGCGTTTCCAGAAGTGTTGCACAGCCTGCTGGACGATTTGAGAATGAACAAGATGATTCGAATTGTCTTTGCTACAATCGAATTGTGGTAGAGAGGTGAATGACTTCCTGATACGAAAGTGACGTGTGATTGGTAATGGGTCTGTTGGATCTGTGTAGTGTGAGATGAGTGATAGTGCAGAAAGTGGTCTTGAATTGAGGACCGTTTTATTTTGATTTTGGATTTTGCCGCCGACCCTGAGTAGCTCAGCGGTATCGATGAATGGTTTTAGATTTTGTAATTGATTTGAGCAGGTTCTGTTGTTTTTTATATGTAAAATGTATTCTGAAAATTGGTCATTTTGTACCAGTGTTACTACTCGTTGGGGAGCGAATTTGGTTTTGTGAACTGTAATTTGATCGAGTGAATGAGAGTTATGATAACATTGAAAACACCAAGAAACTACGCGAAGTAAGATGATAAGTGTTGAAAATCTCTCTAGGAATTGTAAATCCTGAGGTTTCTTGTGTACCAAGATATGTTTTTGACGTTCTTTATCAGCTGTTTGTAGGTGAATGAGTATCTGAAGTGAATGAGAATCTACATGAGAAATAGAACATTCCTGCTGAGGAAGTTTGAGCCACAATGGCCCTGTGAACAATGAATCTTGATTGAATTGCGAAGGCACATCACCTCGAGATGGGGCATCCGCAGGGTTGCCTGCTGAATGTACGTGACGGTGCCATTGTGAAGCTGGCACGCGGCTTGTAATTTTGGTATCATGATTGGCTACATAGGTGTGCCATTCGTGAGATGGAGATCGGAGCCAGGCAAAAGTGATCGAAGAATCACTCCATGCAAAAACATATTCAAAAGGTTGGAGAGTAATTTTTTGAAACGGTGACAAAGGTTTTACAAAAATGAGAAATGAATTAATGTTGTCTGTGTGATCAGTCACACGTAAGTAGATGCAACCAGACTTTTCTGAGGAATTGGATAAGCCGTAAATTTGTATTTTCTTGTATGAATGTCGAAGAATATGTCGAGGTAAGGAACTACTTTCAGAAAGATTGAATTTTGAATTGAAATTAGTCAATAATTCGCAAATGATTTTGGGAGATTGTCCGTCCCAGCTTACATCAGAAATCAGAAGTAGATTAATCAGATGTTTTGCGAGCAGTATTATTGAACTTAGAAAATACAACGGATTGTAAATTTTGGATAAGTCGTTCAACGTAATAGGTATGTTGCATTTATGTGAAGGCGCATCTACAACATAAGGAAAGGTATCTGTTTTAGGGTTCCATTGAAGACCCAAGAGCTCGACTGAAGTATCAAGACCAGATAGAATGAGTTTATTGTCATGGCTACGATTATCGTTTCTGATAGAAAATATGAAGTTTGAACTATTGGAGATCCATTTACGGAGTTCAAATGTTCCTCTTTTACAAAGAGTAGTGAGCTCACTCTGTAATCGTAACACATCCGACGAAAGGAGAACTGATGATGCTTCACTAAGCACTAACAGACGAAGCATTTGTAACGCTGATGCAACGCTGAGTATGACTTCGGATAAGCGATATTCTTGCAGAGGCTCAGTAGATTTCCGCAAACGAATTCGTCGAAAGTCTCGATCTTTACTTCGAAATTGTATATAACGATATATCATATCGATATCTGATGATAACATAATGTAAGAAAGATGATATTTTAAAAAGACTTGGCTGATATCTTGTTGATTTTGTCCAAGGAAGAGTTTATCGTTCAGAGGACGTTCAGACGTAGTTTGACACGAAGAATCACAGATGACTCTGACCTTGGTCGTCGCAGGAGATTTCTTTACCATTGCATGGTGAGGAATATAATTCGAGTTTATAGTAATTAAAGGATTCTGAACGAGAGACATATGACTCAACTCTTGGAGGCGCTGAATATATCCTGCTCGTAAAGCAGAATTGAGTGAAAGTATTGATTCAAGTCTATGAAGACGTGATGGAATGATTTCGCGAGAATCGCCTACCGGAGGCGAATTCATTTTAAATGGAAAAGGTATGGCATATTTACGGGTTGAATTAGTTGAATGTGTGTTTACAGAAATCGATTTGCAAGGAACTTTAATAAGAATGAGAGGTTTGGTCTCAGGAATCGATTGATACTTTGTAATGTTCTCGCTTTGTGAAGGAACTGAAAGTGTTGTTTTATTATTTAGTAAATTATGAAACTTATTGTTATGATTGACTTGGATGAAAGATCTGGATTCCTTAGAATTTAAATTAATGGATAATTCGTCTTTATTGAATACGATTGGTTTTAAATCGGTAAGGAAACTCCACATAGATTTAGGTTTTAATTTCGTAGAACTATGAGAAGTTATGGTGCGCTCGGTACGCGTAGGATAAGTATTGTTAATGTTAACATCGAGCTCAGGCGGTCGAGTTAACGCAGAGCGCGCTGCAGTAGCGGGTAGCGTCGATGATTCAGGATGAGCCGAGCCGCCGACCGTGCGAGTTGCCGCGGCGGGTTGGCGAGAAACATCGAAGGCGGTCGCGAAAGACGCGCTGTCCGTAGCTGATGACGTCACTTCTGAGGCCGATATGTCCCTATCGTAACGTTTTATTAATATTTGCAGAGCCTTTTGATAGTTTGAATCGGTAATGGAAAAAGATTTTAAAATATTTGATGGTTCGTCGGTCAATGATGACAGTAAGTAACGAAAACGTTGAACATTTGTTAATTTTCTATTGTTGTGAACTAAATATTTGAATGTGCAGAAGTACGATCTCCATTCAGCGACATTGCCACTAAATGTGGGTAAAGAAATTGTAGGTAGCATCGGCCAATGATTGTTACATAAAGGTGGTGTCACATGATCCGAACTATTTTTTCTTGAATTGAAGTTTAAATTGTCCATCGCTGTTTGAATATCATAGCATAGACTATCAAATCGATTGCGAATGTCGAAATATTCTTGAGGATTAAATTCACCTTTTTTTGCTAAGTGTTTTTCTATTTTAACTTGAACGGAGTGAAATTGTTTTTTAATTTTATTAAAGTCCCTAAATCGAACTCGAAACTCGGCTTCTTTAGGAATGCTCTCAGCCATACGTTGAATACTGTTGAGACAAACTTCTCTTTCGTAAGTTAATAATTCGATTGATTCCATTTTGAAAAAGTTTAAAAGTTAAAACATGAAATTCGTTGTAGGAATTAAGCACTAAAATACGTTAATATTACAGTGTAAGGTAGTATGTATTACAATTGTTCAGAAACAAATGAATATAATATTATGGTATAATAAATATGTAAGTATATAATGTATGAATGTAGGTATGTGTATTTAGTGTGTAATGCCTGGGTATGAAAGTAGTTTGTATGTATGTTATGTATGAACGAAGATTACTTACGTGTTACAGTAAGTAGATACTGCTTGTTTTGTTTGTAGAAACAAAAACAAAACGTAAGGTAGGTAAGAATGAATGAAAATGCTATCGTCTTGTTGTCGAATAAACAAAGACGGAATAGGATGTATGAATGTAGAATACGTATTACAGTACTTAGATACTGCTTGCTTTGTTTGTAGAAACAAAAACAAAACGTAAGGTATGTAAGAATGAATGAAAATGCTATCGTCTTGTTGTCGAATAAACAAAGACGGAATAGGATGTATGAATGTAGAATACGTATTACAGTACTTAGATACTGCTTGCTTTGTTTGTAGAAACAAAAACAAAACGTAAGGTATGTAAGAATGAATGAAACTGCTATCGTCTTGTTGTCGAATAAACAAAGACGGAATAGGATGTATGAATGTAGAATACGTATTACAGTACTTAGATACTGCTTGCTTTGTTTGTAGAAACAAAAACAAAACGTAAGGTATGTAAGAATGAATGAAAATGCTATCGTCTTGTTGTCGAATAAACAAAGACGGAATAGGATGTATGAATGTAGAATACGTATTACAGTACTTAGATACTGCTTGCTTTGTTTGTAGAAACAAAAACAAAACGTAAGGTATGTAAGAATGAATGAAAATGCTATCGTCTTGTTGTCGAATAAACAAAGACGGAATAGGATGTATGAATGTAGAATACGTATTACAGTACTTAGATACTGCTTGCTTTGTTTGTAGAAACAAAAACAAAACGTAAGGTATGTAAGAATGAATGAAACTGCTATCGTCTTGTTGTCGAATAAACAAAGACGGAATAGGATGTATGAATGTAGAATACGTATTACAGTACTTAGATACTGCTTGCTTTGTTTGTAGAAACAAAAACAAAACGTAAGGTATGTAAGAATGAATGAAAATGCTATCGTCTTGTTGTCGAATAAACAAGACGGAATAGGATTTACGGATAATAGTAGGAAACTACTACTTGTCTCGTTAGAAAAAACGACGACAAACCGTAAATGTGTGAATGTGATGTGGATTGATATGAAATGTAAAGAAAGTAATTGTCTTTTGTCTAACAAAGACGGAATGAATGAATGAATGAACGAAATGAATATACGGGTATAGTACAAAAATACTACTTGTTTCGTTCGAAAAAACGAAAACAAACCGTAATGTGTAAGAATGAATGTTCGAATGTATTTAAGTATGATTTATAAAAAGTATGAAAGTGTTATTGTCTTGTTTGAAAAAACATAGACAAAGTATGGAATACGGATTATAGCACGAAAATGCTACTTGACTTGTTCGATTAAACAAGACAAACTGTTGAACAGATTTCGAAAGTATGAATTGAATGAAATGTGTAACCGACCTGTGAGAATGTACCTTTATGCAATGGCGCGGCGGCGGCGGACGAAATGCTTGGCGGTGGTTGTCAACGAAAAAAAGTAACTCTAAATTGCGAGATGCGTTATGAATGTATGTAGTATTGATGAAATTAGTTAGAATATGTAAGTACAACACTGTACGCATAAGTATTATCGAAAAATAATACGTAGTTGATGAGATATGAACGTTGGAATGTGGTCGGTATGTCGGTAGTTTTGTCACTTGTGGACAAAGGGATTGTATGATAGATTAATATACGTAAGAAGTTAATGAGTGCCAGCACAAATACTTAAAAGCCGTGGTACTTAATTAATCCGGTTCGTAGGAACTTATGAAGGGGAAATTGAATTTTGGGCCGAATGCACGAATGTATCGTATCACTTACCTGGACGGCTTCCAGCGGTTTCTTTGGGGTACCCCAATCTGGTCTCCACAGGTCTTCGGTGATTTTAAATATTATGCTGGCAGCTGTAGGATGTATTTAGAACATGGAAGTTGATGTTGATTCGCGCCGCGCCGAATTATATGCATAAAAACACAGGAATAGTTCGGGAGCGTTTTCTTTCCGTGTCGCTCGTTCGTTGACAACTGACTTGTATTGATTGCACCTGTAGTTGGCGCTAGGTGGCACGTTCGGCTTGTGATAGGTACATTCGTTTTGGTTAATTTGAAAGGTAATGGAATTATTTGTGCTTGCACTACACTAACTAGAAAAAGGATAGTTCTACGGAACACCTGTGTATCGATTTCATCCAAATCAGTCTAGCCATTTAGGAGTAGTTAGGTGACAAACACGTACAGAAGAATTAAATTACTAATCTTCTTTTTTCCACCGCTTGGCAGGTAGAAGAAATCTTGGGGACAGAATTGGATATTATCATGGCATAAATATTAGGACGATGGTTTGGAAAGAGTACTAGATCATTATTTAAAATGGCGGTTTCCAAAATTGAAATTGCTTTAATTATTGCCAATCATCGCAAGCAGAAAAAGATTTTTATAACAATCGAATTCAAACATTTCTATATCGTACAGTCACAATTTTACTTCGACATTTAAAAAAATATTAAATCAAAAACACTTCGCTGAAATTCACTGAAAATATTAAATTAAAACACGACATTGCAATGATGCGCGAATTCCGAATTCCGCTTCAATATTTCAACCCGTAACTGATATTAAAACGGGACCCGGCGTCGATTCCAATTACTCTTGTCATCCGTAAGGAATTCCAGTGTACCTACTCTCATTTCGTGGAAATTTTCAGGATTTAGTTTGAAATCGCCACCGGAAATTTAATTTTCTGGCCTACTATTTCTTATAATAATTTTCTACTGGTCTAATTTATACATCAAAGTATGTGCAGTTAGTTCTTCATAACTTAATTATGTACAGGCGTAAAGAAATACTATAGTTCGACTTTTAATTCGATGCAGTAAACTGACGTTTCATGGGTTGCTTTTATGAAAGTAACTTTATGAAATTGTAGTCTGTCAAACGTTAAATAGTGTTTGCCTGTTAGAGGTAGATTGTTCCTGCTATATACAATTATTTTAAGATCTTATTAAGTAACATTTAATAAGATCTTTTTCTGAGATTTTATGATTATACTAGCTTTTGCCCGCGGCTTCGCCCGCGTGAATTTCGATTTTTCACAAATCCTGAGGGATAAGTAGATTTCTGGTCCACCCGCCCCCCGCCGCGCGGCGGCGTACCGCGGTACCGCGTACGGCGGGCGCAGGGCGCAGGGGCGCGTGGCGCGGCGCGGGGAGCGCGAGCGTCCGCGTCGGCCGTCGCGATCGCGCGCAGCGAAAATACCTATCAGGGCGTTTTTAACTGTATTTACCGATTTCAACACAACTCCTTTTTTGAAAGTCGGTTAAAAAAGTAGCCTATGTTACTCCTTGGTTAATCCTCTACTTGTCTGTGAAAGTCCCGTCAAAATCGGTTCAGCCGTTCCGAAGATTAGCCCGTTCAAACAGACAGACAGACAGACAAAAATTTTAAAAACGTGTGATTCGGTTATGGTATCGTTCAAATAACCATATGAGCTTAATATGTGGTAGTTATTTCGAAATTACAGACAGACACTTCAATTTTATTTATTAGTATAGATAAAATATGTAAATGAAATGAAATGCAGTCGTGTTCATTTATCTGTTTGTGCATAGTAGAGCCAAAAATGTATGCAATGGAAGGGAAAGTACAAATAATGACTGACAACTCAAATAATAAGTGTAGGAAACGACAGCATACGTACGTTTAATTTAAAAAAATATGTATATATTTTATTATTCTTATTTTTTTTTCGTTACATTAATTACATTAATTAATAATACCCAAAAATACCCAAAAAAAAAAGCTGTGATAGCCTAGTGGTTAGGACGACCGACTTCTAATCGGAGGTCGTGGGTTCGATCCCGGGGCACGCACCTCTAACTTTACGGAGTTATGTGCGTTTTAAGTATATAAATATCACTTGCTTTAACGGTGAAGGAAAACATCGTGAGGAAACCTGCATGCCTGAGAGTTCTCCATAACGTTCTCAAAGGTGTGTGAAGTCTGCCAATCCGCTTGGCCAGCGTGGTAGACTATGGCCAAAACCCTTCTCACTCTGAGAGGAGACCCGTGCTCTGTAGTGAGCCGGTAATGGGTTGATCATGATGATGATGATGATGACCCAAAAATTATTTAAATTTTAGGATTTTAGGAACTTCTACTACCTTAATTTTTTCACTTAATACACATAATATAATAGTAGCGCAGTATGAACGCGCACTGAAAATAGTTAACGCCCTGTGTCTTTTTGTCCCTGTCATTTGTATGGGATCACGGAACAAGGAGAGCGCTATACTAACTTGTCTCGGTCGATAGGGTATAGGTATAGCATAGCTAAAATAGTTTGTACGAAAAAAAACTAATTAATTTGACAAAGCAAAAGGCAGTAAGTAGGTCCCGCTAACTAACTCTCGTTTGGCTCGACGCCCAGCTCCGCTGTTCCCAAGCGCTCCACCTTCCCACTTGAGTACGTAGTCAACTTTGTTGGCTGCCCGCCTGGAGGTACCGAAAGATTATAGCATATTTTTATCATTCACGATGTACTTGCTGTTGGCATATAGGTCATACTAATATAAAAGCGGTTAAGACTTCGGCCTCCCTTTCCGGAGGACTGAGTTCGATCCCCGACACACATCATAACTTTTCAGAGTTAACAGCGTTTTAAGTAATTAAATATCATTCGCTTTAACGGCGAAGGAAAACATCAAGAGGATATGCATGCTAAAGAGTTCTCCATGTTGTAAAAGGCGTGTGAAATCTACCAATTCGCACTTGGCCAGCGTGGTGGATTACGGCCCTAAAATCTTCGCAATCTGAGAGGTACCGTACCCTGTAGTGGACTGGTAATGACTTGATAATGATAATTTTTAACCCCCGACGCAAAAACGACGGGGTGTTATGAGTTGGACGTGTCTGTGTGTGTGTGTGTGTGTGTGTGTGTGTGTGTGTCGGTCTGTTCCCCTGTAGCGCTCAAACGGGTGGACTGATTTGAATGCGGTTTTTTTTTGTTTGAAAGGTGAATTAGCCGAGAGTGTTGTTAGCTATAGAATAGAATAGAATAGAATAGAATAGAAAAGTTTTTTATTCAAATAAACTTTTACAAGTGCTTTTGAATCGTCGATTGAGTCTACCACAGGTTCGGAATGCAGTTCCAGCCGAGAAGAACCTGTAAGAAACTCGGCGGTTGCTCTTTTTAAAATAACATTATAACAATTATTATTATTAATGTACATGATTGAAATGCCGTCTCGCGCATTGCTGGAACGAGTTAAATCCAAGCTTTTTTATCGTTTATATAATCTTCAGTTGTATAATAAGCTTTTTTTATGAGCATACTTTTAAGAAAGTTCTTAAACTTGTGTAAAGGCAAGTCTAAGACATATTTTTTATTCGGATAAACTTTTACAAGTGCTTTTGAATCGACAAATGAATCTACCACTGGTTCGGAATGGTGCTTACAATTCTACACGTTAAGAAGGGCAGACAAAAGTAGCCCCATTTCCGACGGCGGCACCCGTTCACGAGCATGACGCATGATCCAGCCATTGCTTCGCTCAACCATATTTGAGGGAACGTAATGTTGTTTGATGAAAATCGATCCAAGATGGCCACCGCTACAAAACGGTGGATTACATATTTTTTCACAGCACCCTTAATTTGGGTATCAAATGAAAGGTCTTGATTAGTAGAATAGCACTATACTAATCCAAGATGGCCGCCGCCACAAAATGGCGAATATCGGGGGTTTTTTAAATTTTCAATTTATACTTGTTATGGCTTTCGACACCTACCACGCTAGCTACCACCAATACATCCTATAAGAATCTTCTACGGATCTCCTCATTTCTAATTTAAACTCAAAGCATAGCTTTCTACATCGCTCGCTGAATGACTCGAGCTTCCTTTTTAATAAAGCTAAAATTTACTTGGAAGAAATACAATTTACCTGAAAAGCTCTAAAACGTGTTACTTTAAAATATTGCATTAAAACACGGTAAGGACGCCGCTCGGGGCGATTTGTGATTCAAAAAATGTTCTCCATCTGGATATTAGGTTGCGGAAATTCTCTCCATATGTTAAAAGCAAATATTAAACTTTTCCTTGGTTTCTTATGACAGGACTTGGTAACAGGACCGGATTGGTAGGCAAGTTGATTTATTACAAAAAATGTTATAAGGATTTTCTTATATTACGGGTTGCGAATTTTATATTAACTCATGTGACAATCTTTTACAAATTATAAACATATGTATGTATAAATTTTTGTTGGTTATTTCTCATATCGTAAGACGAGCTAGGTATAATAAATAATATACTTACTTAGTTGTAAATTTATCTCGCATTAACATAAGTTATCGCCGTATACAAACAAAGTTTGATTCTTACTTTAATACCAAACAAGCAAGTCAATGAAATTTAATAGACACAAGATAAGTCCGTTTATCAGATTTCGGTAAAAATATGAAGTTTCAAAGTAACACGGGCATTCACAGAATATTTACACAGACAAGCAGACAAAACCGACAAGACAGACAGACAAAACATACCTAATACAGATCGACAGATAGACTGAAGGACACGAAAGACCAGCAACAATTTGTAAAATTTGTGCATAGTTTATTATGCTATCATTCAAATTATCGTGTGTGTATCATAAATAGCAGATATTTCAGTTAAAGTTTATATATTTGTTCCAACCTTTAACGGTTTAACATTAATAATATCTTTTTTTTGCCAACCCAGGCTACAATATAAAGATAGAGGTTGATAGATTAACGCAATTTCGGCAAGCCTATCGATATTCGGTAGATTTATTGCGGGGTACCCGATAACCTGGCCAACTTGTGATCGGTGACGTGATAGAGAAATTTATTTACTCTGTGATACCTTTTAACCGCGACTTCGTTCACTTAGACCTCGTAGTTTTAGTTTTAAGTTTTCGTAAGTAATCAATATCTATACTTCTATACTTACTAATATTATAAAGCTGAAGAGTTTGTTTGTTTGAACGCGCTAATCTCAGGAACTACTGGGCCGATTTCAAAAATTCTTTCACCGTTGGATATGTATTTGAACCCTGAGTGCTATAGGCTATTATGTAGGTACCACGGGCGAAGCCGGGGCGGACCGCTAGTAATAAATCACCATTAGTAGTAATAAATCACCATTACCTCACTTTCATGCACTTAAATTGACGTTCAAAAAGTCAGTCAAAATTGGTACAGTGTACCAATTTTGAATAAACATAAAAATTTTGACTTTGACTTTGACTTTGACTTAGGACTGTTTGGACATCATGCGGTTTAAGCAAAGTTACCATTAAAGACGACAAAAACCACTGAGGGTTTTAGAATTCAGGACTCTTTAACTTATTACCAAAATTTGGCTCTAAATTTGACCTTAACTAAAGAATAAATAGAAACACAAGTACGTATAGCAATATTAGCATAACGTATTATAGTATAGCGCTATCGTTGTCCCGCGCGATTTACATATAGCTTTTTCCTTGTCTTTAGTAGTAGGTGTATACGTTTGTATGAAGTGTCGGAGGTTTGCCTTAACTACGGAGGTGCGAATATTGTGCAACGCATTTTGCTTTATTTGGTAGGCATGTTCAGCTTTAACGGTGACTTTATATTTTTTCTCAAGAAAAGGAAAAAGAAAAAGGGACCCGCAGTATTATAACGCCCAGGTTAACATTAACGTACTCCTGAACTTAAGGTTTTAATTTTTAACGAAGAATCAGGTTAAAAACTTTCAAAGTTTTCGTGTCGTTCCTTAAAAGAGAACACTGAAATGCTTATTACTGACCTTAGTTAGCTTAGGCTTAGTACACGAGTACATAAAAAAAATATGAACTCATTAAACAATGGCAATAAAAACTTGAAATAAATAATTTTTTGATTCTCACCAAAGATTTCATAATCGCCACTAAACGAAAACACGCAGGTCTTAACTTAACGTACCTAGGTAAATAGGTAATAAGCTGTAATTTATATTCCATATAAATTCAAACGTTTTTAAAAATAACGAGGCCCCTGAAAGGGGTGTTTTAAATTAAGAAAATACAGTAACGTGTTCCTTAAATGCAAACGTTTTCGTAAAAATCCGATAATATAAAAAAAGCTTCCGAAAAGCGGTTTCGATAAGGAGGTTTTAAGAAAAGAGCGTCGTCGAATAAAACCTCCGCAAAACCTTACGTAAGCTGAAAACAAATCCTTAACATATCGGTAACATACTCACATGGAAACGATGAATTAAAAAATTTAACCAACATTCAACAAACCATCGAACCACCTTACTACTAGCAATTAAAAACTAGTAACACCGTATATATTATTATTGCTTCACGTTTACACTTGGAAGATTGAAATGGTGACAGATTGACGTGACTTTTGGCGCGTAATCGTTGACCTCGCGATCAGCTGTGGTTTTTTTTTTTTTTACTTCAAGCACGAGTCATTGCGCTTCCGGCCAGGTTCGTGTTTTGTTTTGGGGGTTGCAATGTTTACTTGGGGGGGTTGGGAGGCGTGCAGCCTGGCGGACAACTGCCGGCGGAGTAGAGAATGCATGGTCGGCATTGCGCGCGCATTAGTTGGCCATAAAACCTGCGTCAAATTTTATTACGTAGGTGTGTAACTTAGGCTCTTAAGTGTCGGGTGCGTTGGGACTGTTAATTGGCGTTTGGCTGCTGAACGTTTATATGCCAATACTACTTTTATAAGTGATGTATTTCAGCTCCTGTACAAGATAAAATTAAAAAATTAAAAAACTCAAGATGATCTGTAGCTCTAGTTAGTGGCCTGTAGCTTTACAACATATATCCAAGATAATTGTAAGACTTATCCTCAAATACAATCCTCACGGTTCAATAAGCAAACAGGTAGGTATAAGTATTTGGAACATGAAGTCGAGAAGTTCAAGCCTGAAGTAAAGTGACTAAGTTTATACATCATCTGGTATCCACGGTATATTTCGCAATCAGCAAATCCATAGTTCTCGCAATTACATCGGGCAGTATCACTGAGGAGTGGAGATCTGGAGTATCATGACAAAATTTATACCTGGTGGTCGCAATATCTATTTCCGATCTGCAGATCCTTAGTCCTCAATCTCTAGGTGGGCAAAACTAATGCAGCATCAAATTGAGAAGAAAACGGTGACGTGAAATCGCATCGACAAGTATCTATAAATTAAAAATTACAAAAACTGTAATATGTAATGCAAAATGAACCCAAATTCTCTTATTTTAAAGTCGTAATTCAATACTTCGAATATTTATTTTACAACGCTTCTGCTTGGGGCTATTTGACGAGAATGAAAGTTACCGCGGGATTTTTAAAAACCTAAATCCAAGGATGAAGTCACGGGCAGCTAACTGGGAATATAATTTGAAATAGTTTCGCAACACACTTATAACACACAATGAACACAAAATTACTATTACGGACGATTGCAAAGTCTTTGCAAAGTCTTTGCAATCGTCCGTTGTGAAGTCGACATCTCCTGAAGATGCTCCGGTGTCGGAGCTAAATGATCGTCGAGTTTAAAAATTTGTGGTGAATTAGTGTGGTGTTGTGCCTATAAATTTGTCACTGTTAGCAGATTATAGTAAAGTAATTTTGTGTTCATTGAATATCATGGAATACCGCAAAGTAACGCCTGCTTCTATTCAACACATAACAGTAACATAATATTCTCAGTGTGATATATTCTCCCGTCTAGCTCAAAAAGACTACCGAAGTATCAAGAAACTAGAAGTATGCGGAAAATGTATACCTTTATCACACGTATAAACCCTTCATCACGCCTCAGGTGGCGTAGCCAAAGGGCAGCAAACACTCAGGTCGCGTCGCCCTAGCACCTCTGTATAGCTAAATATTTATCTAGCGTGTGGTGACTGTTAGCCTGTCCTTTGTTAATGAAATCGTACGATAGTCACTTAAGGGTGAATAAATACGTAAATAAATGCAGATAATGTATATGTAAGTATTACTTATGTATTTATGTATATTGTATACTTTTATTAATGAATCTGACGAAATTTAAACAATATGACGCCAAATGACAATCGATGTATAGATAGGCCTTCAAAAAAGACGTGCATAAAATCTGATTTGTAAAATTAGATTGATTTCGTCGACAACCATATCCGTTTGTGTTTATGGTTCATATTAATGATGACGTCATCGTGCGTTGTAATCTTTCTAAAAATCGTTCTTCATAAAAAGAATCTGAATAAAACATTTCACAAGAGAGACGAATTTGTTGAATATTCAGGTGCATTTTCATGGACGCATTAGTATCGAATCATCACCATCATTATTTTTTTATTCCAGATGATGCAGTCTAAAATGGGCTAACTTGGAAGAGGTATGCATAGTGCATACCCCTGATCGGTTTCTACACGGCATCGTACCGGAACACTAAATCGCTAATCTTGGCACGACTTTGCCGGTAGGGTGGTAACCAGCCACGGCTGAAGACTCCCACCAGACCAGACCAGAGAAAATTTAGAAATTATAAAATCCCAAATTGCCCCTGCTGGGAATCGAACCCGGGACCTCCCACTTATAAGACCACAGCGCTCACCACTGTGCCAGGGAGTTTATCAAACCATTACCGGCGCGCTACAAGGCACGGGTCTCCGAAGCCTCCCACCAGACCGGACCAGAGAAAATTTAGAAATTATAAAATCCCAAATTGCCCCTGCCGGGAATTGAACCCAGGACCTCCCACTTATAAGACCACAGCGCTCACCACTTCGCCAGGGAGTTTATCAAACCATTACCGGTGCGCTACAAGGCACGGGTCTCCTTTATGAATGAAAAGGGTTTAGGCCGTAAACCACCACGCTACCAAGTGCGAATCGGTAGGCTTCACACGCCTTTGAGAACATTATGAAACTCTCAGGCATTCAAGTATCCTCGCAATGTTTTCCTTCATCGTTAAAGCGAGTTATATTAATTACCTACTTAAAACGCACATGACTCCGAAAAGTGAGAGGTGCGTGCTGGGGATCGATTTCCGTCCCTCCAAAAGGGCCGAAGTCATAACCCTTAAGCTATCATCGCTTTAGTGTCGAATAGACCCTACAGGCATACATCGATGTTAATGACCTTTGACCAACCTAAGTGCCTTTCACTATGCGCGAATGCTTTACAGGTCGTCCTTCATGAGCGAACTACACGCGATTGTGATTTGGCGCTATTTCCGATGCTAGAATCTAACAGATATACTGCATAATTGCTTTTATTTTTAAAGGACAAATTCGCAGTCCAAAAATGTTACTGACCCATCCCGTTACAGGCTGTCATGTCCACGTCACGACCGCGCCATGAACGCACTAAAGTCGGCGCCACTATCTCAACGTTGGAAAGTAAAGAAAATGCCACAATAACGTTGAATACGCTTTTTTTTTAATAGGAATAGCGGGCAACTGAGCAAGCGTGTCACCTGATGTTAAGTGATTACCGCTGCCCATGAACATTAGCAGCACCTGAGGAACCGTGTAACTAATGCGTTGCCGGCTTTTAAGGAAGGGGACTGGCTCTTCAGCTCGCTGCCGGAACACACGGATGCTTTGCGGCAGATTACGGCTGAAGGGTGGTCGCTAGCCAGGCGGATTCGGGGTAGAATCCTACCACAAAGCGGTGATACCATCCAGATTAAGTTGTGTGGTATCAGGCACAACGACCCGTAGAGGGGACTGAGAGCGTCAGGGCCTCGTTAGCATATTGGCAGGGTGCACCGCGCGCAGCTGAGGTTGACTTTAGCCACATAGGTGGAATTTGGGCCACTTACACACCACTTACGCTGTTCCAAACTGTTACATTACTGCAGTTAAAATGTTTGTGGTTTCCAATTTACGAGACATTTCAAAATAAAATTGTAGGTAGGTACCATTTTTAACCCCCGACGTAAAAACGACAGGGTGTTATAAGTTTGACGTGTCTGTGCATGCGTGCGTGCGTGCGTGCGTGCGTGCGTGCGTGCGTGCGTGCGTGCGTGCGTGCGTGTGTGTGTGTGTGTGTCTTTTCCCCTGTAGCGCTCAAACGGGTGGACCGATTTTAATGCGGTTTTTTTTGGTTCAAAGGTGAATTAGTCGAGAGTGTTGTTCGCTATGTTTGATGAAAATCGATTCAAGATGGCTGCTGCCACAAAATGGCGAATGTCGGGAGTTTTTTAAATTTTAAATTTATACTTGTTCAATAAGATAATGTAGAAACTGGAGCGCGAACGATGAAAATGATATGGTTTACGGCCATAATAAAGTAAGCAAGAAATTTTCATAAAGTCGCATCGGGTAGGTAACTAACTATATTCAAGAAAATGATGCCAGCAGAAGCTACTAGTGCTGTAGTGACTTTTTTTATGCATTTTACGGTGCTTCCGATGCTGCTAACGAGCGGAAACTCAAGAAAATTTCCATTTGAAAAAAAATCGCAAATATGAGTAGGTAGCTACATCGAATTCGTTTTTCCAAACAATCCGATTACTGCAAATGTTTGCAGTTTTCAATTTATACGGACGATTTCAAGGGGAAATTGTAGGTATACCATTTTCCAATATAAGATAGTGCGGTAGACATGAAAATATGATTAAACTGTTATTATGATTTGCTGCCGCAACAATATTAAAGTACGTGAGCAATTTTTGAAAAAGCTAAGTGCTTATACGTTGAGATAATGGTAGATGTAGGTATATGGTGCCAATTCGGTTGTACACTAATCTATTGTACAAGCGAATTGGCACCTTAGCTGTAATTGAAAGGTTTAACATTAAAATGCTATCCTCATATGGCACTAATTACAGATCCGTCAATTTAGTTTAACTTCGAGATTTTCGTACAGCCGAATTATCACATAATATTATTATGTTTGTTTGATTTTGAACAGCAAAAACAGTTGACAAGGAATCATTATATGGAAACAGAGTATTGATTGTGAAATCAGGCAGTAAGGCCGAGATCTATAGCGCGTACTCTGACTCTACTCAGGCTCAAAATAGAGTTAAAACGGAATATAAATATGTCCCCTGACATAAATCTGTCTCGTATTAACGCTGTCTTGAATTTAGTAGAGTCAGAGTACGCTCTATAGATCACACTCTAAGGGACCTTTCAGATAGACCGGCGCAGAGAGCAGAGCAAATTTTAATCGCATTTAAAATAGAATCTTAAGGCATTGAAATAAGATTTATTTTTACATTTAGTACCTATCTACGATAACTGGAGTAAATGACAGACTTAATAAGTTTCAATGAAGCCTCTGAGGTCGGCCCGGCGCACACCGAGCGCAACGCAGCGCAGAGCATTTTCTGAGAACACTGAATAATTAACTTTACGACTATTGACATACGGCAGGCGCGAGAGCGCGCGTATTTTTTCTTGGAATGCAATATTGACCGTATGTCAATAGTCGTAAAGTTAATTATTCAGTAATCGCGGAAAATGCTCTGCGCTCGGTGTGCGCCGGGCCGACCTCAGAGGCTTCATTGAAACTTATTAAGTCTGTCATTTACTCCAGTTATCGTAGATAGGTACTAATCATTAATCTGTGACTCCAGTGTTGCGTTTTTAACTTGATAACTTACTTTTTATTAACCCCCGACGCAAAAACGACGGGGTGTTATAAGTTTGACGTGTCTGTGTGTGTGTGTGTGTGTGTGTGTGTGTCTGTCTGTTCCCCTGTGGCGCTCAAACGGGTGGACCGATTTGAATGCGGTTTTTTTTGTTTGAAAGGTGAATTAGTCGAGAGTGTTCTTAGCTATGTTTGATGAAAATCGGTCCAAGATGGCCGCCGCTACAAAATGGCGGATGATATATTTTTTCACAACTCCCTTGATATGGGTATCAAATGAAAGGGCTTGACTAGTAGAATAGCACTATTGCAAATTCAAGATGGCCGCCGCCACTAAATGGCGAATGTCGGGGGTTTTTTAAATTTTCAATTTACACTTGTGCACACCGTTCTGTTGTGACTTGTGACGTCACAACGGTCAGGCGGTACATTTTTTTAAATTACAATTTGGAATAGAAATGCAGAACAGTATACTAGTACTTAACGCGACTCGTCTTATAGATTATTTCTTAGATATCACAATATCGAGGTAGGTACTTACCAATACAATATAAACATACACAAACTAAATTGGGATAACTAAAAATCGCACCATCATTAAAAGGGTCATGGACCATGGCTCATATTTTATGTATGTCAATTTAGTTTTTTTGTATGAAATTTCTTACTCTATAATAGTTTTATAGGATATACCGTCTCGGTATTTATACATCAAGACGTGACGTCACGTACCTGAAAACAAAAAAAACGAGAAATGTTAATCAAGTAGGTAGTAATAGTAAGTACCTAGTACTTAGTAGAAATGTTAATACATAAAAGCGTTACGAGGTTTTGGATGGAGAGACATCCTTTACTTCGGTCGAACAAGCAATGCTTTCAAAACTGTCGATCTTTTAACAATTTTAACATTTTCAATCGAATTACCTTTTCAGTTGAGTTACTGACTTCACAAAAATATTTTAATAAAGGACGATGACCTGTACAGTGTTTTCTCTAGGGAAATAAACTACTACCAGCGCCATCTACAAACTGTAGCTCAATTTATTTCAGGAGATACAAGCTTCAAATCCAGCTTTCAGGACAAGCCGTCACAAGCCGTTTGCGGTTGTTTCTTAAAGTTAACATAGATGGCGCTCCACTCGATCTCATAGATTATTTTGGTCACCACTAACATCTGCGGAACCTAGACCTTTTTTTCTGAATTCGCGGAAATTAGAAAAAAATACCAGCTAAATAAAATTAAAATTAAATTTTATCACCAAAAAAAGAGTTGCTGAATACAGGGATCTTTAATTTTTTACCAAAATTAGGCCCTTTTACCTACTAATTAACTTATGCAATACAAGTTGCTAATTTTGGGTTGGAAAGTTTAATATTTTTTAAATTGTATCGTAGGTACAAAAGAAAAACACTACCGGATGCACTTTTTTTCTTGAATAAATACCTAAGTAAGTAAGTATTGCAAAAAACAGCAGATGCGCTATACTCAACCTAATAATGTAAAGAGGTGGTTCTTTTTAAGATGTAGACATTCAAGCAGTTTACTTCATCGAAGTAAATAAATTGAAATCTCTTGATGTATCAACACCGAACATGACAAATAATATCCGATAGTAAAGGCTTCAGTGGTTTTTT
The DNA here is from genome assembly GCA_920104075.1 of Melanargia galathea. NCBI lineage: Eukaryota > Metazoa > Arthropoda > Insecta > Lepidoptera > Nymphalidae > Melanargia > Melanargia galathea. The sequence goes on along the minus strand of OV049871.1, from coordinate 17,665,161 downwards.
ATGGAAACAATCTCTGCTATCAAACCTCATTGACAAAGGCAGCAAAGGTTCTCCCAGCCTCAGTCAACAATTTAATTATTTCGTATCGTGGCGATGGAGATATTTTTTTCAAAGTACCTACTTACTTAGGTATTTGGAATTTAATTAAATGTATCGTAACTACATATATTTATGTAAAATTATTATAAAGGGGCGAAGCGAGATCTTCATAAGTCAGTTTGGGAGAATTTGGTGTACCTAATTTATCCGTTAGCCAGTTGGTACAAGTCACGGCAAATAAGTCTAGCGTTGACCTTCAATGCGCAGAAGTCGAAAATGAGGTATCTCGGGTGGTGAGGGGGTCGCGGGGAGGGCGTGGGGATCGTTCGTAAGCACTGATTAGCTCTCGCGGATTCCTCGTAAGCGCTGATTGGCTCTCCAAGCGTATTGTGTCCCGCTCACTCATACGACGCTGCGCGCACTTGAAGGTCAGCGCTTGACTTACGTGCTGGTAGTTATACTATCCAGGCATGGAGCGTTCATCAAGCAACAAATACCTAGGTGTAATAATGGACGGTTACTTGTACTTAAGCAGTGATAGCTTAGTGGTTAACACTTGGGCCTCCCTTTCGGTGGGACCGAGTTCCATCCCCGACCGCTAACTTTTCGGAGTTATGTGCATTTAAGCAATTATTTATCACTTGCTTTAACGGTGAAGGAAAACATCGTGAGGAAATTTGCATGCCTGAGAGTTCTTCATTTTTCGAAGGTGTGTGAAGTCTTTACACATCTGAGTGCTTAGTCTAAGATCGGAGCACTCGAAAACGAACTCGAAAACTATTGATCGATTTCAGAGTAAAATAGACCTAAAATGGCTTGTATTAAGGTTTGAGTTCGCCAATACATTCAGCATTCGAACACAACGAGCGCCCCAAGCAGAAATGTTGTAAAATACATATTCGAACTATGGAATTACGACTTTAAAATACGAGTATTTGAGTTCATTTTGCTCTGAATTCACTTGTGATTCGATCAATAGTTTTCGAGTTCGTTTTCGAGTGCTCCGATCTTAGACCAAGCACACTGAATTTGGCCAGCGTGGTGGACTACAGCCTAAACCCTTAGCCCTCATACGCATTAGCGGTTGCGGTAGCGGTGCGGCTAGCCGCTTTTTATATTTTTATATGCAACCGCTCATTTTGTACGCACTAAGCGCTCGTACGCATTAGCGGTTGCGGTAGCGGTTGCATATAAAAATATAACCGCACCGCTACCGCAACCGCTAATGCGTATGAGGGCTTACTCTGAGAGGACACCCGAGCCCTGTAGTAGGCCGGTTATGGAATGATAATGATGATGACGATTTGTACCTACTTCTATAACGTGAAATCAACTTGCTTGAAAACAGTTTATGTTTCCGATTCTTAGGTAAGTTTGTCTCATTAAAGATAAAGGTGGCAATTCAAGGTGGCATGCGAGAACAACTTTACCTTTTAGCTAAGTTTAATCAAACTATCTTAACGGGAACAGTTTTGCAATTAATCTCAGAAGAAAGTTATGTTGAGGAGTGCAAAGTTATAGGAGGAGACAGGGAGATGATGGCGGAAAAAATAAATTGTTAGGTCACGTACTAGAAGCTTTGGCCGAGCGTATTGGGCCAATGTAAGTATACACTGAGAAGAAAAATAAAAAAGTAATTTCAAATAATAAATAAAGACAAATAAATACAAACTGTGATAGCCTAGTGGTTAGGACGACCGACTTCTAATCGGAGGTCGTGGGTTCGATCCCGGGGCACGCACCTCTGACTTTTCGGAGTTATGTGCGTTTTAAATATTTAAATATCACTTGCTTTAACGGTGAAGGAAAACATCGTGAGGAAACCCGCACGCCTGAGAGTTCTCCATAACATTCTCAAAGGTGTGTGAAGTCTGCCAATCCGCTTGGCCAGCGTGGTAGACTATGGCCAAAACCCTTCTCACTCTGAGAGGAGACCCATGCTCTGTAGTGAGCCGGTAATGGGTTGATCGTGATGATGATGATGAAATACAAACACAAATAATACAAAATACAAAAATAGCCCATTTCCCTAGACACCTCATTAAGATAAAGTCTTACTTCCGCTTTCCAAGGATTCTTTAAATGAGAAAACCTTACAAAAAGAATCTTTATTTCCCAGTGGCCCCAAAAAAATGTTGGATGACGGCAATAAACTGTAGGAATGTGCTAAACATTTATTTTCAGCCGAGTTTCCTTGGTCGGAGAGTTCTTTATTTGAGCATAATTTTGGGATGATTTATGCTACCTTGCCAAGTCGAAGACGTGGGACGGACGGAGTAGCTAGTTCGTAGCATTATTATTCTCGTAGCTAGGTGCTACGAAAATAACAATGCTACGAACATTTAGCATAGACGTTCATTATAAAATGTTTAAAAATTACAATTCGATCAATATACTCTATCGCTTTGTATAATGTAATTTTGAATATATGATATCTTCTAAAGTCTGAATAATATATTGTAAAGGACAATTTTAATCTACATTAAATGCCCAAGGTAACTAAAATATTTACCTGGATAAATATTAGTATCTACTGAATTGAAGAAAATTGCTTCGCCAATAATCTAATACTTTTATAATAAGGTAATATTTTAAAAACAAAAATGGTTACTGTGAGTCAACCTTATGAGAAAGACATGCCATCACGGATTTTCCTCTAGACTTTTTCAAGAACTACAATTCTTTTTCATCCCGTTCCGTTCCATTTACTTAGGAATCAAACCTAGGATCTTTAACTGTGAGATACAATGACCTCTAGCAGATTGGCAAAGGTTGCAAATCACGTTTTTCTCCCACGTTTTAAGAAAAAGGTTGGTAAAATTGTTTTCATCTTGTTCTTATAAGGTATCTTTAAATTATTTTCGCCAATTTGTTTTGAAAATTAAATATAGAAATATTTGTAAATGCCAAATTTTAAATGTCAGACTGAGTTGCCCAGATAAATAGGCGTCTGTAGGCGTTTAAGTACTTTGTTTTTGACACTGTTGTAACAAGGGTGGGCAGGTACCACTCAAGTCTTATCATTTACAATATTAAGGTTTCATTATATCGTGTTTCTTCATTATGAGTAGAATAGAATAGAATAGAAAAGTTTTTTATTCAAATAAACTTTTACAAGTGCTTTTGAATAGTCAGATGAATCTACCACTGGTTCGGAATGCCGTTCCAACCGAGAAGAACCAGCAAGAAACTCGGCGGTTGCTCTTTTCCAAATTTACAATATCAATATAACAATTTTATGGTAAGTACATGATTGAATTGCCGTCTCGCGCATTGCTGGAACGAGTCAAATCCACGCCTTTTTATCATTTATATAAGTAATCATAATTTTATTCAGATAAACTTTCGGAAGCGTTTACGAATCGACAAATGAATCTACCACAGGTTCGGAATGGTGCTTACAATTCTACACATGTGAAGAAGGGCAGACAAAAGTAGCCCCATTTCCGACGGTGGCACCCGTTCACGAGCATGACAAACGTACAAAATGTTAAATTCAACGGTTACATTATACTGTTGGCAACTCTACGATCGCTCATAACTAAATAGCCGAAAACTAAATAATTATGGGCATATTACCTTTGCCTCTTCAAATTGTTAGAGAAAGTAAATAGTTTTTCGCTTCATTTATTTTTGGGGAGTGAATAGGTTTAAGGGAATGGAATTTGTACGAGATGCTGCATTCTTAACACCGTGACCTTCAAAGCAGAGGTGCTGATGATAGACTCAACTGGAGACCGCGGGGACGCCCGAACCCCCCTGGAAATCGCCATCGGGTCCTCTCTCCGGTCACCAACCGGCACGATGGAGGCCATCCCAGGATTTTTCGCAAGGTGACAGGGCAGCCTTTCATAGGTGGCGAACCTACTAATTGGGCCCCCTACTACCTGCGGTCGGCCAGCGGTGCACCGTGCTTCGGATCCCGCTGCCCTCCATGTTGAGCCGCCCGGCATACCTACAACTCAGGTCAGAACCTGTCAATAAATGCAGCACAACTGTACAGACCCATTCCTCCATAAATGGCTACAGCGAGCATCGTTCCGGAACACGAATAACAAGTATAAATTAAAAATTTAAAAAACCCCCGACATTCGCCAATTTTGTGGCGGCGGCCATCTTGGATTTATAATAGTGGTATTCTACTAGTCAAGCCCTTTCATTTGATACCCATATTAATGGAGTTATAAAAAAATATGTAATCCGCCATTTTGTAGCGGCGGCCATCTTGGATCGATTTTCATCAAACATAGCTAGCAACACTCTCGACTAATTCTCCTTTCAAACAAAAAAAAACCGCATTCAAATCGGTCTACCCGTTTGAGCGCTACAGGGGAACAGACAGACACACACACACACACACACACAGACACGTCAAACTTATAACACCCCGTCGTTTTTGCGTTGGGGGTTAAAAAGTAACCTATGTATTATGTCAGGGCATAATCTAACCCCATTCAAAATTTCAGCCAAATCGGTTCAGTAGTTGCGGTGTTAAAGAGTAACAAACACACACAAACACACCCATACACAGACACAAACTTTAGCCTTTATAATATTAGTGTGATTATGCGTATTGTCTGCCTACTAAGCACATATTATGCCTATAACCTATTCCTCAAATCAAATATAGATCTACGCCAACGGTTTTTCGATAAATAAACGCTAGACTGGCACCTCAATAACATAAAAAGAAATGCTAACGTCTACACGATCCAAGATCTCTAACTTCTTCGGCTTTTTGCTTTCGTAGATCGTTGATTTGCGAAATTCCGACTTTAAGGCCCAATTTATACCGCCGCGGAATGGAATGGAAGCGAATTTTTTGTACAAAGCATTGTGAACTTTATGTCAATTGTATAACATACAAAATAGTAGCTATAGGGAAATTCTCGAGAATGCGCGAGAATTCCCCGGAAGAAGCGCGACCTTTTTTGGCTCCTATTTAATTCGTATGTTATGCAATCGACATAAAGTTCATTTAGCTATGTACAATTTTGTTACAAAAAGTCGCTTACATTCCATTCCGCCGCGGTGTAAATTAGGCCTAAGGTATCAAATAAATTTTATATTTATCGATATCTATTCTACTGGTGTAGTCTTGATGAGTTGCAGTTTATTCCTTGTTTTTAGAGTCATATTTTACTTGACTACGGGCGGGAGTTTGCAGTCTAAAATGACCTCTGTTAATATTAGTACGCCGGACTTGATATTGACTGAAGGTATTTGGCGTTGATTGTTAAGAAAAGTGAGATACCCGAAACTAATTACGAATTATGATAAACTAGCTGATGCTCGCAACTTCGTCCACATGGATTTGGGGTTTTTCAAAATCCCTTGGGAACTCTATGATTTTTCGGGATAAAAAGTAGCCTATGTTCTTCTCCGAGTCGAATATCTATGTACCAAACTAGATTGTTCATTTAAATTGGTTCAGCGGTTTAGGCGTAAAAGCGTAACATACAGATATAAGAATAGAGTTACTTTCGCATTTATACTATTAAAATATGGAAGTATATAGACTGTATAGGGAAATGTCAAATTTAGTTCCCAATACTTTCGACGCGGCGCTTTATATTGACACAAGAATCAGCTTATTTTGTACGGACCGGTACGGACACAGCCTGTCTACATTATTTACTTGTAAATAGAAGTCAGTGTATACAGTATTTCTGTGAAAAAAGATTATTTTCCTCTCCCCAAAAGTAGCTTACTCTTATTATTTCCATTCTGTTTATGTGCGAACAAATAGAATGGAAATAATAAGAACACAGTATTTCCGGGCAGTTGACAGCGGGATGATAGGAGATAGGTATAATGTATATATTACAATATCTTAGGATAGGAGTGTGCAATTTGTCGACAGTCAACCCCACGCGCCAAGAACTTGTCATTTTAATAATATCACGGAAATAATTCTCTTCTCTTTACTTTTTCTTATAAAGTTAAAAAAATCAAGTTAACTAAAGTGACGTCATGATCATCTGTCATTTATGGACAAAAAAACGTCTCTAGCTTGACTCACAAGTTTTACATGCTTATTTAATTCGATTTCGTTATTTTATAGCATACTAGCTTTTGGCCGCGGCTTCGCCCGCGTGAATTAAGGTTTTCCACAAATCCTGATGGAATTGTGGATTTCCGGTTCCAGTTCCCGCTCCCTTTTCCACCTTTATACCTACTTTCAAGGAAGTTATAGTAATCTACCTATACCTAGGCTAGACTACAAAAATGACAAGGGTCGATGTCGGGCAGCAGCGACATCGGTACAATAGTCTAGCCCTGCGATCGCCAACCCGCCTGCCCAGCGTGGCGATTAAGGGCATACCCTTTGCATATATGGATTATAAAACAAAGCCACAGCCCCTAGTCCCCGGCGGCCCCGCTATTCCTAGCTCTGGCAGCGGTTACGGTAACGGCGGGGCAGGGGGTGTCAAGAATCTCCGGAAGAGATTCCGCTGCCGACCCCGACGACTTGACCTGGCAACATATAACGCACGCACTTTGAGGACCGACGAAAAGATCATCGAGCTGGAAGAAGCAGTGAGCAAGTTGAATTGGGGAGTCATAGGATTATCTGAAGTCCGAAGAGAGGGGGAGGACTCGATAATTCTTAAATCCGGCAACTTGCTTTACTACCGGGAGGGTGATCAACAATCCCAGGGTGGTGTTGGGTTTCTCGTCCACAGGTCCCTCGTTAACAACATTGTGCAAGTCGAAAGTGTGTCGAGCAGGGTAGCGTACCTTATACTCAGAATAACCAAACGGTATTCGCTGAAGGTCATACAGGTCTACGCACCGACATCGACACATCCCGACGAGGAAGTAGAGGTCATGTATGAGGACATATCAAAAGCCATGCATGCCTCTAATACCTACTACAGTGTTGTGATGGGGGATTTCAACGCAAGGCTGGGTAAGCGAAGCGGTGTAGAGTTGAAAGTGGGACAATTTGGCTATGGGCGACGGAACCATAGGGGCCAAATGTTGGCCGACTTCATGGAGAAAGAGGGCCTCTACATGATGAACTCTTTCTTTGAGAAGCGGCCACACAGGAAATGGACCTGGATGAGCCCCGACGGTTCTACGAGAAATGAGATCGACTTCATCATGTCTACCAAGCGGCATGTATTCAATGATGTCTCTGTGATCAATAGGGTAAAAACCGGCAGCGATCACCGTATGGTACGAGGCACATTGAATCTGAACATAAAGCTCGAAAGGGCCAGACTGATGAAGTCAACGCTCCGACCTTCTCGCGCCCATATCCAGAACCCCGAGAGCTTCCAACTCGAATTGCAAAACCGATTCGCTTGCCTGGCAGATTGCGATTCTGTGGACGAACTAAACAACAGGCTGGTGGAAACTGTCCATGCGGTCGGGTCTAGGTTCTTTAAGACCCACCGTAGAAGTAGAACCAAAAAATTCTCAGACCATACTCTCAATCTCATGGAACAGAGACATGAAATGAGACTGCAGTCTTCAGGAGACGCCCTCGCCTATCGGCGGATTAATAGACAGATCTCTAAATCACAAACACGCGATCTGCGATACTTTAACACCGAGCGTATCAAAGAAACCATTGAGCGGAACAAAGGCTCAAAGGTGTTCGCGAGAGATCTGTCTATCGGTCAGAGCCAGCTGACGCGACTGAAGACCGACAGCGGTAGTCTCATTTCATCTAAACATGAGATTTTGAGAGAGGTTGAGAAGTTCTATGGACAGCTGTACACGTCAACACAGAAGCCTGTTGAAGATTTGGCTAAAGATCCCAGAGCCAAATTGACCCGACACTATACCGAAGATATCCCGGACGTCAGCCTATACGAGATTAGTATGGCTCTCAAACAACTTAAGGACAACAAGGCGCCAGGTGATGACGGAATCACAGCGGAACTCCTGAAAGCAGGTGGAAAACCGGTACTTAAAGTCTTTCAGCGACTGTTCAATTCCGTCATCGACGAGGGCATAACGCCAGAGGCATGGCACAGGAGCGTGGTGGTTCTTTTCTTCAAAAAGGGCGACAATACCCTGCTGAAGAATTATAGACCCATCTCGCTGCTGAGCCATGTCTATAAGTTGTTCTCGAGAGTCATTACGAATCGTCTCGCTCGTAGGTTCGACGACTTCCAGCCTCCCGAACAGGCCGGGTTCCGAAAAGGCTTCAGTACCATAGACCACATTCATACGCTGCGGCAGGTTATACAGAAGACCGAAGAGTATAACCGGCCACTTTGCTTAGCGTTTGTGGACTATGAGAAAGCCTTTGATTCGGTGGAAACTTGGGCTGTATTGAGATCACTGCAGAGATGCCGGATCGACTATCGGTACATCCAAGCGCTGAAGTGTTTGTACGAAAACGCCACTATGTCAGTCCGTATACAGGACCAGAATACGAGGCCAATCCAATTGCAGCGAGGAGTGCGTCAGGGAGATGTTATCTCCCCGAAGCTATTTACCGCTGCGTTGGAAGACGTCTTTAAGCTTCTGGACTGGAACGGACTTGGCATCAACATAAACGGCGAGTACATCACTCACCTACGGTTTGCCGATGATATAGTCGTGATGGCAGAGACTCTGGGAGACCTCAATACAATGCTCAACGATCTCAGCAGAGTTTCTCAACAGGTGGGCCTAAAAATGAACATGAGTAAGACGAAGGTCATGTCTAATGCACATGTTCCGCTCCACCCGGTAATCGTTGAGAACTCTGCACTCGAAATTGTAGACGAGTACATATACCTGGGACACACGGTCCAGCTAGGTAGGTCCAATTTCGAGAAAGAGATCAACCGCCGAATTCAACTCGGCTGGGCAGCGTTCGGGAAACTTCGAGATGTCTTTTCGTCCAATATCCCTCAGTGTCTGAAGACGAAAGTCTTCGAACAGTGCGTGTTGCCAATGATGACTTACGGATCTGAGACATGGTCGCTGACAATGGGCCTCATAAGAAGGCTCAGGGTCACTCAGCGGGCGATGGAGAGAGCTATGCTCGGAGTATCCCTTCGGGATCAAATCAGAAATGAGGAGATCCGCAGGAGAACCAGAGTTACCGACATAGCTCATCGAGTCGCGAAGCTGAAGTGGCAATGGGCGGGGCACATTGCTCGAAGAACCGATGGACGTTGGGGTCCCAAGGTGCTTGAATGGCGACCTCGCACCAGTAAACGAAGCGCAGGTAGACCCCCCACTCGTTGGACAGACGATCTCAAGCGAGTCGCTGGCAGCCGCTGGAGTCAGGCGGCACAAGATCGTGTGCTGTGGCGATCCTTGCAAGAGACCTATGTCCAGCAGTGGACGTCTATTGGTTGAAACGAACGAACGAACGAACCTATAGCTGTAGCTGTAGATTTCGGTTTTTTCAAAATCCCGCGGGAACTGTGAATTTTTCCAGGGTAAAAAGTAGCCTGTGTTAAGTCAGGGCATAATCACACTATAATATTATAAAGGCGAAAGTTTGTGTGTATTTATGTGTGTATGTTTGTTACTCTATAACGCCGCAACTACTGAACCGATTTGGCTGAAATTTTGAATGGAGATAAGTTATTAATAATTTTTAATCATTTTTGTAACCTCATAATTTGGAAATATTCGGAGTGGAGGACCTTGTAGAATATTATTAATAACCAGCTGTTTTTTTGTATGCAGCCTAGTAAATACATGTATAATAAAATGGCGATATAGTCCTAAAAATTTAGTGGAATGATTTCCCACCCGAGCGAATCGAAATTTTTAACACCTCCCCACTCTAGTAGCATAAAATTTTCGATAGAGGTACATATCGAAAATTTTCATAGATAAAAAAACTTGTTCGTCTCGTCGAAACGAACCTACTCACGAAATTTCAGCTTGTTACTAATCACTAAAAAATTTGTTCCAGGGCTGCCGTACTAATTGGATTACCGCCATTTTGGCGCTCATTGCTACGAAAAGTGAGAGTGAAAATAATACCTAGTAAAAGTACCTAACTACTCGGAACTACTGTGAACTGTGAAAATTATATTGGGAAATTTCAAAGTTAGCTCCACGCCTTCGGTGCTGCCATTTGAATCGGCGCAACAATCACTTAATTTTGTATGACCTTTTTTTTATTCATCTACAAGTGTATGACCATAGCCTCTCCAGTAGGGTAAAATTGGGAGTTCTAGCTCACGTCTCTAGATGAACGCTCTGGCGTTCTCGAGACGTGATCTAGAAGCTCCCAATTTTACCCTACTTATCTACTCATTTATTTCAATCGTTCAACAAATTACTAAAAAATTCTTCAATTTGAGATAAGGTTTTTGTGTAATTAATCAGATGGTATCAAATCAACAGACTTATTATTTACTAGCTGATCCCCGCGACTTCGTTCGCGTGGATATAGGCTTTTATATAGGATCGGATTGGATCCCATGATTCTTTTTTGTACCTAAACTAAATGTAGCCTAAGTTACTCCTTATAACGTCACCTATCTGCCATTGAAAGTTCCGTCAAAATCGATCCAGCCGTTTCGGAAGTTAGCTGGAACAAATAGATAGATCGACAAACATAAATTTAAGCGCACATCAGTTTAAAATAAGCCGTACGTTCAAAGATCCGGGTCCCAAGTTATTTGAACCCAATAAATGTCTGTCATTTTTGAACTAAAAAACTTATGACCTTGAAATATTTACGGGACAATACTTAAAGTCCTATCTTTCTAACAAAAAATAAAATGAGTGAAATCGAATAACGCGTTAATGAATTACAGCTATATACACGTTTTAACTTTCATACCCTCTCCCAAGGGAACCGTGCTGAATTTCGGGATAAAAAGTATCCTATGTCCTACCTCGGAGTATAAACTTAAATCGTACCAAGTTTCATTTGAATCCATCCAGTAGTTTCGGCGTGATGCGCGGCCAAGATACAGACAGACAGACAGACAGACAGACAGACAGACAGAAAGACAGACAGACAGACAGACAAAAATGAAACAAATTGCAGATTTGGCTTCAGTATCGATTATAGAGTGCCCTCCAATAAAAATTTTCAAAATATCTTCAATGTACAGAATTGGATCTGTTACAGTTTTATTATATTTCGTACGTTTCATTCTTCAGATATCATAGACACTTGTAGTTACTTTCATTGTACTGGCAACTCCGCACTTATATAAATCTTTAGGTTGGTCTGAAAAAAGAAATCTCCCACCACGTGGCATCCCCGTCCAAGCCCCGCGTCGCGTCATTCTTCATTTCTTTTGTTGTGCGCGGCAACGAGCACTCACTTTTCAATATTTATTTTTGTAAATTCCGTGCCACCTAGTGATTACGTCATTCTCTTTGTTCAGTACAATACTTTGGAACAATGTCTAAGCGTAGTGCTGATAGCGAACTTAATTATTATAAAAACAAAATAAGGAAGTTACAACAACAAAGGCGTATAATTTTGTGTTCATCTTCGTCGGAATCCGAGGAAAATCAGGGTAAGTTTAAATAAATATTTTATTATTATGCGTACGGATTCCAAACAAAATATAGCCTAGAAAATCGACGGTTAAATGGTGTTAGCGGATATATATACTTGTAAGGTATATTCGAATTATTAGCATCTCTAAGCTAGCTGGGAGGGTACCACATGGAGGGTATCACGAAGGCATAGCATGATGCATAAAATAAACCTGGAGGTTGACTGCGGGTCAACACGAGGGTATTAAAAAACTTTTCAAACGTTTTACTTAGTTCGTTCGCATTAGAAACGTCACAATTGATCGTTTCAGACGACGGAACCACACCAGATGATGCCATTACGCAGAACGCAGCTATTCCAGGAGCGCCGACGGAACCGGTTGAGGACGAGCTCGATCCGGCGCTGCTATCAGCTCTAGGTGAGCCCGCGGATGAGCAACCGGTTTACGGTGAGAATATCCACCACACCTTGGCGCAACGTTGGACCCCCATACTAAAGAAAGGACTCGCCAAGGATGTCAAAGAAAAATTATTAAAAGAGTATCAGATACCGGAGAACTGCAGGCTTCTTAAGGCGCCGACTTTAAACCCCGAAATTAAAGCTGCAGTCTCCGACGTCACCACTAATCGGGATAAAAATATCCAATCAAAACAAGACCAACTAGGTCTTGGATTAACGGCCATCAATAAGGCTATTACCTTGCTCCTTTTGGGAGAGGACAAAGTACAGGCGATCAAGGTGCTTTCGGATAGCTGCAGGATCTTAACTGACCTACACTACACAGAAACCCAAATAAGGACGAAACTCATTACACCCTGTCTAGATAAATCATTCGCACCACTAATTAAAGACCAAGACAGGGACGAGACGCTTTTCGGAGAAAAGTTGTCGGAAACAATAAAGGCGTCGAAAGCTATCGAACGCCAGGGGTCCCAAATAAAAAAGTCCGGCCAAAGAGCGACCTCTCAGCCGGTAGCCATAGCCGGTACATCAACAGCGAGGACTCGGTATTCGGGAAACGAATCAGGCCCCCCTCGTTATGCCTCGGGGAACAGGGGGGGGCGAGGAGGGCATCTACGAGCAGTGACGGTGCATCGGCGGCCGGCGACGACGACGACGCGACCGCGAGCCACCTCCAACCAGAGCAGACATCGTGCCTACACACGACGTTAGAAACACAGGTACATGCTGGTCGCTTACAATATTTTAAAAAATGTTGGCTTAATGTCACTAGTAATATAACAATTTTGGATTGGATTAATAATGGGTATGTGATACCATTTTCAAAAAAGGTTTATCAACATATTGTACCGTCTAATACATTTACGTCTGAAGAAAGACGAGAGATGTCTACGGCGATCGACAATTTACTAGAATTAGGCGCGATATGTGAGTGTGAGCCACAGCGGGATCAATTTATATCTAAAATATTTTTAGCGGCTAAACCTAATGGTAGCAAAAGATTTATTTTGAATTTAAAATTATTAAATGAATTCGTAACCCAAAATCATTTTAAAATGGAAGATTATAGGACGGCTTGTAAATTAATACCTCATAATGGCTTTATGGCGACAATAGATTTGAAGGAAGCCTATTTATTGGTACCGATCAACGAATCACAAAGAAGATATTTAAGATTTCAATTTAAAAATGAACATGGTGAAAATTTAACGTATGAGTTTAAAAAGCAATGCCTTACGGCTTGTCGTCGGCACCGAGAACTTTCACAAAAATTATGAAAGAAGTTGTGGCTTATCTCAGATATCGCGGCTATTCATCCGTAATATACCTCGACGATCTGTTATGTATTGGCCGTACATACACCGAATGTTATCGTAACGTAACCGAGACAGTTAAGCTTTTGCAATGCTTAGGGTTCGTGATAAATTTTGAAAAAAGCTCTTTACAACCCTTGCAACAGGCTAAGTTCGTAGGTTTTATATACAACACCATCAATATGTCTTTAACCTTACCTGATGATAAACGGATACATATTTTAAAAGTAGTTAAAAAATGTATACCCTTACCTCGTCAAACTATCAAAGAGTTTGCTCGCTTAATCGGAATACTTACGTCCGCCTGCCCGGCCGTCAGATACGGGTGGGTTTATACAAAACGTCTCGAGAGACAAAAATACTTAGCACTAAAGAGATATAAAACATATGAGGCTAAATTCCGTCCATCGTCGGCAATACTATCGGATCTTGAATGGTGGTCACAAAATATTTTTTCTTCATCTACCCCCCTAAAACCCGATAAGTTCCATCTAGAGATTTTCACCGATGCCTCCAGATCTGGCTGGGGTGCATTTTGCGATAACGAAAGAGTTAACGGTAAATGGAAATCTTCGGAGTTAGAATTTCATATTAATTACTTGGAGCTGATGGCGGTATTTTTTGGGCTTAAATGTTTCGCACGTAACATACGCAATTGTTCCATTCTACTACGTATTGATAATACGACAGCATTAAGCTACATTAACCGTATGGGGGGCATTCAATTTTCCCATTTGAATGAGTTGACGCGAGAAATTTGGCAATGGTGCGAAGAGCGAAATATATGGTTAACGGCATCTTACATTAAAAGTAAAGATAATAAAGAAGCTGATGAAGAATCCCGAAAAGTTAACAAAGATATAGAACTAACGTTATCTGACAAAGTATTTAATAAAATTATTAATGGATTAGGCGTGCCAAACATCGATTTATTCGCTTCTCGCACCAATGCAAAATGCAATCGATATGTATCATGGAGACCAGACCCAGATGCTTCAGCAATAGACGCGTATACAATTTCATGGGGAAGCATGTTTTTTTACGCTTTTCCACCGTTCTCCCTGATATTAAGGTGTTTAGAAAAGATGATAATAGATAAGGCGGAAGGAATACTGGTATTTCCCTATTGGCCTTCACAGCCATGGTTCCCTCTATTACAAAAAATGCTTACTTCGGAGATAATCTTTATAAACTCCAAAAATAACATAATATCGTCTTCCTCTAGGAACTCACAACTCAAAGGACTTACCCTGGGTGCAGCGAGGCTCTCAGGAACGCATTCCTGAAACGAGGTGTCCCTAGATCCTCTTTGGACCTTATGATTGCATCTTTAGCCAAGAATACATTACAACAATATAGCGTAGCTTTCAAAAATTGGTGGTCATACTGTCTTGAAAAAAATAGAGACCCATATAAATCCCATTTACCATCCGTCTTATCATTTTTAACGGAACAATTTGGTAAAGGAGCATCTTATGGTACTCTTAATAGTTATCGCTCGGCTTTAAGTTTACTTCTTGGTGAGGAGTTAGGATCACACGAACAGATTAAAAGGTTGTTAAAGGGAATATATAAGTTAAGACCAAACATCCCAAAATATGCATTTACGTGGGATCCTCAGATGTTACAACACATCGCTCAATGGGGCCCAAATAATAAATTATCATTACAAAAACTTTCTCAGAAACTTGTAATCTTATTAGCCTTATGTACGGCACATAGAGCGCAAACAATAACTTCTATTAAAATTAAAAATATTAATATCTGCACAAACGGTGTCAAAATTATAATCTCCGATATTATTAAAACATCTGCAGCCGGAAGAGACCAACCAATATTATTCTTACCATACTTTAACGAGAATATAAATATTTGTCCAGCAACAGCTTTAAAAGATTATCTATCCGTTACTAAAGGTCTCAGGCCAGATTCTGTAGAAAAGCTCCTGATAACGTATAAGCGACCTTATAACGCCGCCAGCACACAGACCATCAGTCGATGGATCAAACAGGTGCTGGCGGAGAGCGGGGTGAACGTGGCGGCGTTCGGTGCACACAGCACCCGACATGCCGCCACGTCCACGGCGCGCCTACATGGCGTTTCGCTTGACGTCATCAGGAAGACCGTTGGTTGGTCTCAGGCGTCTCAGACGTTTGCTAAATTTTATAACCGTCCAGTGAGCGATGATGCTTGTTTCGCAAGATCTGTTTTACTCCCTGATCTACAACCAGAGTTTATCGAATAGTTTACTTCAGTATAATATTTATCAATCTGTTAAATAATCCAAGAATGTCAGAATATTGTGATGAGTTATTAAATGATTGCTAATTTCTAATAGTAAAACATTTGTTTTAATTTCATTCATTTACTAACCTCATTTGCAAAATTTTCAATCTCTAAACATCTACAAGTGTCTATGATATCTGAAGAATGAAACGTACGAAATATAATTGATGATTAAACGAACTTACCTGTAAGTGAAGTTCTATCCCAATTATATGAGTACGTTTCATTCGAAGATATGTTACGGTCCCTCCCATCCCAGAGCCCATATGAAAATTTTGTAAATACTCTAAAGAATGAAGAATGACGCGACGCGGGGCTTGGACGGGGATGCCACGTGGTGGGAGATTTCTTTTTTCAGACCAACCTAAAGATTTATATAAGTGCGGAGTTGCCAGTACAATGAAAGTAACTACAAGTGTCTATGATATCTTCGAATGAAACGTACTCATATAATTGGGATAGAACTTCACTTACAGGTAAGTTCGTTTAATCATCAATTATATTATAGATTCTTAACACACGTGCGGAAACTTTAAGACCTTCATAATAAATTTTGGATTTCTTTGAGATCGTTGATATTAAAATACCATCGTATTCCTCATAGTTTAATATATTTACATTATGCAACCCATACAAATTCCATTTTTTAATAACAACTTCAACTAAATCGTTAACTTTTAATATCATTTTTCTTTGCTTTATTATACTTTTTGTATTTTGGGAGGGAGCGAGTTGCTTAGAGAATATAATGAAATATACTAAAGACATATTAATTAATAATGTCTAATAAAATGACAACGGTACTTTAATAGTCATACCTAAATTACTAATTAACGCCTAACAATAGGACAGTAAATAAAAACTACTACGTATATATTTTTTACAAGATTTTATTATCAAGACACCATCTTCTTAAAATAAGCACATTTTTTAATGCACATATTGAAGGATGACATAAACAACTAAATACATCACTATCTGTTTTGTATTGTTCATACAAACTTAATAATCTAGGACAAGATTTATCTTCTAAATTACAAACCCTATCACAACCAAACATTTTCGATATCCACTGCACTTTTTCTACACCTTTAGCATAAACACATTTATTATTTAAATATTTAATAACGTATCCTTTGTAATTTAAGTATGGAATAAATCCTTCATTCCAATGTATTCCTCTGTTTCTTTCTATCCAACAAACTTGTTTTCTTTCTGTTTTTGTTAAATCATAAAATGGAAATGGTGGCTTGATCAAATAAGTCTGGATCTGATTATCACATAATATAGCTATTTCTTTTACTATAAATTCATTGGAATCCGTCTTGAATCCTTGCACATCAATGATAACACTCATGATAATTTGCGAACTATATTACTCAAGGGTTTATATTCTACTAGACGATCGTTTATTATAAGACAATATGCTGATGTGTTATCCGGGATATCTTCCGAACTTTCAATTTCTAAACGCACGTCTACAGGTCCAGTCTTTAAATTCTCGTTTTGTCTTGAACAGTCAATAACAAACAGCGGTGCTTTGTTTTTAAATGTGTTCAGATCAAACAACGGATCTGCAGGAAGATTATAATAAGACTGACGAAATTGAGTATACATTTCAT
Source organism: Melanargia galathea (assembly GCA_920104075.1). NCBI lineage: Eukaryota > Metazoa > Arthropoda > Insecta > Lepidoptera > Nymphalidae > Melanargia > Melanargia galathea. Next base: position 17,648,008 of record OV049871.1, on the reverse strand, counting down.
ATAATATACTGTATTTGTTTTCATCAAATTTCAAATTAAGCGAATCGTACGGGTAATATTGCGAATTTAAAAATAGTGTTACATTTGTTACTTTACAGTGGTCAAATATAGAACTATCATTTGTCTTGCTGTTTTTTCTATTCGTCTGTAGTCCTAAAATGACATATCGAGGCTTTTCTAGTTGAGAAGTAGTTTTTATTGACCACGAATGTTTTGTAGTTTTAGGAAGTAAAGGATATTCATACAAATCCCAATTTCGGAATGCTATTTGAATAGGTTTGTCTTTTTCTAAATACTTAAGTAGTGAAAGTCTTTCACGATCCGATACTTTTATATGTGGCACACGCCACTGAATTCTTTGTATTTCAATCTGAATATTATCATCCTTATCAATTGTTACACTATTTAAATTACTATTACTTCTATTCAAAATAAGTTCATGTTTACAATTTATAATAATTTTATTATAATCCTCAGCAAACCCCATTATTTTATTTAATGGTAAAACAGCATTAAAATATCCTTCTTTCATTTTAAAACCATCCATTTGCCAACCCCACAATGCGGCAACTTTGCTATCCCCCTCATTCATCGATATGTATGATTTTAATGTTGTGGTTATTCCAGGGTTTCTAATACGATCTATTTCAATACCGTTCATTTCATACCTGATGTCTTGAAATAGAAACATAACAGGGTTATTAGTAAAGTTTACTGGTTTCTTTATTGAAGTTCCAGATTGATCTTTTCCAGTCACTGTGGCAAAGCCTTCAACATAAATTGAACTATTACATGGTAATATGTATATATCTTGCTGATGTATTGGAATGCGAATTTCATCATTTTCTTTAAAGCTATTATTGTATGGATTGTAAGTATGGATCTCATAACTTTCGATACAATTATCGAATTCTGGTGTGTTATTAATATTAAGAATATTCATACTTTGAATCCGAGTGATCGAAGAAAATCTTTGTTTCTTTTTGTGACAATATTACGATTTGCTTTAATACGTGTACGCGCTCTAGTAGTAGGCAAATGATTGATTCTTTTCACTTCATACCCAGGCGTTTTATTAAATATTATCATCGTGCTCTGCGTAAATGAAGTCTCAATTGAATATTTTCTTCTCTAAAATCAATATTATTACCGTTTTCGTCAATAATTTTCACAGTTATAGATGGTATATTATTCTTATTGACAGAAAGGTAAATAATGTTTTTTGGAATTTCTATAAATTGATATCCAGGCGGAACGTTTGGAATAAATTCATGAATTATATGTGATGCATATCCATTATGATATGATCCGAATATAAGATCACATTCGATCCTGATGACAGACAATGGAAGAATGTTAACTGGATTAACAGACTCATGCCATTTATTTGCTTCAAGTTTAACATTTGGGAAACCAAGTAAGCGTCCTAAACTGTTTTCTACGTCAAAGTTTACAGTTTTGGAACAAAAAAGCGAGCATGTTAAGGTGTTATTATTTGGTTTTATTTCAATTTCACAGTTGTCTAATTTACTCGCAAGATATTCTCTTATGTCATATAAATCATAAGTACCATGCGGAATTTTTAAATATTCACATTTATCACCATATGCAAATATGTTATTGCTATGATTTATGTTTGGTATTGAGTTTAGAGCAGAAAAATGTAATAAACCACATTCATATTCACCATCGAGAATAAGAGGAGGTTGGAAAAATAATTCCAACATAGATTTGTGTCCGGTAATGGTAATTGTTGTAGACATGATTGTAAACTAAATATTTATCTATTTTACTGAACTATTTATATTTATTTTGTGTATTCCAAAAACTTCTTAAAAACTTTATACATAGATGACCACAATTATAAGGATGACTACCTTGAAAATTTTTGTAATTATAACTCATACCAGTTCCTAAATATTTAATTAACTCTTTAGGTGGTTTTAAATTCCCGTAACTATCAAAGTATTGAATATCATTATTTACTTTTGCATAGGCCACCCAATGAGTGCCAGGATTGTTGGAGCTATCCAAATTAACAATACCACATTCTTTTTGAAAAGGATATTTCGGCATCTCATCTCTCATAAACACCCCTCGAAAATAAGGAATATCTCGCGAATAGTTAATGATGTCGATATTGGTGAGCGCTCGTTTGGGTAGCCTCCGTCTTAGTTTTTTTCATTTGAAATGTAAATTCCTAAACTATCTCTATGCGGTTTGATATGTAAACCTTTCCCTATATGAAGGGCTTCCATTTTCTCATTATGTCTCTTTAATTCCGTAAAACGTTTTTTGGCGTCTTTCAAATCGTTTATAACTTTAGCGATTCCGGCAGCACCACCAGCTAAGCTGCCCGCAGCGGATAATCCCGCAAAAATAGGTATCAAAGGAAGTACTCCACCAGTTTTTGGAATAGGTATGATTCGAGGAAGTTTTATTGACGAATCTTTAGTCAATTCTTTAGCCGCTGCTATAGCTAATTCTATAGCCATTTTCTTACATTTGGGTTTTATTTTCTGTAAATGCTTTTTCGTGTGACCAACAATATGGTTAAAGTGTTTTTTCAAACCAATACCTGTGGTGGATTTTTTTGTCGACACTTTTTTATGACTGCTAACTTTATTGGTTATCCCCGAGCCAGTATACAATTTAGCTATCATAGCTTTATTAACTAAATTTGCTGCTATCTTTTCTCCCAAAGATGCATCAGGCGCTAAAGCACGTTGTTTCGCCATTTTCATCAATATTTTATCAGCCTTATGACGATCACTTAATGAATTGGACAAGTCGTATGCGATATCGTGTTGTTTACAATATTCATCCAATTTATTTACACCTTGATCACCTCGTGCAAGCCTTTTATACAATTTTGTACCAGCTCCGCAGTAATTATATCCAGGTAGATGAAGTTCAAATGGTAAGTGATTTATAAACCAATTAAGAAGACTGCTCTCTTTCATTACTTTTATTACAATGAATGAAAATAACTATACTAATACTTAAATAATGAAAATTAAATAGAAAATGCTTAATTATAAAATATTGGCTCGATCTATCCAACTGTTTTCACTCGATGGAAATCCCAACCACTTTACAAATATCTTGTTTCCTTTTCTCTTCAAAACTTTTTCAATAAGGTAGACACTAGGATTTTCTGTTTTTTGAAGTTCTTCTGTATAAAATGAGCCTAAAATTGGCTGATGTTTAGCATCTTCTATTAAGTAAGTAACTGGATTCGTTTTCTGTACTTTTCTAATTTGGAATATTTCGGTTGACCAATTAGGAGTATAACCTTTTTCAAAAATACCTTTATACTTGCTAATACGCACAAAATCTCCAACTTTAAATTTATTCTTCTTAATGAATTTTAATGGTTTTTCTATATTAAATCTTTGAAGTATAAGATTCTTATTTTTTTCATTGACTTTGTTAGGTGATAAACCAATCGTTCTATGTGTAGAGCCGTTATAATTTTTAACTATTTCTTCTAGGACACCTTTATTCCAAGTGTAGTTTCCTTGTAAACTGGATTGCTTATACATTTTATTTTTCAAAGTTCTAATAAGTCTTTCAACTATAGAAGCTTTTTTAGTGGAATATGTAGAGTAATGATTGATGTTAAACTTTTTGACTATTTTTTTGAAATAATCATTGTAAAACTCAGTGCCAAAATCTGTTTGTAAATTTTTTGGAATACGTCCTTTCTTCAATATAAATTCAAAAGCTTTAGAAACTTGATCCTTATTTTTAGACTTTATTGGATATGTCCAAATATATTTTGAGAATGTATCAATAATTACTAAAATATATTTATAATTTGAATTTTGTTTCGAAAGAGATTTCATATCAATCAAGTCAGCTTGCCATAAATCGTCTATATCTTTCATGACAACGTGTCGACGAGGAAAGTTTAATCTTGCATTTTTATGTATTTCATTTACGACGCTCTTTTTGCTCATGTTTCACTTTATTAGCCTCAGCGGTTTCGATTAAACTACTAATTTTAATATTTATTTCTGCAATCCACTGATTTATTAATGATATTTTTTTTGAAAGATTCTCTACCAAATCATCAACGTATTCTTTTGTAACGCAATCGTTAGAATCAACCGGTTGCGCAAGATTTTTGAGTATTTTATGCTGAGCATCCAAATTATTATTTGTACACTTCAAAGCACATTCTAGTAACACACATTTAATTCTTCGCATCTTATTTACATGATGTCCAAACTTATCAACTTTCATGTTCAACCTCCTTAGTAATACTGAACAAGCTCCATAAATATGCCTTCTTTTATTCTTTTATTATACCCGCTTCTTTTAATTCTTCAATAATTGAAATAATTTCATTATCATGGTTAGTGTTACCCGCATCTCTTGATGCAATAATCAACCTTAATCTTTCAATAGATCATCCCAATAGATAAGATCAGTATTAGTTTTGTATTTTTTTAAAACCGGTAACCTACCGCCATATTTTACTTTGTTTATTTCACACGTATCCTTTTCAAAAAATAATGGTTTTATTATCTGAGAATATTTTTTTCCTTTATCACCTTTAATTTGATTTGCAGGATTATAATCCCTTTTATGAACACTAGTACTAATTAAGATATCTTTATAGGTGATTTTATCACTTTCGGATACTATATTAAGGTTTGGTTTATTTCTTAGTAAAAGTTCTATCAACCCTGCAGTAAGTTCATAACTTTTATCACCAATGGTAATAATAGTTAATTTGTTCGAAGACAAATCATCTACAATTGAAAATTTTACGGGGGTATTTCCTATCATCAGTTTTTTGTTAATGCGTCGTACCCCAAACGGTATAGATACATTGCTTTGCTCACCAAACAGATCGTCATTGTTTTCCAACTTTTCGGTAAAATTAACATCATCGTTTAAAATTTCACAAGTTTCAGGCATTTCCCCTATTTGTTTCAGATTTTCTTCAAAATTATTATCGGTATGAGTCATTCCAATATCATCATCTTGTTTTGAGCATATATTCGGAATTTCAGGTGCTTGATTATTGCCAATACTTGTATTTTTATTATAATTAGTTTCATTATGAGATTTGTTTGAAGCATTTTTACTTAGTGTAACAATTGCTTTCAAAGGATCAGACAGCGGTTTAAATATTTTTTGTTGACTCAATTCGAATTCTTCATCTTTATCACGCAATCTTTTTACCTTACTTTTAATAGCCATTACTGATTTAATTAACTCTTTTTTTAAATTTGTCTCCATTTTTTTAATCCTTTAAAAACACACAACCATTAAACAATGCAGTGAAAATTAAAATGAAACTAAATTTAAATTACAATCTGCTTAAATCATTTTATTCAAAATTTTACAAAAACGTCGAAAGATTTTCTATATCTGCCGTTATTTAATTCACAATCTTTGTTTATTATTAAACATGTGTATGGATCTTGCCATATATCTGAACACAATTTTTTGAAGCCAGACCAAGTCATGTCAGAATTAACATGTTCGTTATAAATGTGTTTCAAATTTATATCATCTTGTTTAAATATTATTAAAAAATTTACGTTATCTCGAATTAATTGTTTTGGTATCTTAGAATATGTTTGAGTCAAATAAAAACAGTCGATATTTTTATGTCTACCCATAGAAAAATAATCTCGTATATTTATTTGGTTCTCACAAGTGACATCATCAAAAATAAACACTGAATTTTTCAACGCTTTAGTAGGAGGTATAACATCTTTATCCTCTTTAAACATAAATAGTTTAACACTCGGAACCAAGCTTAAAACTTTATCCAAAAAACAATATTTTGGTTGAAATGTTGTTTTAGAATATAGGTAAACATTTTGAAACTTGAGTCCATTTTGATGTAGTAATAAGCTTAACATTGTATTTGTTTTGCCGCAATTTGATGGTCCACATATTATACAGCGAATTGTATTAGGAAACAGCGAACTATGTCTGTTTTGTACTGATGGCGGTTCTATATTTAAATTGTTAATTGCTAATGTTACTGGTTGTTTGATCAACTTCATTGTCACTCATCTCTGTTGAAAAAAGATAAAGTCCTGTAATAAAATCTACATATTATATTTTATATAAAACAACTAAAACATAGTATATTTAAAGAAATGATACCATACACGTGTAAGCTCGGAATGCGTTGCTGTGTCACTGAAGATTTGTTTTCGTTTTGTTCAAATTACATCATTTGAAATTATTAAGATTATCGATGCGTGTTCATTCCTGTTACAGCTCTCGGAAAACAACGAATGGAATGTGAAGCGCTATGTTTTTATTTTGCTCAAATTACACCGTTTCAGATCACAAGACAATATTTAAGATTAATTATTGAAACTTCATTCCTGCTACAGCTCCCGAAGAGAACAGTAGTACTCATAGTTGATATACGTGATTATTTTTCTAGTCCATTTTATCATAATAAATATCGAGTTTTTGTACTTGGTAAGTATATTATTTTATAACAATGTGTTGTTTTAAATATAGCATAGATTTTATTTATTAACTATTTTTCTTTTTGTTTCAGAATGATGTCGAATCCTATCTTACCCAACGAAAATCCAACAAACCCTTTTTACTACGCGCAAGACGTGAACGGGTTCGTGGAAACTGAATTTCAGAAACTTTGCGAGGATTTAGCCCAAAAACAAGCAGCAGAATCAGCTCAAGCAACGAGTAAGGATATGAAAAAGAAGAAAAAATGCAATTTATCACTATTGAAGCCTGTTCCACCCCCAACTTCTACATCAACATCCTATGTTAGTTGTCAAGCAACTGGAAGGCGGCTTCATTTAATAAAAATAAATATTTACGGACTAAGCGGTGGAGAGCAAGATGAAAATATAAATAGTGATACTCCTAGTGTTAGTGCTCAGTATGTAGTCAAGGATAATTACGATGAAGTTATGGATGCTACAGAAAATTTGATTGGAAAAATAATGACAAAAATTACTCACTCCTGTACATACATGTGAACTAATGTTAAAATATGTATAATTTGTTTGTTATTATCATGATATAATTTATAGTGTTAGTTAATTAATAAAATAGTGTTTTTCTAGAATAAGGAGCTGTAGCATGAATCAATTACTTATTAAAACGTGGTTTATAGAACAAAACTATTTTCTTTTATTTCAAATAAATAATTTAACTAACTAATATTAAAAAAAATTTTTTACGTTTACTCAAACTTTTCAAGGGTTCGATTCCTTTAAAAGTGAAGTTATTTTTAAGTTTTGCTTAATATAACTTCACTTTAATTTCTCGATAAGGATATAATATTGTAATTGATGCTCTATATGAGCAAATTTTTAACGTTCCATCTTAGAATTTTATATTTTCATCACGCAATATGAAACCACCATCACTCTTATTAAATATAAATATAAAATTAAAAGGTAAAATAATAATACAAATATTTATGAGTAGTAAATCTTTATTTTCAATATAGAATAACATATTTGCTGTACATGAATAATAAAAGTGTACAAAAATGAATAACATAAAATCTAGTAAAAATTATTAACTACAAAATAGTACTATAATGCCCCCAAGGTAATGTTTTAAATTGCTTTTTTAAAATTTGTCTTTTATCATCTTCACTATTTAATACCAGTTTATTAATTTTTTGGGTATATACATTATGATTTTTAGATCTTATAACACACATATTCTTTCTGACTGATTGATTGTAGTATAAAACGTTTTTATATTTATTTATATCCAATCTTTTTGTAACAGATGTTGTCACTCCTTTAGCCTTTTTAATAGACATTTTTTGTGACTCAATACAATATAATTTTGCTCGTAAACCAACAAATTCAACAATAATATCTCCACCCATCTCATCTTTAAAAAACCCTGGAATTTTCATATTTGCTTGAGGGATATTGTAAACATTTTTTTCGCTAAAATTACTGGTATCAAAATATTTGATATTCTTCTTCATGTCAGAATAAAAATCATCAGTATATATGCGATATAGTAAGCTATCAGTATCAGTATAACAAAGTTCAATATTTTCTTCATATAATGGTTTCATTATAGAATAGTGGAACTTATATAAATGTGTTTTAGCTAACTCTAAAACAGTAAAACCCACATAAATTGGTCTATCCAAAACTAATTTTGTTTGTTCTAATTGGATTGCAACCAAATTATCTGAAAATATCGACAAACATTTAAAGTTAGGAGCACTGACATATTTTTCAGCACCAATAATCCTGTTTGTTTTATTATTCTTATCTGTCCATGTATTAACAAGTTTTACATTTACTTGTTTTCGTTTGTTTTCTATTGTTTTACCAAATATAGCATTGTTTTGTTTTTTGAAAAAGTCTTTTTCAAATTCAGACTCTGCTTTTTGTCTTAACGAGGTATTCAATTCAATATATGGTTTCAAAAATTCTTTTTGTTCAAATGATAGAATCCTATGAATTTTTAACAATTTTAGACCGTTCTTAAGACATTCTTTTAAATGAATGTAATGAATAACATAACAACATTTGTCGTATAAATTTGCAATAAGCTTGGCATTTTTTTGACCAAAAGGTATAAATTTTTCAGCAGCAAAAGGTAAATCTGAGTGAGCATCATGTATTTCAGAAGGATAACTGAGATCTACTTCGAGTATATAACCAATGTCACTATCAAGAGTAGCAGAATCAATATCAAAAGTTTCAATCTGTTCTTGGTTCAAAAATTTAAAATTACTTGTAGGAAGTTTCATCATCATTGCATAACCATACAAGTTCACACAGTCTAAATACACCAAAAAGCAACTTGATCTGTTGATATCATAGTCAGACATATATTTATTGTTTGCTTTAGCATATCTTAAAGAACACTGAGCTAGACCACCTCGTATACCTTTTTCAATCATTTGATACATCTCGACATCAGATATGAGGTCTAATTTTACGTTAGTATGCAAAAGCATTGCATCCCAACTTAAGGAAGGTGAAGAAACATAATAGCATGGATCTAAGCTATAGGTTGTTAAGCTAATTTTTCTGAATTTTTCAAAAATATCTGCCAGTAAGAGTACATCACATTTTAAATATAAATCTGTATATTCACCTAAATTTTTTATTTTAAAGGTTTTCCAAACTTTCAAAGCATGTTCATAATCTTTTTCTGAAACAGGTTCTGAAGTAAGTTTGTTAAAAAAATGTATTCTATTTGGTAACTCAGTTTCATCGTAACGTTTTAAAGAGTCTATATAATCATAACAGTACACACCCTTTCTGCAAATCAAATCAAATAAAGATGGATCACTGTAATATCTATGTAAGTTTACGAAGTCGTCTGGATGTAAAGATCTAGCTAATTTATCTAAGCTACAGCTAAGAAAATTAAAAGAATCAATGAATTTAAGTTGAGCAACAGTTTTTGAATCAACTGATATAAATTTCGTGAATGATATGTATTTTTCTTTATTTTTTGGAATAATATTAATACGACCGTCAATATTCGCTAACTCTTTAATAAAGAGATGGCAATCGTAATTACTTAAATTATGGAATATAATAGGTATAAAAGAACATTTCTTTGCACTCAAGTTGCAAATGTTGTGAGCTGCCCCTCTATATTCCCCTGTAAAATGATCATGATCTGCTACAATTTTATCTGTGGATGTAAATTTTTGTTTACATATATGACAAACTTTTGCATTATGAAAACATATCTTTTCATTTTCAGTAAGAAGTTTCATTGAATTATTCTCTAACAAAATTGCATGTAGTCGTTTTACATCATTTGAAATTGTTTCCACAAATTTTTGAGCACAGTTAGCTCCTATGTATGAAACCAATTCGTTAAGTTCAGGTTTAGACTCGCAACAAATATAATACGCAAAGCATGTGGCTTCATGAACCTGTATGGTTTCAGTATGCTCAGATTTACTTTTATCAGAATATTCTCTTAACAAACTTTCAAAATCACCATAAATCACAATTGGTATTCTTTGAGTTCTTTCATAATTATCAAAATACAATTTACTATTTTTATCTGGAAGAACAGTTTTAATTCTAGCACAATTATGTTTGCATAATTTTTCTTCTGAATTAAAATAAATGAAGCATTCCTCACACAAAAAAATTTTAGAGTTATTCTTAGTAAGTTGACTATGAACCAACCGTTCAAAGTTTTTTATCAAACAGAAATGTCTCTTATTACCTTTAGTAATATAAAGCAAATTAACATGTACAAGTTTACGCTTGTTGGTTTTGTATAGAGGTCCGTTAATATCACCATTTTTTTCTAAACTGTATACATTAACACTTATGTCAGAATTATTTTTTTCAAATATTGTAATATCCTCAAAAGATGGTGGAAATGACATACCATCTGTTTTTAAAACTTTTGAATAATGAGGATATGAAATAACTCTGTTACAGTTTTTATTGGTGGGATACATATGTGCTAATATACTCCACAAAAAACACTTATCATCATTATTTTTAATATTTACACAAGATTTAGTTTTCAGGATTTTTAAAGGTAGCGGAATATAGGACCCTGTTCTTAAAGGATTGTATTTATTAATGTTTAATTCCAAATTATTCAAAGAGTCAAAAGACCAGCCTGACTCTGAAAGTTCAAATTCTGATAATTTGGTGAGTAGATTTTTTACACACTCTAAATATATAGTCTTTATATTTGTAGATTGAAAAACTTGTATATATTTAGTGTTAAAAGATTTTAAAGATTTTTCATTATTTTTTGGTAATATGAAAGTCGCAAATAGTTCAAAATTTATTTTTAGAGCATTATGCTTGTCAAGACTTCTTTTTACTAAATTACATATCGTATTCACAACATCAGATAAAAATTGTTCAGGCAGCAAAATTTTTTTTGCTGGACATACACGATAGCTTATTATCCTGTTCTTAAAAGCAGTTGCAATTATTTGAACATTATCAAATTCTGTACGGAGTAAACAATTAGACTTGTGAATAAAACTTTTCTTATGTGAAAAGTATTTTGGTACAGTAATATTACAAATATCGCAAAAAATCATTATGAGTATATAATCGTTTTACGAGTATATTGTCAAAGTATTTGAAATTAGTCAAATGCAGTTAAAATATTTAAGCTGGATATAGTGTGGGTTTAACCCCTTTAAAATCTTCCTTAGCAGCGACGACCAAACGGTTCGCTGCTTGCCAAATTTCTGAGTTTGTATCCATGCTTGATTTAAAAGTAAAAAGCGCGTGACGCCATCTATTACCCGGGCTTATTTTTGATGCTTCAGCGGCGTTATAGATACGAAGTTCTAAGTAATAATCACTATCAGTTATTAACTTCTCCGGTTTTCTCTGGGTAGAATACCCAGATGCTGTTTTCCTAGTGATAAAATTTTTAAGCGGTTCAAGCTTTTGAACCACTTCTTCTTCAGCCTGAAAAAGAAAAATAATATTTTTAATTACTATAAACATTAAATCAGTTAACAAACATTAACTTCGAGTTGTTGGCAAGAATTTATTAACGGAAACCCCCAATAGCTATTTTTTTTCTTCAGTCCGAGAATCAAAGCCCGAGGACTTCAATCCATATTCAAACATACTAGCCTAATACTAACTAATACTTGAATAATTAAACTGACAACACTTTAAATAATGTAAAAAATATTACTATCAAAAAATGTGTAATATGTAATGTAATATTACACACTAGCTGACCCCCGCAACTTCGTTCGCGTAGATATAGGTTTTTATATAGGATCGGATCGGATCCCATAATTCTTTTATGTACTACTAACTAAATGTAGCTTAAGTTACTCCTTATAACATTAAAAGTTCCATTAAAATCGATCCAGCCGTTTCAGAGATTAGTTGGAACAAATAGACAGAACGACAAACATAAATTTAAACGCACGCCAGTTTAAAATAAGCCGTACGTACAAAGATCCGGGTCCCAAGTTATTGGAACCCACTAAATGCCTGTCATTTCTGAACTAAAAAACCTATGACCTTGAAATATTTACGGGACAATATATAAAGTACTACCTTTCTAACAAAAAAAGAATGAGTGAAATCGAACAACGCGTTAATGAATTACAGCTAAATACATGTTTTAACTTTCATCCCCTCTCCCTAGGGAACCGTGGTGAGTTTCGGGATAAAAAGTATCCTATAACCTACCTCGGAGTATAAACTCAAATCGTACCAAGTTTCATTCGAATCCATTCAGTAGTTTCGGCGTGATGCGCGGCCAAGATACAGACAGACAGACAGACAGACAGACAGACAGACAGACAGACAGACAGACAGACAAAAATGAAAAAAATTGCAGTTTTGGTTTCAGTATCGATTATAGAGTGCCCTCCATTAAAAATTTTCAAAATATCTTCAATGTACAGAATTGGATCTGTTACAGTTTTATTATATTATAGATTATAGATTTTAATTAATGTTACACAATTTTAAATATGTAACGTAATATGTAAAAAAATAAAATTTTATATTTTTTTGAATAATAATATCTACTGTAGAAATAAACTGTAATAACTCACCTCAGAATCCCATGAAGGACGTGCAGCAACCTTGACAGACTTTTTCTGAAGTGCTTTCTTACGTTTCACAGGTGGATCCGGTTCAGATTCTGTATCTGACTGCTGACTTTTTAATTTCTTCAATTTATTGAGTGATTTACGCTTTGAAGTTGGAACTATAGGTTCATCATCTGAATTAAAAGGATTACTACTGAAGTTTGAAGCCCTGTCATAGAAAAAAAAACATTTTTATAAATGATGTTACATCATAGTATTAACTACTTCTAGAACAATTAAAGATTTTTTACTGTAAATTAATTAAAACAATAATCTTACTTTTTAAAAATACTATTAGGGGGAAGCTAATTTAAAACAAAAACAATTTAAAAAAAAATGTTTCGCTATACAACTTTTATAAAAAATTTGTAAAAAATAAAAGTGAATAAAAAATACATACATACTGAAGCTTATTGAACAACTGCTTATTTGGAATTTTAAAAAAAATATTGTGTTTAGGAAACGTTTACTCGTTGGAGTGATCACAAGAGAAATGCGTAGTGAAAACTTTGCTTACAGAAGTTAATATCTTCTAATAGTCTACCAAAAAGTCAAAAGTTCATAGTATTATCATAGAACAATGACTCTTAAACATAAAGTAATTAGAATGAGATTTATAGGTCTCTAATTACATACATACGTAAGATGTTGCATACACTTTTAAGATTCCCTATTAGGAAACATACTGTAAATATGCATTCCTTGAGACATTAGACACCGAAAACGAATTACTTTTAGTTAACACATTATGGATCCCAACTATGCTTTGCTATTATTTTTTAATACTTACCTACTGTGTCTGTACTGTATTTAACATAATGCATATTTAAGCACTATATAATAGTGTTCATACGAGTTGAAGTAGTGTAATGCTAAAATATTATATAATAATATTTCATCAGTACTTACCAAAAGCGGATGGATTAATAATTTTATAAAAAATATCTCTTATTTAGAGAATAAAAAGTACACACATCACAACCATGTCAATTCCGTCTAAATGATTTTACAACCATATTTAATTTATTTAGAAAATTGTTAAAGTTGTTTATGGAATAGTACTCCATTCTAAAAGATTAAAGAAACAGAACGATTAGAGATTTCTTATTTCTAAAAATTGGTTCTGATTCGATCTGAGAGGCTTCAGCCAAAATTGATTATTTATTAGCATCTTCGGTAAACCCGAACCGTTCAGGTATTTTAACCATCCGATAAAGGAGTGTGGTTATTAATTTAATAAAGTAACATATCACATATTTAGGTACCTGGTCCAGTTAGCATGCTCTCGTCTTAAACTGACACCATTTGCCATAAATTGAGATGTGCGCTATATTATTTACGTTATGCAGATAAGGGTTTCTGTACAAAAATATAAATTCTTATAATATAGTAATGGATGGAAAGTATGACAGATAGCGATCTTATTAAACTTTCCAAGTCGACACCCTAACTAGTTGCATTGGTCAGGAATCAGGATCTATCAATATAATATCGCGCTTAAGAATGTGCTCTACTCATATGCACTCTACATTGAACGATCAACTATTGAATCATCGTTCAATGTAGAGTGATAATGATAAACAATAAAATCATATATTTAAATTGGTTGAGACATTGCGCGTTCAGTTAGTAACAACCAGATCATTCTCTTGTTACTGATTATCGTTCGATGTACCTAGAATGATAAACAATAAAATCGTATTTACATTAGTCGAGGCATTGCGCATCCAGTTTCAATAACAGGCTAAGCTATAATCTGCTGAACGATTGTAATCACTGAGTAGACGTAGTAAAATTGGGATTTCTGGGTCAAATGTCGCGAACGCGCGGTGCGTTCATCTAGACATTTGATCCAGAACTCCCAATTTTACCCTACTCTCTCCAGTTTATCTTCTATCTATCTATACATATAATAAAATCGTAGACTTGACGTATCTGTACATAAAATATTTTTACAAAATAATAACTGGGGGGTGTTAGGGATAAGTAATAGAACGTAAATAACAATTTTTGAAAATTTTGTCTGTTTGTCTGTTTATCTGTTTGTCTGTATGTTTGTGCGCGCATCACGCAAAAACTACAGAACGGATTGAAATGAAACTTGGCATGATTTAAGTTCATATTACGGAGTAACATACAGGATACTTTTTATCCCGAAATTCAGTATGGTTCTCTTGGGAGAGGGGATGAAAGTTAAAATGTGTACTTAGCTGTAATTCATTAACCCGTGGTCCGATTTCATTCATTCTTTTTTTGTTAGAAAGGAAATAGTTTAAAAATTACCGGGTAATCTTTGAAAGGCTGGATCGATTTTGATGGGACTTTCAGAGGTGGATGTTTACATTTTTATCTACCTAAACATCCACCATTGAACTTTTAACAGTTTCTAGCAAGGTATGAGCTCAAAGAGCTTAAGAAAAACAAAAGGTTCCCGCGGGATTCTTAATAAATCGGCCAAGTGCGTGGCGGGCCACGCGCAGTGTAGGTTTCCGTAGTCACAATCCTCGAAAAACAGATATAACTCCTTTAACCTGTGAACCCTACTTAGCCATGATAGTTTTCCTTTAAAATTGATTATATATACTACCGCTGTGAATTTTTTCAAGTTCCTATATACTGCCATTTGGCTGATAGAGGGGGGGGACACTTGACTCTAATAAAAATTAGCACTTTAAAACATCATATTTTACAAACGGATCTAAAAATCGAAAAAATGATGTTCCCACACCCACAATATTTTTAAAAGACCTATTCAACGATACCCCACACTATGGGGTAGACAGAGGAAAAAAAATTCATCCCCACTTTATATGTAGGGGAGCTACCCTAAAAAAAATATTTATAAAAATTTTAGTTCCACCACTTTGTCGGCGAAATTAATATTAATTATACACATGCTAAATCACAGACTTCTAGCACTAATAGTCTCTGAGATTAACCGAGGACGGACGGACGGACGGACAGACAGACAGACAGACGGACGGACGGACATGGCGAAACTATAAGGGTTCCTTGTTTACTACGGAACCCTAAAAACCGATATCCACGCCGAACGAAGTCGCGGGTGTCCGCTTGTTTATAAATATGAATAGCGATCAGTTAGTGTACGGGCAGTACTAATAAACATTTAGCTTCGAAACATTTCTTAGAACGTCCCTTGGTTTTCAACATTTGGATTTTCGCCAAGGAAAAGTCACAGTCTAAAGCAATACATATGCCCCAGCGTACTGGGTAATACGCAAGGCAATAAAATAAAGGATTTGTTACGACGACGGCAAAACTCTAATATTGGACAAACAACAACATAATAAATAGAATATAGATAGGCTTGGATTTTTTCCTCCTCGTGCGTGTAATAAAAGGGTTATATTGAAATCTTTTTTTCCAGTAGATATTCCACACATTCCATCAAATATTTTATGGAGGAGTACTAGGAGAACAGAGAAATATAGGAGTAGATAGAACACATAGATGTCAAATCGTCCAATATGCACAAGCACATACTATGGTACTCATCTTTCATTGTGCCCTGTGATTGTGCCATAATAGTTACAACATTTTTTGACAATTATTTATCTGTACTAGCATCTGCTGGCGGCTTCGCCCGCGTGGATTTCGGTTTTTAACCCCCGACGCAAAAACGACGGGGTGTTATAAGTTTGACGTGTCTGTGTGTGTGTGTGTGTATGTGTGTGTGTGTGTGTGTGTGTGTGTGTGTGTGTGTGTGTGTGTGTGTGTGTGTCTGTCTGTTCCCCTGTGGTGCTCAAACGGGTGGACCGATTTGAATGCGGTTTTTATTGTTTGAAAGGTGAACTAGTCGAGAGTGTTGTTAGCTATGTTTGATGAAAATCGGTCCCAGATGGCCGCCGCTACAAAATGGCGGATTACATATTTTTTCACAACTCCCTTAATATGGGTATCAAATGAAAGGGCTTGACTAGTAGAATAGCACTATGCAAATCCAAGATGGCCGCCGCCACAAAATGGCGAATGTCGGGGGTTTTTAAATTTTTAATTTTAAACAAATCTCGAGGGAATCGTGGATTTCCAGTTCCCGTTCTCCCTCCCTTTTCCTTCCTTTATACCGACTTTCAAGGAAGTTTGCTATAGTAATCTACCTATAGCTGTAGCTATAGATTTCGGGTTTGTAAATCCTGTGGGAACTGTGCATTTTTCCAGGATAAAAAGTAGCCTATGCGTTGCCAATGCATACAACACAGCAAACTATTGCAATAATGTATTGTGTGAGCGTGATTTACCTAAGAACAGTCAGCGCCTGGCGTTTTTGGAAGTTTATTTTAGTCCCACAGGAATACTTTTCCGGGATAAAAAGTAGCCTATGTGTTAAGTCATAAGTAGGGCATAGTCTATCTCCATTCAAAATTTCAGCCAAATCGGTTCAGTAGTTGCGGCGGAGAAGAGGAACAAACATACACACACGCACACACACATGCACACACAAACTTTCGCCTTTATAATATTAGTGTGATTACTTAATCTCAAACAACTTGTAGTCAGACACCCTAGAGTTCTTCTCAAGGAAGGAAGGAAGTTCCATTCTCAAGGAGTTAATAATAGGTACCAGTAGAAATGAGACGTACTCCGACTTGCGTTACATTCAAACAAAAGAAAGTCCTGCACAAACCGTCGACGAGATAGGGCGGAAGATCAGAACTTCAGTTAGTTCCAAATGTAAATTCTCAAAGTAAACTTCCGTCGCAGCCTCCCGGTTCCAAATTGAGTGTTTGCTACATTCATTGTGATTTCGAATGCGGGTAGTAATACGATTCATTAGAAGTAATGATACAGAGGATTTACCTACTACGAGAAATTGATTTAATTGATTACTACGAGAATTCATACATTGATATTGATACATCTTTTGGAAAAACATCTTACAGTAATATTCTCTTTTCTATGCAGTTCGTGGTTGCAGTTTGCATACGACTGTACGCTCGCTTGTATATGCTAATCATGATCAATAATAATTGCAAAAACCATTATCATTAACTAGGCGGTCACAGCTTTTATGCAACCAAAATTGTTGGCAAATAAATAGAAACAGAGTGAAAATTATTATACAGATCGTGATTTCGAACAGTATGCTTAGTCTTACTTTGCAAAGCTCGAAAACTTTACTAAATACTACTACGATCTAAACACAACGACTTCAGAGTAAAATGAACCTATAACTTCTTCTTCTTAAGGTTAAAGTTCGCTAATACATTCATCATTCGAAAACAGCCAGCGCCCCAAGCAGAAATGTTGTAAAATAAATACTCAAATTATTGAATTACGACTTTAAAATAACATTCTTTAGGTTCATTTTGCATTACATATTACAGTTTCTCGATACGTAGTATTTGATAAAGTTTTGGAGGTGCGCAAACTCAGAATACCTAAACAGATTTTTTAATAAACTTACCGACAAACCTATATTTTATTTATGGGTACATAAAATATTTAGGATAATTATTCTAATACAATAATTTATGTTAAGACATAATATCATCAATCTTGTAAGTACGTAAAAATCTGTTGAAAATCAATATATTATTTGCGTCATTTCCGATGGAAAACGGACTGATTCCATTTATGTTATGCTTTTCAGTCTATAGAGAGCTTATTTCATACGAGCGGATACCCGCGACTTCGTTCGCGTGGATATTGATTTTAATAATCCCGTGGGAATCATTTTGTTTTTCCTATGCTTCTTTGAGCTTAAACCTTGCTAAAAACTGTTAAAAGTTCACTGGCGGATGTTTAGGTACATCAAAATGTAAACATCCGCCAGTGAAAGTCCCATCAAAATCGGTCCAGCCTTTCGAAGGTTAGCCAGTAATCTTTGAAGTATCTTCTTTCTAACAAAAAAAGAATGAATGAAATTGGACCACCCGTTAACGAATTACAGCTAAGTACACATTTTGACTTTCATCCCCTCTCCCAAGGGAACTGTGCTGAATTTCGGGATAAAAAGTATCCTATATGTTACTCCGTAGTATGAACTTAAATCATACCAAGTTTCATTTCAATCCATTCAGTAGTTTTTACGTGATGCGCGCACAAACATACAGACAAACAGACAAACAGATAAACAGACAAACAGACAAACAGACAAACCGACAAACAGACAAACAGACAAAAATTTCAAAAATAGCTTTTTTACGTTCTATTACTTATCCCTAACATCCCCCAGTTATTATTTTGCAAAAATCTTCAATGTACAGATACGGTAATTCTACGATTTTATTATATGTATAGATTGAGTCGAGATTACCATAATTGGATGTTGAGTCAATTTCGCCGCCGCCCGAATGCATAATACATTAATACAATATTACATTTCGCAATTCAGTATCAGACACCGGACAGGTGCCACATTGAGTTTGAATTATCATATTTATACCAAGAGCAGTCGAGCAGTCCAGTTGCTGCCTGATATTTCACCTGATGTACCATTTCAATCCATGTGCGGAAGCTAGAGTACCTACTTTGGTCATATTATGAGAAATGCCAAATATGACCTCCTGCAGTTCATAATTCAGGGGAAAATAGCTGGAAGAAGACCACCTGGCCGTAGAAGAACGTCCTGGCTGAAGGATTTTCGTCAATGGTACGGGAAAAGTACCCGATCTTTGTTCCGTGCAGCAGCATCCAATGTGTCTGTGTGTGTGTCTGTGTGTGTGTCTGTGTGTCTGTGTGTGTATGTGTGTGTGTGTGTGTGTGTGTGTGTGTGTATGTGTGTGTCTGTGTGTGTGTGCGTGCGTGTGTGTGTGCGTGTGTGTGTGTGTGAGTGTGTGTGTGTGTGTGCATGTGTGTGTGTGTGTGTGTGCATGTGTGTGTGTGTGTGTGTGTGTGTGAGTGAGTGAGTGTGTGTGTGTGTGTTGTGTGTGTGTCTGTGTGTGTGTGTGTGTGTGTGTGTGTGTGTGTGTGTGTGTGTGTCTGTTCCCTCGTAGCGCTCAAACGGGTGGACCGATTTGAATGCGGTTTTTTTTGTTTGAAAGGTGAATTAGTCGAGAGTGTTGTTGGCTATGTTTGATGAAAATTGGTCCAACATGGCCGCCGCCACAAAATGGCGAATGTCGTGAGTTTTTAAACTTTTAATTTATACTTGTCATTAGTTATTATTGGCAAAACGCAATGTTCGAAGACTTTACTCTTTAGATAGTGAGGGAACCTATATATATGATAGTCCATAGCCATGGGCTACATAAGGTGTCTGGGTCATTCAACGGGCGATGCGATAGAGAAGCTATACTTGGTAGGTAGTATCCCTGCGGATTAAATCAAAATTGAATAGATCCGTAAGAGAACCAAAATTACCGACTTAGTCGCGAAGCTGATGTCAAAGTATGCAACCTCTATTCGCGTGCGGCTGGCTGACTACATTAGAAGAAAAATGGTTGTTGTTCGCGCCGCGATGTATTTTACTTCCCGACTGGTAACCCCGCGGCCGACCAATAGGAGGACAGCACGTCGTCAGAAGATGTCATACGATACGATACCTACGATCAACGCCATCCACTTAATATGTGTTCACATCAAGTTGAATAATATCGCTATCCATTGTGCATAGAATTAAACATGTGAAGCAGACAAAAATAGTTATTTATTCACCATCATCACCAACAAAATTGGCGACCGTGACAGGACCTGCAGTGTTCGGACACCTAACAAGAAATACCTAATGGATGTGGCCTGCCTATATCATCTCAAGTGAGCCCGTTCCTTTTCTTTGTCCACTTCATAACCGCCGGTCCTCTTCAATCTGTGCTTTCAATCTTGCCTACGGCCTAATAGGCACCTATTTTAAAACTATAGACCTAACAATACTAACTAGGTACTTAGCCAACATTTCATTATTGCAACATCACAATTTCATCAAACGTCAACATCATACATAATAATTGTTAAAATATACCTACCTATATATGTTTATTTTACACGTAATTAGCATCATTTCTTTCCCCATTTCTTTCCCCATGTTCGTTTTAGTATAATCTAAAGTAATTTAGCTGTCCCATGCTCGATCTTTCTATTGCATAACAAGTGCATGCGACCTACAGCGTAGTGTAAATATCAATTTCAGCGACTCAAGCGCTTCTTATCTCGCATCGTCCGCCGCATACTGCAACTGCGTGTGCGCTTGCATCGGCTGGCGGCCTTGACCGTGGCCGCGCCGGCCAGCCTGCCTCACCGGCCAGCCGACCTTGAGTCATCGGGCGCTCAGTGCATCGAATATAGGAGCGTATCGTACCATTTTTATTACCTACTTAGTACTTAACTGTTTTCGTGACATCACACGTTTAAGATGTCGGAAGATGAACAGAGTTTTGATACTAACCTGAAAGATTTAACATCGAAACGTAGCTCATTTAAAGGCCGACTAACTAAGTTTAAAAATAGTTTAGAAATTTTATCTAGTTGTAAACCGATTCCGCCAGTGGAAATTAGCAAATTATCGATTAAGTTGAGCCGGTTTGAAACTTTGTTTTCGGAGTTCGATGAGCTACAAACGCAAATAGAAGTTCTTAATGTAGAAAATCAGGATGCGGAATTGGATATTCGCGAGACTATTGAACAAGATTTTTGCTACTGCATAGCCACGGCTCAGCAACTATTAGAAGGTCATTCCTCGCCTAAGAAACAAGGCAACTCTGTGAATTCATGTCATGGTAACGGCGATTGCGAGGGATTATTAGGGTTCAAGTTACCAACTATTAAAATTTCAAACTTTGATGGGTCGTATTATAAATGGTTAGAGTTTAAGGACACCTTTGTTTCACTAGTTCATGAAAATAGTAAAATAAAGGATGTTCACAAATTTTATTATTTAAATTCTTATCTAGAGGGAGAGGCCGCGCGCGTGATAAGTAACTTGGAAGTTAGTGATAAAAATTATAGTAAAGCGTGGCAGCTTCTTTGCGAACGATATGATAACAAACGTCAACTAATTAATAACCATTTAAAGGCTTTGCTTAGCATAGACACAGTTCGTGAAACAGACAAATCTCTGCGTTTTGTCATAGATCATGTCACTAAAAATCTACGCGCCCTTCACACATTAGGGTTGCCCACCGAGAGTTGGGACATGCTTATAATTTATCTTATTTCACAAAAATTAGATCCAGCCACAATCTTAAAATGGGAAGAAAGCCGAAGCACTCTAAATGATATCCCTACTCTAAGTGACTTCTTCCAATTTCTTAAAAGTAGAGCAGATGTGTTCGAGACAATTAAAAATAAACGTCGCACCTCCACTGATCCCTCGCCTAAGAGTAAGAAGGAGTTTACCAAGTCATTTTCAGCTTCAAGTTCTCCTTCTCCCTCAAAGGTGAGTCCTGCTTGTCCTGTATGTAAAGGTAAACATCGTATATATGAGTGCTCAACTTTCAAAAATAAATCAGTCGAAGATAGAATTGCACTTGTGTCTTCTTTGAAATTATGCAGGAATTGCTTGCGCCGGGATCATAGCGTGGATAGCTGTAGGCTCCCTGGTTCCTGTAAACAGGTGACGGGGGATGGTGGACGGTGTAACCAGCGGCACAATTCTCTGATTCATGCCTGTACCTCTGAAAGTGAAGCGGAATCTGTAACATTAGAGTCCGTTGCGATGTCATCACTGTCGGCAGCCGAATGCCTACTGTGCACTGCATTGATTGATGTGTCTAATCCCTCCACTAATGAGAAAATAACAGTGCGTGCTCTTCTTGATTGTGGAAGTCAATCTTCATTCATAACTTCTTCTATCAAACAAAGACTTGGGTTGCCGTCTCAAGAAACAGACATCAAAATAATTGGTATTGGTGATACCAAACTAAACATTCTCACACAACGTTGTTTAGTCCACATAAAATCAAAACTTACTTCCTTTAACACAACTCTATCTTGCCTTGTCTTACCTAAGCTCACTGGTAAATTGCCTAAGGTTGCTTTTGATGCCAGAGGCCTTAATATTTCTAAATTTCAGTTAGCTGATCCATCGTTCAACGTGCCCTCTGACATCGACATGATTTTGGGTGCAGAGCTGTTTTGGTGTATTATTGGCTCTGAACAACATTCTCTTGGTGAGCACAACCCTATCTTACGGAGCTCCAAGTTAGGATGGCTCATAGCTGGTCCTATAGGCTCTACGAAAAAAATATCTAAATCAAGGCCCACTCAAGAAATAAGTTGCAATTTAGCTTGTTGCAATTTAGACTTATCTAATGAAATAACAAAATTCTGGGAATTAGAGAAAGTGCCTACTAAGACCAGCTATACCGAAGAGGAGCGTCTTTGCGAACAGCACTTTCTTCAAAACACTCGTCGCTGTGACAATGGCCAGTTTTGCGTGAAGCTCCCACTTCGTTGCAGTAAGGATTGCTTAGGGAACTCTTACGCACTGGCAGAACGCAGATTTTTTGCCCTTGAGAGGCGCTTCAATAAGCATCCTTTGCTTAAGCAATTATACGTCAATTTTATAAGGGAGTATGCAGACCTTAAGCATTTATCTGTATACGACAAAACCCCATCGGAGTCGTCGTACTATTTACCACATCACCCCGTTCTGAAGTTAAGCAGCGAATCAACTAAGCTCAGAGTCGTCTACGACGCCTCGGCCCGGACTACGTCAGGGTTTTCGGTTAATGATCTTCAAATGATCGGTCCTAACATTCAGGACTCATTGTTCAACATTTTGGTTCGCTTTCGTCAACATAAATTTGTTTTATCAGCCGACATTGAGAAAATGTATAGAAGCATTATAGTAGACGAATCAGATCGCGATCTACAGTTGATTCTATGGCGAGAGAACGAATCTCAGCCTTTGACTACTCTGCGGTTAAATACTGTAACCTACGGTTTCTCTAGTTCTAGCTTCCTCAGCACCCGATGCTTGTGGCAGTGTGGAGAAGAGTGCGGGGACGCTGGAATTAAGAAAATTATTCAAAATGATTTCTACATAGACGACTTGTTAACAGGTGCCCAGTCTGAGGACGAGCTCTGTCATATTCAGCGCGCTGTAAGTGAGGCGCTTTCTGCAGGTGGATTCCATTTACGGAAATACCGTTCTAATTCCACATTCGTAGAATCGAACTTAGTGCATGAATCTACATCCAAGGGGCTGAGGAGTTCTGATGATACTCTCACTATTAGTAATGCTACTAGCACTCTTGGAATAGGTTGGACATCATCGTCTGATGAGCTAAGTTTTCCAGTTAAAACTTCTCAAACAGATGTAATTACAAAGAGAACAATTTTATCTTCCACTTTCAAGGTGTTTGATCCCCTCGGGCTACTATCTCTTTGTATTATCATACCGAAAATAATGATTCAAAAGCTTTGGGCAGAATCAAAGCTTGGATGGGATGATCAAGTTCCTCCTCACATTGAGTCTGATTGGTCAAAATTCATTAAGGATCTTGAAGGCATTTCTAATTTGCATATTCCCAGACGCGTCTTGATAGATGATCCCGTTCGTGTTGAGATGCATTGCTTTTGCGACGCATCAGAGCAGGCATACGGGGCCTGTATTTATTTAAGGTCTCTAAATAGCAAGGGTGAAGTGCAGGTGCATCTACTTTGCGCGAAGTCACGAGTATGCCCCATCAAACGCCAGACGATTCCGCGTTTAGAGCTTTGCGGAGCTCTCTTGGGCGCCCAGCTGGCAAATACAGTTACACAAGCTTTAAGATGTCAAATAGACCGCCACACCTACTGGACGGATTCCAAGGTCGTTTTAGGTTGGCTGCAAACTGCTAAAACACCCAAAACCTTCGTCGCCAACAGAATAACATCTATTAGTGAAATTTCAGATCCTAGTTCGTGGCGTTATGTCCCTACATCTCAGAATCCTGCTGATCTCGTTTCGCGTGGTGTGCAACCCTCATGCGTGCCTCTATGTTCATTGTGGTGGCATGGACCGACTTACCTTTCAGAGCCAGAAGCGTCTTGGCCCGCACCAGAGCGTAGCAATGCCAACCTACCGGAGATCAAGACGCTTGCGGTGAAAACCCAGGAGCCTTTCTTTGACATAACTAGAATTTCAAGACTACCTTTTTTAAAACGTACCTATGCCTGGGTGCTTCGATTTGTTAACAACGCAAAAAATCCAAAAAATAAATTTACTGGTCCATTACAAAGTTCTGAGCTTGAAAATTCTATGTGTGTCTTAGTAAAGATTTCTCAAGGAGAGTCTTTTGAAAATGAACTGAAGCTTTTGTCCCAAAATAAGCAACTTAAATCAAGTTCAATTCTAGCGTCATTGAACGTTTTTGTTGATGCCAAAGGTGTGCTTCGAGTAGGTGGCCGTCTTTCTATGTCCGATTTCCAATATGACAAAAAATATCCAATTCTACTGCATTCTAATAGTCACCTAACAAAGATTTTATTTCACGATGAGCATATTCGCCTGATGCATGCTGGTCCCAGTCACCTGTTGGCTTCTATCAGAAATACATTTTGGCCCATAGGTGGCAGGGACCTGGCCAGGCGCACAACTCGGAAATGTTTAAAATGCCTGCGATTCAAGGGGGAAGGCATGAGTAATATGATGGGAAATTTACCTGCGGAGCGTTTGTCAAACAATTTTCCTTTTAACATAGTCGGTACAGACTTTGCCGGGCCTTTCTTGATTACCGATCGCAAGGGAAGAGGTGCCAAGATAACTAAATGCTATTTGTGTATATTTATATGCTTCACATATAAATGTACACACTTGGAGGCAGTTAGCGAGCTTTCTACTAATGCGTTTTTACTCGCCCTTAGGCGCCTAATATCGAGAAAAGGCGTTCCGGCTCAGATCTGGAGTGATAATGGCCGAAATTACGTCGGTACCGCTCGCGAATTAACGGATCTGTTAAAATCTAAGGAGTATCAAGATTCTGTTTTAAATTTTGCTTCCAAACAAAACATTGATTTCAAATTTACCCCTGCGTACGCTCCTCATTTCGGTGGGCTGTGGGAGGCTGGCATAAAGGCCGCTAAATTTCATTTAAAGAGAGTTATGGGAACAACACATTTGACATTTGAGGAACTATCCACATTGTTTGCACAGGTTGAGGCAATCCTCAACAGCCGGCCCCTTTGTCCTCTCAGTCCTTCTCCTCATGATCTCCAGTGTCTTACACCCGGGCACTTTTTAATTGGCAGGCCACTTACGTCACTGCCAAGTCCTTCCTTTCTGGAGATCAACGTGAATCGCCTCGATCGCTTTCAACGACTGGAGCAGGCGCGCCAGCATTTTTGGAAGCGGTGGTCCAACGAGTATGTGGCAGAATTACAACAACGCACTAAGTGGCGCACGAGATGTGCATCCCTAAAGGTACACGATTTGGTACTATTGAAGGAGCCCAGCGCGCCACCGCTATGCTGGCGTCTCGGACGAGTGACTCAACTGCACCCTGGCGCCGATGGTATAACCCGTGTTGCCGATATTACCACTGCTCAGGGCACCGTGCGACGCGCCCTTAACCGCATCTGCCTGCTGCCTTCTTCTTCTTGAAACCTCACTTTCAAGGGCCGGGAGGATGTTCGCGCCGCGATGTATTTTACTTCCCGACTGGTAACCCCGCGGCCGACCAATAGGAGGACAGCACGTCGTCAGAAGATGTCATACGATACGATACCTACGATCAACGCCATCCACTTAATATGTGTTCACATCAAGTTGAATAATATCGCTATCCATTGTGCATAGAATTAAACATGTGAAGCAGACAAAAATAGTTATTTATTCACCATCATCACCAACAGTTGTCAATCAGATATTACGTTGGGGTCCCAAGGTACTTTACTCATTTCATTTGCGCCGCAAATGTTTCAAGCGTTACCTATCTCAGTTCTTATAATTACATTTCGTTCATAATCTGGTAATTAGAATAATTTTGTTAGACTTTAGCAAATAAAAAAAGTTTTAGGACCTTATTCGTATCGGCTTGAATGAGTCATGTTGTCATAATATAACCCCCGTGTGCTAAAATGAGGTGTAAACATTTGTGTTTAAATCATATTATAAACCTGCAGAATAATGCTTAGAAACTTTGAACATAACACGTACATTAGAACACAGAGACCAACTAGGTATATTTAAGCTACGTCTATGCTACATCACTACGAACCATTGAGTTATAGACCATAGAGATGAAAACCTCAAACATCGGGCGTCCAAAAACACGTTCCGACTTCTTTTTTAAAATAAATTTTACGTTCTACTAGTGTAAAGTCGCAACTACATTTGATGGTGAATAAAAATTGTACCTAGCGCATGATACACGAGTTCAAATATATACTAAACTTTGAACTCTTGAATGGAACTAACTAAAATATTTTTACAGAAATCTGACAAACTCGACAAATATTAGTAACTAGCTGATGCCCGTGGCTTCGTCCGCGTAGATTCATAGAAATCTCATACAAACTTTCGATCCCTGTTTAACCCCCTTAAGGGTCGAAATCCTTTCTTCGCGGATGCCTACGTCATAATGGCTATCTGCATGCCAAATTTTAGCAGGATCCATCCAGTGGTTTGAGCTGTGCGCTGAAAAATCAGTCAGTCAGTCACCAGCTTTTCCTTTTATATAATACTAGATGATGCCCACGGCTTCACCCGTGTGTATTTAGGTTTGTAAAAATCTCGTGGGAACTTTGATTTTCCAGAACAAAAAGTAGCCAAAACGGAAATATCCGTGGGATCCTTACGATTTCGGAATGCAATTCCTTACAGCATCAGGGTTGGACATCATTGGACATGTACCTACTCGAGGTCATTCAACAATAAAGTCTTTAATTGGTATCCCCAATATCAATTTAAATAACCGACAGTGGCTAAATCCCATTAGTTTTGGGGATCAGATCCCCTACAGCATCATGATTGAGGAGTTGGAATTCAAATTTTATGTAGGACAGTGTTGCAATGTATTTCTATCGATTAAAAAAAAAATTACGCAAATCGATTTAGAAATCTCGGAGATATCGGTGTACATAGGTAGAAAAACACAACTCCTCCTTTTTTTAAAGTCGGTTAAAAAAGTATCCTATGTTACTCCCTGGTTAATTCTCTACTTGTATGTGAAAGTCCCGTCAAAATCGGTTCAGCCGTTCCAAAGATTAGCCCGTTCAAACAGACAGACAGACAGACAGACAGACAGACAGACAGACAGACAAAAATTTTAAAAACGTGTGATTCGGTTATAGTATCGTTATCAGTTTATCGGTTATCGTTCAAATAACCATATGAGCTTAATATGAGGTAGTTATTTCGATATTACAGACAGACACTTCAATTTTATTTATTAGTATAGATTTAGATTGACTCTAATTCTTTGACTTTGATTGATTGATACTAGGAATAAAACTTCGCTCGACAGAAACTTCACTAAAGATAGTTTTGCGGGTCATAGCCGCCTCTATGCACATACAATCTGACATCTCTCTGGTTAGGAATTATTTAATCATGCGTTTAAGTGCAAACGTTATGTAGTTAGTAATTGAATTAACGTGCAATTAGCTAGGTGCTTTAATGTTTTCACTTAATTGCATACTACCAGTAACATTGAAAAGTAATTACCCACATATTATATCGCAATCTAGTTATATTAATTGAGGTGTGTTGTAGAAACTCTATAACTAAGTATACCTACCACATTTTTTTCCATGGGCAATGGACATGACTTGAAAAATGCCGGACTTCCATACACACTTTCATCGACTATAATGGAACGGAACTTCCAATAATCCTTTCTTAATAAGTGTTCACAACATAAAAGGGATCTACTACTTAAACGAATATTTTTAAATGGTTTTTATTTTACGGGTAGTTGCGATGTCTATCCCGTAAGCATAGTAGTATCGCCTATATCTAGTTCAAAAAAGTTAATTGCCATAAAAATATATTATCAAATATAGAAGGGCCTTATGGGAGGAAAACGCGTGCCAAACTTGTGTACACTTGTACACAAGTTTTCTAAACTCAGGTACGCACCGAGATTTTGGCGTAGTGTATCTTATAGTTTAGGGCCTGTTTCACCACCTTCTGATAAGTGTCGGATAGCTTATTCACAACTTTTGTCACTTGGCATAAAGTAAAAAAATGACAAAACTTACATTTAGGATATCCGACATTTATTAGAAGGTGGTGAAACAGGCACAAAAATAATAGTGAAAGTGCCATTTTGCGCTATTTCGAACTGTAGAAAGGAAACATTTCTTTTTACATGTAAGTGTAAAATTGGCATGCGTGAATTATTAGTAAACAGTGGTGATCGCCGATCTACCCCTTTAAATGTCTGTGTAATAAGCGATATGACACATGCGGAACCCTATGACACATGGAGCGAGGTCCGACTCGCACTTGGCCAATTTTTGAATATATTTTTTATTTTACGTGAGCACGACAGCGTTTACTGGGTAAAACGGTAATGAAACAAGATCGTCCGAGGGGTGGAGAATTACTCGTGTAACGCTAAGCCCGTGGGATTACGGGCGCGGCGACAGGCCATTTGTTGCTACGACATTATGTAATTGTTGTTGTCTCTCTGACCTTGCTCGCACTTTCTGCGCTCGTGAAATTATAGCAATAGGCTTTTTGAAGCGTAGAGATTCTTAAACGCACGTTTGGGATGTGAACAAAGAATGAATGTTGAATAGAAGCAAACGTTACTTTGCAGAAGTTCTTGACAAGTACCTATACAATGAAAAACAAAATTATTTTGCTATAATCCACCAAAAGTGACAGTAAGTTTCAACACCACACAAATCCACCACAAAATAAACTCGACGATGACGACAAAGAATGAATTAATGATAATTAATTATTTATCTAAGGATGTATTATTGTGGAGCGGAACTAGGGAACGGTATCTACGGAGTAGCGGAGAGTGGCGACGATGGCGGCCAGTATCAAGCGCAGCCCGAAAAAAAATCTTAATAAAAATGAACAAAAATTTCCATAATGTTTCATTATCATTAATTTATTGAAGTGCGCGTGACAATGCGAGTCTTACGGCCAGTTTCTCGTACATTCAAAATCTGACTGATTAACTAACAGATTGTCACAACTCACAATTAACAATCGATTAACAACCCTTGGATTTCTCAAACGCAAATCATTGGAAAATGTAATCTATTGATAACTGTTGCTTTATTTTTTCTTGTGGCCCGCCCGCCTCCATTCGTGTTTTGTTTCTTTCTAGAACCTAGCTTTATCCCTTTCGTGCGATAAACTTCAAACGATAAGGCCGGCCTCACACAGCCGGAATGAACGCCGGAATTCAGAATCTTAATTCCGAATCTGAATTCAGAAAGCCCAGAAATGCATACAATTTCACTGTTCCCCACACACATTTAGATTTTTTCAAATTCTTAATTTTTCAGATCGATCTGACAAAATGTGTCTGAGGCCGGCCTCACACAGCCGGAATTCAGGCTGTGTGAGGCGGCGTAAGCTGTCAAAGTCATGTCAACGGTCAATATTGTTGAAGTTTTGGAGTTTTGTTTCACAATAATCATGAAAATTATAACTATTGCTACTTAATTTTATCACAAGTTGCAAATTTCGTTGATTCGTTCGTCCCATAGATTATTTCGAAAAAAAGATTAAAATTTTTTTCGAAATAATCTAGAGACCATTTTGCAAACATCCTCAGCTGACGATTAAAAAAAGAATCACGCAAATCGGTTCAGTAATCTCGGAGAAATTGGTAAAACAAGTAAATTTATATAGAAAAATACCTCTGAGTGGGTTGGATGACGTTACACGCTGGAACGCCGCGTGAAACGAAATTAGCAACTTTAAAGTTCCATAACTTTTTCAGTTTTTGAGATAATTTAATAATTCTTTCAGATTTTTGTTTTATTTTACTTAAATTTTTATAATAAATTAAAAAATATATATTGGAAACTTGTCCATTGCTATAACCGGCGGTTAGTTAGAGATAGATAAATCCGTTGACAAATTGTTAGTTGAGTCTTTTCAGCAATCCAATCACATCTAAATTGAGAGATAACAGTTTTTTAACAGTCGGTTGCGTGATTTATGCGTATGAGAAACTGGCCGTTAGGCAAGTTTATTAAAAAATAATAATATAGGTATATTTTTCGCTCAATTTTATACGATAAAAATAAATATATAAGTAGGTTTAACCTACGCGTAGTTAAATGTTATTCCCGAAGTAAAATGTCAATTTCCCTCGCATTAGAGGTTCCGAGGGTCGGAGGGCAACCGGGTAGATGGGAGGGAGGAAAGGAAGTTGTTTTCTAATAACATGGCGGGCTTTCCGTCCTGTAATGAGTTTCAGCTTTCCCGCTTGGAGTATTACGCTTTCGACATCTGTTTACCGGCCATTTGTATTGATTGGTTTCTCTACTGCCTCGTTGGTCTAGTGGTTAGCATATTCAACTGCAGATTACGAGGTTCCGGGTTCGATTCCCGGGTCGGATAAAAATTGTTAGGTATTGGGTGTTTCTGTCAAGAAATTCTCTATGCCAGCCCGGAGTTGGTAGTTGGCGGTGTTTCACCTCCGTGCTTCGGAGAGCACGTTAAGCAGTCGGTCCCAGTTATTATCACTATCAGGTGTCAATAGTCGTTAAAATCCGCCAACCCGCATTAGAGCAGCGTGGTGGGTTAAGCTCATAATCCCTCTCTCCTATGAGAAAGGAGGCCTGTGCCCAGTAGTGGGACGTTAAAGGCTGTAGTTGTAGTGGTGGTTCCTTTACCATCTACGATGGCAATAATATTAACTTAATCTCTTAGACAGACGTAAAGCGCGACGGCGACGTGTGTAAAGTGGCGGATAGAAATAAATAATAGAGCCTGAACAGCTCAACGGGATAGAAGCGAATTGAAATCAGGAAGGTTCAAACCTAAAGAAATCCTAATAATAAGGCACTAGAAATGCTGAGGACGCGGACGTCGCAAGCGCAACGATGTATACGGTAAGCGAATGGATACAACGATGTGTGAGGTAAGCGAACGATGCAACGCATTTGCAACCTTAACGCGCTAATCCTACGGCTTTATTCTGTCTGCACAGCATTGAGCGTAAATGTGTTTGCGTGATGCGTACAACTATGCTTGTGTATGTAGTAAGGCAGCAACATGCATTCTGTATAGTTTGAAGTGGTAAACAGCAGTTCTAATGCCCTTAATATTAGGATTTCTGTGTTCAAACCACCTACTCCTTACACAGTTTTAAGTTTAATTTAGAAGAAAAGGGGAATATTATTAGTTTTTACAAACTACATAAACTACATATTATATAATAATTACAAGCTACACTTTTTTTCTAAACCAGAATCAACCATTACTATACATTGTATATATTTTTTGTTACAATAACCGTCTGTAAGGCGCCATTGAAAAAAAAAATTATATTATAAAAATATAAAATCATTTTCAGTAATTCTACCCGAGCGAGTCTATTTTTAACCCCCAACGCAAAAACGACGGGGTGTTATAAGTTTCACGTGTCTGTGTGTGTGTGTGTGTGTGTCTGTTCCCCTGCGGCGCTTAAACGGGTGGACCGATTTGAATGCGGTTTTTTTGTTTGAAAGGTGAATTAGTCGAGAGTGTTGTTAGCTATGTTTGATGAAAATCGATCCAAGATGGCCGCCGCTACAAAATGGAGGATTATTTATTTTTTCACAACTCCCTCAATATGGGTATCAAATGAAAGGGCTTGACTAGTATAATATCACTATGCAAATCCAAGATGGCCACCGCCAAAAAATAGCGAATGTCGGGGGTTTTTTAAATTTTCAATTTACACTTGTATCAATGGGTTCCTGAATGGTTCGAAAACACAATAATTATCGGGTAGGTACAGGTAGCCCGCCGGGTCTCGGTAGGTGGCGTTGATGTCATTATATTGTCACCGGGCAGGATGATGTTTGCCAGGTCCGCTAGTATACTATGATTAGGTACAAGTGGCACTTTCTTCAGAATCAATCATTACTATACATTGTATATTCATTTTTTTTTTTGTCACAATAACCCTGTCTGTCAGACGCCATCGAAAGAAAAAAATTATAAAATCATGAGCGAATCCATTTTACGTCCATTTTAATGCCGAGGCGAGTCACGAATAAAGGCCAAACTGAAAATAGATCAGTAGATTGCAGTGAGTGTACCGATAAAATATTAGTAAATCATTATAACATGCAATGCACTTGTTTACACCACTTGCTGAAATTGCTACTTCTTTGGAACTATATGAGCAGCGAAATAATGTACCCCAGCACGCGATCTTGCTTATGCCTGCAGTAGGGTTGCCAGTCATCACACTAATATTATAAAGGCGAAAGCTTGTGTGTGTGTATGTTTGTTACTCTATTACGTCGCAACTACTGAACCGATTTGGCTGAAATTTTGAATGGAGATAGATTATGCCGTGACTTGACACATAAGCTTGACGACCTCCCTGGCGCAGTGGTGAGCGCTGTGGTCTTATAAGTGGGAGGTCTCGGGTTCGATTCCCGGCAGGGGCAATTTGGGATTTTATAATTTCTAAATTGTCTCTGGTCTGGTCTGGTGGGAGGCTTCAGCCGTGGCTGGTTACCACCCTACCGGCAAAGCCGTGCCGCAAAGCGATTTAGCGTTCCGGTACGATGCCGTGTAGAAACCGATCAGGGGTATGCATACCTGTTCCAAGTTAACTCGCTTCCATCTTAGACTGCATCGTCACTTACAATGACGTGAGATTGCAATCAAGGGCTAACTTGTAATTGAATAACAAGTATAAAGTTCGTAAACTAAAACCCGACTACGCAAGCGAAACCGGAAATCGCGGGGCAAGCAGCTAGTGGCGCCATCTGTTATGTCTATCCCAAACTATCCCAAAACCTCACAATGGCACCGTAAGCTGCACTCACACAAAGACATGGTATACTTAAAAGCGGTCGGACTAACCTGTATTGATACTTTGCGTTCCAAATTCAACGCGCTAATAAAATAAAATTTTAGATCTTAGTATATCTTATATTTGCTTTTTTTTAATGTTCGATTTAGGTAAGTATATAATTATTATAAAGATGTTGTGTAATCGTTTATACTTACACATAACATCTCTAAGAATTAAATACA
This sequence comes from Melanargia galathea, assembly GCA_920104075.1. Lineage (NCBI taxonomy): Eukaryota > Metazoa > Arthropoda > Insecta > Lepidoptera > Nymphalidae > Melanargia > Melanargia galathea. The sequence goes on along the minus strand of OV049871.1, from coordinate 17,614,382 downwards.
GCTCTATCACTACCCATATTATAATGCGAAAGTGTGTTTGTTTATTAGTTTATCTACTCTCATATCATAAAATTCCGAATATGAAATCAAAATGTGTCATATATTGGACTACTTTATTCACATACATCTATAATATTTAAAAAAAAAATTAAAAAAGTTCATTATAACACTACTTTGTTAGGAAATTATTGCAAAACAATGTTAAAAAATAATTTTTTCTACATTATAGTACAGGCACTGGGTTCTGGTATTTTTGAGCCATGCCGGGTGTTTATTATTATTATTATTATTTAATACTTTATTGTACACCAAAAAAACATAAATTAAACAAAAGAAACATTTTAAAAGAAATAGGTACAATAGTTAGTTTACAATAGTTAGTTAGTTTAATTTTGTTACTTACAATGATTATCCCGCTATCAAAGTTACCCTATTACTACTACTGCGAAAGTGTGGCGGTAGCAAGATGCGGCCAGAGGACAGAGTGTAGTGCTACCATAATTGACCATAGACGCACTGCACGCACCGCACATTCGAAATTGACAATTGAATTTTGGCGCCTATTATTTAAATTTTTAATTTATTATTTATTTACTATTCAGTTTTTGTAACTCAAAATTTTGCAAGTGATTTTTGTTGCGCGGAAAAATGTCTAGCAGTGATACTGAAGAGAATTTAACTCCACCAGACATTCTGGAAATAGCATCGGGAATGACAAATAATCTTTTGCCAGCAAAATCAAAGAAAATTTACGATAAATGTTACCAAGATTTTATGAGTTGGAAAATTTTGAAAAAAACCACTTCATTTTCAGAAAATGTAATGCTAGCATATTTCCAAGAATTATCAAATAAAAAGTCTTTGTCCTTATGGGCTAAATACTCAATGCTCAAAAGTATATTGAGTATCTACAACCAAATCGATATTATTAAATACACAAGACTGATTGCTGTTTTAAAAAGAAAATCGCAGGGCTTTAAGGGAAAAAATGCAAAAACGTTCTCCCCTGAAGAATTGAGTACATTTATAAATTGCAATATCCAAAACATGAATACTTATTATAATAAATAATTTTGTTAATTTCTTAGTCTTTTCTTTTATACGTAAGATACCTATTGATGAGCTTAGATAAAGTAGTGTATGAAACTCTACATAATTAGTTATTAAAACACTCGTGTAATACTATTAAAAAACTCGCCTGCGGCTCGTTTTTTAAACTAACACTCGTGTTTTAATAACCTCTATTATGCAATCGTTTCATAAACTACTATTATTGGTTTGCTGGTTTCTCCTTCAATCACGCTGCAACGAAACAAAAGACTATACGATCAATGCTTATTATATTGGTCAATAGATTAATCTGGTTATTTCAAGTATACAGGTTGTTTTGATAAAGAAGTTCTCTCAGGTGTGCAATTATCTACTATGCAGTTGCTAATCTTAGGTCATAAATAAAATTTGCACGTGCTCAATTCTTGCAGGAACACTTGTTGTATTCGTATTTGCTTCTTGTAACCGAATTTTTATTTATTGTCAAGAATGGCCCGAGTACCCATAATATTTTATTACCAAAGACTTGATGAGTAGGTGCTAAACTAATATTTGTTCGTGTTCAAACCGTGATGTTTTTATTATATTCTTTTTTCTTGTACTAGTTGACTCGCCCAGGATTTACACATTTTCGTTTAGCCAATTTTGATGCAATTTAGTACACATATGGCTTACATCCCGAAGGTAGACAAAGGCTATTTTTTATCCTGGAAAATAATTTATTTTTCATAGAACACTATTTTATGTGTTTATTATTAAAGACATTACTATCTAAAATTTAGGTATGTAAGGGCCTGTTTCATCACCTTCTGATAAGTGTCGAATAGAGCTCCCTGGGATCACAAAAGAGGAAACTGTTACCAAAATTTAAAAAAGTCGACGCCATTTTGAAATTCTTTGTTAATTGACCGATTTCATTCAAAATCGATATTTAGAGCTCCCTGGGATCACAAAACAGGAAACTGTTACCAAAACTTAAAAAGTCGACGCCATTTTGAAATTCTTTGTTAATTGACCAATTTCATTCAAAATCGATATTTAGAGCTCCCTGGGATCACAAAACAGGAAACTGTTACCAAAACTTAAAAAAGTCGGCGCCATTTTGAAATTCTTTGTGATTGTACCGATTTCGTTCAAAATCAATATCTGAGGATCCCTAGGATCACAAAACAGGAAACTGTTACCAAAACTTAAAAAATTCAGCGCCATTTTGAAATTCTTTATTAGTTGACCGATTTCGTTCAAAATCAATGTTTGTGGCTGCCTGGGATCACAAAACAGGAAACTGTTAACAAAATTTTAAACAGTCAGCGCCATTTAGAAATTCTTTGTCTCAAAAAAACAATGCTTAGTACGATTTTCTAATATGATAAAAAGCGTGTATCGATTATGAACGAAATCGGTACAATAACAAAGAATTTTTTAAATGGCGCCGACTTTTTTAAATTTTGGTAACAGTTACCTATTTTGTGATCCCAGCGGAGCTCTAAATATCGATTTTGAATGAATTCGGTCAATTAACAAAGAATTTCAAAATGGCGTTGACTTTTTTAAGTTTTGGTAACAGTTTCCTGTTTTGTGATCCCAGGGAGCTCTAAATATCGATTTTGAATGAAATCGGTCAATTAACAAAGAATTTCAAAATGGCGTCGACTTTTTTAAGTTTTGGTAACAGTTTGTTCTAAAAAAAACTGTTCCTATTCACCCATAAGTCGTTCCTATTCACCTCATTCTCATCCCTATTAACCCCTCTTTCATCCCAAAAGAACTTCGAGTATGAGATTTTAACATTATGTCATACAAAAAATATTTCATTTCAATATATACATATGTATATCAACACATACTTATACCAAAACATAGCATTAGCTATGTATTAGCTCAGCATTGATCAGATCGGACCACTAATGAAATAAAACCTATGCACAAATCATCAAACTGAGTCGGTTGCGCTATAACTTTTACGTAACTTTTACGACAAGTCATTACACAGCTTTGCATGTGTGCGTGAGCTGCGTCGGGCAACAACACGTCCTCCCTCGAAGAGCGCTAAGCTCGGTATGGCATTCGTACTGTCTGCTGTGCCATTTTATTTGTAAATTTTAGGATACTTTGACAATTTTTTGTGGTCATATAAATAGTTTCTGGATTATTATTTTTTACAATTATAGCTAAATGAATCCTAAACTTTCGTGCTATATTTTTTTTTTATTAGTGAAATTGCGATAAATCAAAGAAATTGGGGTTAATCTAATGCTTAAATTTTCATAAATCGTACGTGCGGTTTTTATTTTTTATTTACTAATTTTGTATAAAACATAGAAAAACTAATTCCAACATTCCAATTTTGAGGGTGTGTTCATAATATTAGTATTTTTTTTCAGTCGCTTTCTACAATTTTTAGTACTTATATGTGTGACGAAAGTTTCACTCAAAAGCGTAAAATCAGTAAACGTCTTCCGCAAGAATTAAGATTTGAATAATATTTTTTAATAAAATTAATATTTTATTCCCAACATTCCATTAAAAAAGGATTGATCTTTAATATTTGATATTTTTTTTTAAAGTAATCATTATATCTAAAGCACTATGGTGTTCAAAAGTTCGTAAAAAATTACGAATCCGGGTACCGGCCTCTTAAGCCGTGGCTGGTTACCACCCTACTGGCAAAGCCGTGCCGCCAAGCGATTTAGCGTTCCGGTACGATGCCGCGTAGAAACTGATCAGGGGTATGCATACATCTTCCAAGTTAGCCCGCTTCCATCTTATACTGCATCAGCACTTACCATCAGCTGGGTTATTCTGTAACTTAGTTAGCAACTGAAAATAGTTGCCAACGAATTAGTTTGATATACATTGCTGCTTTACTGTGGAGAATATAAAGTGTTTTCATAATTTTACACAGTAAAGCAGCAATGTATATCGAACTAATTCGTTGGCAACTATTTTCAGTTGCTAACTAAGTTACAGAATAACCCCCCAGGTGAGATTGCAGTCAAGGGCTAACTTGTAGTTGAATAAAAAAAAATAAAAATAAAATCTCTGTAAACGCGTTCACACCTATCCGTATCAGTGACGACGCAGTGTTTCAGTTTCAGTTCATAGAGAACGACATATTTTTCACTGTGCCGGAACTGCGCCGGTCACGGCACTGATGCTTCACTGATATGTGCGAATCGGCCTTTAAGGAGGTTTTTTTTTAATTCCATACCAAATGTGCTGATAAAGGTTGGTGAGGTTTACATCTTACCGGGATATGAACCCAGAATCTCTTACTTGCAAAGCAACACCGCACCACCATATTCTTCAAGTAGGTATTTACAAACTTGAAGAGTTTGTAAAAACTTGAAGAGTTTGTAAAAACTTGAACAAGATGAAGTTACAAAGTGCGGAGGATCGATAACGTCGTTATCTTCAAACTCCGGTAATGATGTTGAGAGGCTTCAGAGTTCTTCGACGACTCTCATAAAAGTCACTGAATATAGTACAGTAGGTACTACCACTTTTATAAGGTCCAGCGATGTAACTTTTTACGTACATCATCATACATCATACATCATCATATTTATATGCGAAATCTGTAAATATGTACATCCACTATTGGTCATTGCATATGCGTCAACCACCACCTCCACAGCCTTTTAACGTTCCACTGCTGGGCACAGACCTGCTCTCTTATAAGAGAGAGGGATTTAGAGCTTACAGAGACCTATTTTCTCTTGTGTAAGAACTGAAGCCTCTGGCTCTTAACACCATTATAGGTACTGGAGTTTGCTCAATTTATAGGTAGTAGCTAACTATGTTATCGAGGGTACAGAGTAAATAGAGGCGCCTTTGCGCATTAGACATATGGATGCGCGAAGAATATTTTCTGCCCAATATCGAGATTCTCCCACTGCTTACATGCGCTTTTTATGTTATGTATGTAGACAAAGGACGTGAGGATCAAGAGTCTGGATGTCTAGCGCTCCTGCAGCCTCCACTCGCCAAGACTCGTGCCGAGAGCCTCTAGGAGGCGCCTCGCGAGAGTCAGGATCGGGCATTAAATGAAGGCTAGTGGAGGAATGGAGGTGTTCTAATTAAATCATTTTAAATTGGATATTCTATTTAGGATGTAGGTACAGTAACATAAATAATCTATTGGTAAAAAAATCCTATTCACGAATACTTCAATAAAGTCATGATCATTGAAATTTCCGTTGCCTACGCCAGGTCCATTTAAAAAAGGCGAACTGTTTATAACTGCCTCGCACGGCCTTGTCGCCCGCGAAGTTGGTTTATTTGATTCCGAACTTGTTCGAATAACACCTGGGAGTCTGGGACCTCGAAATTCTTTTTACCTACATACAATTTGTCTTACATAATATAATATACAACCTACTTTTCTTATTTATCTAACATATAATAAAATCGTAGACTTGCCATATCTGTACATTAACCTTTAACTGTGGACACTTATTTTTTGTAACACTACCATGGACATGGGGTCTCACAGACCCCTAAATTGTTCGGCGTCATTTATATTAATAGGTAATAAAATTTATTAAAAAAAGCAATTCAAGTGGATGTAAGGATTATAAATAATAAGATTTTAAAAATATATCAGAAATATTTATTATTACAAAATACAAATTATTACAATAAAAACGAAAAATATCACTTTTCAGACTAAATTGGCAGTGAGATCACTTAAAGTTTTATAAAATAATTTTTTCTTTGAAAAATCAATGTTAATGTTATTTTTTATTGAAGTTTAATACATTTTTATTTAAAGAAATAAAAAAGTTCATTCTTAACTGTAAACAAAAAATTTTTGACAAAGAGTCAATTACCCTATAATTATGGACATTCAATGGGGGTTTGAGCATTGCAGATATTCACACATTTGTTGGCAGTCTTTCTATGTAGTTTTGGTGGATTAAGGTTACATTTTCTTGGTCTTCTTCTTGAGTTTCGACATCATCTGGAGGAACTTCATCATCAGGCGGATTATCTAAATGCAATGTTTTTGTCGTCTTCTGCTTCCCAATCGTTTCTTATACAAGTATTTTTGAACCAGAAGTATTTGGTTTATTATTTTTGACCATTTTGAACCTAAAATCTAAAACAAAAGTAAGAATAAAAAAATATTGTTTCAATAAGAACTATGGACATGGGGTCTCACGGACCCCGTTTAAATTTTAAATACGTGTAACTTACGTATATGGCACCGGACAGCGCAACTTCCTCCTTCGTCGAGCGTTTGGTGACTTAACTCGAAGCTACTGAAACGGTCACTCGCGTGGGGTGGCGGGAAATATGTTATTTTAAGAAATCAACAAGAGCCAAAGGTCTGTGAGACCCCGTGTCCACAGTTAAAGGTTAAAGAGTTTTGCAAAATAATAACTGGGGGATGTTAGGGATAAGTACCTAATATAACGTAAAAAAGCTATTTTTGAAGTTTTTGTCTGTTTGTTTGTTTATCTGTTTGTCTGTATGTTTATATGCGCATCACGCGAAAACTACTGAATGGATTGAAATGAAATTTTGCATGGCTTAAGTTCATACTACGGAGTAACATATAGAATACTTTTTATCCCGAAATTTAGCATAGTTCCCTTGGGAGAGGGAATAAAAGTCAAAATGTGTACTTAGCTGTAATTCATTAACGCGTGGTCCGATTTCACTCATTCTTTTTTTGTTAGAAAGTACATACTTTACAGATTACCGGTAAGCTCTGAAAAGCTGGATCGATTTTGATAGGACTTTCATTGGCGGATGTTTACATTTTGATCTACCTAAATATCCGCCAGTGAACTTTTAACAATTTTTAGCAAGGTATGAGCTCAAAGAAGCTTTGGAAAAACAAAATGATTCCCACGGGATTTTTTAAAACCAATATCTACGCGAACGAAGTTCTCGCGAACGCGAAGGCGCTTATTTATAACTAAATGATGCCCACGGCTTCGCCCGTGTGTATTTAGGTTTGTAAAAATCTCGTGGGAACTTTGATTTTCCAGAACAAAAAGTAGCCTATCTGTAGTAAGTAGTAACCCGTCCACAAAACGGAAAAATTCCGTGGGATCCTTACGATTTCGGAATGCAATTCCTTACAGCATCAGGGTTGAGGAGTTGGACATGTACCTACTCGAGGTCATTCAACAATAAAGTCTTTAATTGGTATCCCCAATATCAATTTAAATAACCGACAGTGCCTAAATCCCATTAGTTTTGGGGATCAGATCCCCTACAGCATCAGGATTGAGGAGTTGGAATACAAATTTTTCGTAGGACAGTGTCGCAATGTTTCTCTATCGATTAAAAAAAAAATTACGCAAATCGGTTCAGAAATCTCGGAGATATTGGTGTACATAGGTAGAAAAACACAACTCCTCCTTTTTTGAAAGTCGGTTAAAAAAGTAGCCTATGTCACTCCCTGGTTAATTCTCTACTTGTATGTGAAAGTCCCGTCAAAATCAGTTCAGCCGTTCCAAAGATTAGCCCGTTCAAACAGACAGACAGACAGACAGACAGACAGACAGACAGACAGACAAAAATTTTAAAAACGTGTGATTTGGTTATAGTATCGTTCAAATAACCATATGAGCTTAATATGAGGTAGTTATTTCGATATTACAGACAGACACTTCAATTTTATTTATTAGTATAGATATAACACTAGCTGTTCCCGGCATGCGTTGCAATGCCACGTAAAGTATGGTTTAGGGACGCATAGAGGACAAACATACAGACATTCATTTTTATACAGATTTTTTTGGCCCAGAAACCTTCGCAAACGTATGCAGAACAATTCACCAAAGTATAATCATAATAGGATGAATAGTTTAGCAGTGCATAGAGAACATAATATACAGACAAATATTGATTTTTTATTAAGTATCTTGGAAAGTGGCTACTTTTTATCCCAGAAAATTAAACAATTCATGCGGACGAAGTCACGGGCATCAGCTAGTTCTACATAAACAAGGCAACCTGTCGATAGCAGCAACAGTCCAGCAACCAACGCGAAATACAATGCAAAGTTACGGTTCATTGGACTGTAAAAGTTTAATTGGCAGATTCATATTGCCATAAAACATAATATTATATCATGTTAGATTTATTGTTGAAGAAAGCTAGAAGCACAGAGTACATTGAATATAACTAGCTAGAAGATCGAATAATAAAAGAAGCTAGAATATTTTAAACTAGGTTTTGCCCGCGGCTTCGCCCGCGTGAATTTCGGTTTTTCACAAATCCCGAGGGAATTGCGGATTTTCAGTTTCCGTTCCCGCTCCCTTTTCCAACCTTTATACCTACTTTCAAGGAAGTTTGTCAGAGTAATCGCTGTAGCTGTAGATTGCTGTAGCAAATTTCGGTTTTTTCAAAATCCAGCGGGAACTATATATTTTTCCAGGATAAAAAGTCTATGTGTTATTCCAGAGTATAATCTACCTCCATTCAAAATTTCAGCCAAATCCGTTCAGTAGTTGCGGCGTTAAAGTGTAACAAACATACACACACACACACGCACACACATACACACCCGCGCGCGCACAGACACACACACACACACTCGCGCGCACACACACACACATATATAAACTTTCGCCTTTATAATATTAGTGTGATATGCTTTGCTCATCTTTGTTCCACATGCCATTATTTATTTCTACCAAGCCCTTATAAACTATTTTTGTCTCAGATAACGTCGCTCCTAACTCCTATATATTTCCACCAAGGTCAGATAAAATAGAAAAGAATAGTTTTTATGAGATCCCACCCCACTGTATGCTACGGCCATTCCGACTCCTTATAAGAAGCTTAAGAATAAAAGTACGTGACCTGATTTTCTATGAGTAGGAAGAAAGAAAAAGTCTATACTATATTACTATATGAGTTTTATGTTATTTGAAATAACATAATTTTATTATGTAAAGAAGCTATGTATAAAAATAAAGAAATACATATTTCAAGATTTTGGAAATTCTAGCTCCGAGTGGGTTAAATAGAGGATGAAGGTTTGCATGAGATTTATTAGAATCACAGAACTCTGAATAATAGGTACTTAGAAGTGTGGCGTACGCGTGACCTTGTCGCCGCGCTGTAGGCGAGGACGTCGGCAGTGCAACGATGTGTGAGGTAAGCGAACAGATACAACGATGTGTGAGGTAAGTGAACAGATACAACGATGTGTGAGGTAAGTGAACGGTGCGACGCATTTTCAACCTTAACTCGCTAATCCTATGCCTTAATTCTGTCTGCACTACATTAAGCATAAATGTGCTTGCGTAATTTCGTAGAACTATGTCTGTCTATGAAGTAAGGTGGCGACATGCGTTCTGAGTGCTTAGTTTCAGTTTGGAGCGCTCCAAAACTTTATAGTACACTATTGATCGAATCACAAATGACTTCAGAGCAAAATGAACTCTAAGTCTCTTATTTTAAAGTCGTAATTCAATAGTTCGAATATTTATTTTACAACATTTCTGCTTGGAGCGCTGGATGTTTTTGAATGCTGAATGTATTGGCGAACTCAAACCTTAATATAAGCCATTTTAGGTCCATTTTACTCTGAAGTCAATGTGATTCGATCAATAGTATACTATAAAGTTTTGGAGGGCACACACTGAGACTAATATAAAGGATGTCTCAATAAGAACTTGATGAAGCAATCATTAGTAGCAATGTATAATAGAAAGACCGTAAAATATAGCTCTGTAGATTAATTCGCTGAGTTCGTGAATTTCAAATGAACAACAAAATGATAAATGTATTTTCATTTTTCACTAAAACAATAGCTGAGTTTCATATTTTTATTTTATAACTGCGGGCAAGCAGTGTGTTCGACAGTGAAACTATGATTGTTTGCGTTCCGCCGAAACGAAATTGAAATTAAAAAACTGTTTTCATTTCGTGCTGTTTTTAACCCCCGACGCAAAAACGACGGGGTGTTATAAGTTTGACGTGTCTGTGTGTGTGTGTGTGTGTGTGTGTGTCTGTCTGTTCCCCTGTGGCGCTCAAACGGGTGGACCGATTTGAATGCGGTTTTTTTTGTTTGAAAGGTGAATTAGTCGAGAGTGTTCTTAGCTATGTTTGATGAAAATCGGTCCAAGATGGCCGCCGCTACAAAATGGCGGATGATATATTTTTTCACAACTCCCTTGATATGGGTATCAAATGAAAGGGCTTGACTAGTAGAATAGCACTATTGCAAATTCAAGATGGCCGCCGCCACTAAATGGCGAATGTCGGGGGTTTTTTAAATTTTCAATTTACACTTGTTACATATACAGTACTATTCAAATAACAATAGCATGTGGATCTTTTATTCCATTATAATTTCTTGATGCATTTCAACAATTTTATACCTACATCCATACTTCCATCACACCCCTGACACTTCGTACAAGCGACCGTACTGTCGACAAAGATATCGCTATAGGTACGTAAATCGGGATTTTTTAAATATTACTAGTATTTAAACTATTGCGACTCATAATTTCATTTCGTGCAACACCAAAGCAACCGCGATTACACCCCTGACACTTCCTGACACTTTATACTTGAAGCGAATCTATTAGGACATCTTAACGACAGGACAAAGCTATAAGTAAATCGAGCAAGACAAGGACAACTTTATACTCTTTGGCGTACTTCTACGTTCCGGATGATGGAGGGCAACAAAGATATTGTATTCTCTCTCTTCTTCATGCTCGATCCTAGGAGGGCAACAAAGATATTGTATCTCTCTCTTCTTCATGCTCGATCCTAGGAGGGCAACAAAGATATTTTATTCTCTCTCTTCTTCATGCTCGAACCTAGGAGGGCAACAAATATGTTGTATTGTCTCTTTTCTTCATGCTCGATCCTATGAGGGCGACAAATATATTCTATTCTCTCTCTTCTCATGCTTGATCCTTGGGGAGTGGGGAGGAGTGTCGCTTATGTGTCGGGATCATACTCATGCAATGAATGTTTCCCATAGTGATCACAACTCTATTCCGACTGGATAAGGGTGATATTTAATTAATATCGATAAGAGAATGTTTGAAGACGCGAGCGTAGTGTTTCATTTGGTCTGCGTCGACCCTTAAATATGAGGTCTGATCGCGATTTTTCGAGCGTAAATTTAAAAGTTATTTTGCTCTATATAAATAGTATTCTCGGGTACAAAAGCTGAAATAACTTTTATTTAACGTTTTTCATCTAGTCAGTGGAAAAAACTGCAAAAAATAAGTGAAGTTTGCCTTTGTGTGCAATTCGATTGAAATTTTTGTGAAAGGCTGCGAAATATACTTTCAAAATTAATTTCATATACCTACGTACGGTTAAGGATACGAACTTAGCCAGATTATTGTTTTAACTTTTCCGCTGAGGTATGCCACCATCACTGGGGTGGCACCATCAAAGAACTGTACCATTTAATGGCCCACCGCTGGGCACAGGCCTCTTCATTAATAGGAGAGAGGGATTTACAGCTCAAACCCGCCACGCCGCGCCGCGCCGTTCCAATTCGGGTTGGCGGGCTTTCATGACTCATCATCATCATCATGATCAACCCATTACCGGCTCACTACAGAGCACGGGTCTCCTCTCAGAGTGAGAAGGGTTTTGGCCATAGTCTACCACGCTGGCCAAGCGGATTGGCAGACTTCACACACCTTTGAGAACGTTATGGACAACTTTCAGGCATGCAGGTTTCCTCACGATGTTTTCCTTCACCGTTAAAGCAAGTGATATTTAAATACTTAAAACGCACATAACTCCGAAAAGTTAGAGGTGCGTGCCCGGGATCGAACCCATGACCTCCGATTAGAAGTCGGTCGTCCTAACCACTAGGCTATCACAGCTTTTTTTTTCATGACTATTGTAACGTAATAATGATTATAACTGGGACCGACGGCTTAACGTGCTCTCCGAGGCACAGGGAAACACCGCCAACTACCAACTCCGTGCTGGCACTGAGAATTTAATGACAGAAAAACCCAATACGTAAGATTTTTGGCCCGACCCAGGAATTAACCCAGGACCTCGTGATACACTATCGAACTGGTATGCGCTGAGTGACGCTGACCCTAGTAATATGTGCTAAGTAGGTCATAAATTAGTAAATAGCTCATAATAATTACATAGTGACTCGCCGTCTCGTGGCGCGTAACCCAATAACCTTGGCATGTCAAACCAACATGGCTGATAGATCATGTCGTCACAGTTATTCTATGTAATTACTTAATAGCACCAAATTATCATGGCACTCACACCAAACTCTATAGCAAATTAGTTTGTCATTTGGTTATTATTCAAATAAAATTAATTAGTTTTTGTTAATAAAAATGTTTCGTATTATACAGGAAGTACATAATTTTATATACTATAGTCGTTCGTCAACCAGTTTCATCATCATCATAAGTCATCTAATTCATTTATTTTTCTAGTTTCCTCTCTCGCATTTCATTTATTGTATAACTAGCGGTCCGCCCCGGCTTCGCCCGTGGTAGGTACATATATAGCCTATAGCACTCAAGGATCACGTACATATCCAACGGTGAAAGAATTTTTGAAATCGGTCCAGTAGTTCCTGAGATTAGCGCGTTCAAACAAACAAACTCTTCCGCTTTATTATATTAAGTATAGATTTACATATTTAATTAGTGTTACTGGATATTTATCCGTTCTAATTGAGTAAATTAAAATAAATAAATAATCACATCAGCCTCAACAAAACAAACTGTCCTTGAATTTGTTTTCCTGAAAACCTCTTTACTCCGCGTATATCGTATAGGGAAACTTGTTAACATTCCATTCGTGGATCACAAGAATTTCAATCACATTAATTTACATCACCATTAATATATGCAGTGAGCTATGGCTATGATTTGATTGGAAATACATTAACAATTAGGTCGGGTGGTATTTACAAAGGCATAATTGAACAGGCAATTAACTATTACTAGCGACCCGTCCCGGCTTTGCACGAGTTAATTACCCGGTACTATCCCACCGTATATTGTTTTCTTATATATCAAAGCGTTTTCGATGAAGGCTGCCAGATAGCTTGACTTTTTCCGACATTTTCAACAATATTATCATCATATTTCAACCAATTTACAAAAAACCTTAAAAAAATATACACGTAAACCTTCCTCATGAATCATTCTATCAATTGGTGAAAACCGCATGAAAATCCGTTCAGTACTTTTTCAATTTATTGCGAACAGACAGACAAACGCAGCAGGGGGCTTTGTTTTATAATATTATGTAGTGATGGGCAATTTGTTTACTAACTAACCGTAGCCTTCGATAGAAGAGAAGTCTGAGTAAGTCTTAATGGATCATTTAACTTTAATGGCAACTTTTCAAAAGCGAAAACTTCTATTCCAGCTCATATAGGTACTAAGGCACACACAACCTTGTTAGTGCATTACTATTTCGTATCACGCAAGCTTGCACCGCCGCATAGCACCCCTTTGTGCATTAGACCGGGAATGGCGTGTGTGGAACAATGTGGAGTCTCGAAGACACCTTATTATTTAGTGAACCTTTTCTAAACATCTTCATAAGACATCGGGAAATAAATACAGCGATAGCTTAAGTAGCGAATAACTTTCGCCATGACTTGGACGTTTTACTAGACTTTTTATGACATGCGAAAGTGAAGAGAAACTGTAGCAGCAACTTTTAAAGCAGAGACATTACTATGTGGTAAATCTAGTGCTAATCAAATTTTAAGGTTTCCGATTTACATTCCTGCATGCTTTATCAGTCTCTCGTCACGAACGCAACTATGAGCGCTGCAAAGCTTTCACCGTTCCAAAAAAATCAAAGTAAATTACTACTTAGATAATACCTAAATACTATTTGCTAATATTTGTTATAAAAGCTATAGTCGTTTTGGGAATACGAGTGAACAGATTAACATACATACATGTAAGTTGATCTGGTAGAGATCTCTTATAGAGGTATTTCTCTGTCCACCATTTAGCTTCTTTCTTCTTTTTCTTACATTGTTTGGTACAGAAAAAGTAACTTTGAAACAGTATCTAGCTGCAAAGCAACTTGGCTTTACAATGTAAAACTCATTTAAGTAATCCTCGTCCACAGGAAGTTTTAAACGACTTTTGTAACTTCACAAAGTAGAGTACATACCTAATGGCGCTGGAAGTAAAAATAGCAGTAGTTGCAAATTAAAATGAGTTATTTCTACCTTCATTTAAATGGTTTGCAGTGTAACTATTCAGTTCGCAAAAAATCTGTTTGAATCTATCTACAGGATATGATAATATTACGACTAAAATTTTGAAGACTTGTGCACCGATAATAATAGCGCCTTTATGCCACGTTATAAATACATCATTTCAAGATGGTACATTTCCTGAAAAGTTAAAATATGCCATTGTTAAACCCATTCATAAAAAAGATGCTAAAAATGAGATGAATAATTACAGACCAATAACTCTTATACCAACCATATCTAAAATTCTTGAAAAAGTAATGTATCAGAAAGTAAATGACTTTATCACTAAAAATAACTTACTTAAAACAAATCAGTACGGATTTCAAAAAAATCGTTCTACCACATTAGCATGCTTTAATTTAATCAGGAAAATAACCAGTGCATTTAATAAAAAATGTTCAGTTGCTGCTATTTTATTAGATATGTCTAAAGCCTTTGATTGTGTTAGCCATGAGATTCTTCTAGGAAAATTACATAAATACGGTATCCGGGGAAAAGGCTTTGATTGGTTTAAGAGTTATCTGCATAATCGACAACAATGCGTTGAAATCACTACTATACGTAATAAGCATAAAGTTACTCATAGATCGATATACACGGTGACTTTAGCTTCGTCGATCAAGAGCGGCCCCAGTAAGGTATCCGATGTAAGAAATTATTAGGTAAAATTCAAAATTAGTTCCGGACAATACACATATTAGTGATAAAAAATTATTAAAATTTAAAGCATTTATGAAACAGCCTGTTTAATGTTTTAGAAACTAGGTCAAGCCATTGAACTTGGATACAAGTTCAAGGAAAGATTTATCGTACAAGTGAAATTATAGCCAACCAATAGCGAAGCGTATTTTGTAAAAGTCCACGTGGACCGTCAACCAATGTCGACGCACGCGCTTTTCTTTGATGGAAACCGATAGCCAACGATGCGCACGCGGTGTTCTTTGTGATGTAAGATGCCCCGCCCCCTGTATAAAATGTTCGCTAGACGTCCCGACCAAGTCTACTGATTTATGGCATGCAGGTTTCCTTACGATGTTTTCCTTCATCATTAAAGCAAAAGATATTTAATTACTTAAAACGCACATTACTCCGAAAAGTTAGTGGTGTGTGCCTGAGATCGAACCCACGCTGTGGGTATCCTACCCACCAAGGGATAAGAAAACCGCGAGAGATTTAAAATTACCGTACCTAAGTGGTTACAATAAAGCAATGTTAGCCACTACAGGATTAAAAACCAATTTATAGCGTTTTAAAAATAAAACAAAGACGTAAAATTTTTGGCAAACTTAATGAAAAAAAACTCAAAAAAATAATTAAATACTACTAGTAGTAGATTGTTACTTAGAAATATCAGCAGAAATTCTAAAAGATATTATTCACAAGTTATGTAACCAAATCAGGCAAACATGTGTTACTGTTTTGTCGGAAAAGTTGGTCGGGACATCTGACGGCCGCTTAATAACATGAAATTGAAAAATAAATTATAAATTGTTTCTGACGGTCCTAAGCCCGTAAAGGTGAACGCACACTTGTTTGAGCCGAACGCGTCGAACGAGTCGAACGAAACGAATTTTAGAATTCTGTATATGAAATCTCATGAAACCTCGCACACTTCCCCGCGTCGTATCGTCCGAATCTGAAAGAACAGAAATCCTAGACGAAATCGGATGACGTCATCAGATTCGGCGCGGCTTATGCGGTCGACTCGACCGAATATGCGCTCGCGTTCTATCAGTTGCGTACGACAGAGCAACGCGCGAGTACTATTTCTTCATTGTTTAAAAAAATGAGTGATTCTTTTCGGTCGATTCTTCTGGTGCGGATGTGTGCGAGGCCTCCTTGACTTCGATTCGTTCGACGCGTTCGGCTCGGATAAGTGTGCGTTCACCTTAAAAAGTAGGTAGGTTCTAAGGGAAGGTTTTTATTATAAGTAGGTATGAATGTTCCTGTGAATGACCTCAAAGATCAGGAGTCGCCGCGCCGCGGTCTGTAGTATTATGTTAGCCATAGGGTGTTTTTAAATAATGCGTTTTTGTTTATTTTTTTTAATATTAGTCATTCGAATGTTCTTTATTTTATATTATTATTACACTAATAGATATTAGGCACTGGATACATTAAGTGGTTTGCTTGTGGAAGACGATAAAATTTTCACCGTGTATAGAGAGGTAACATCCGGAGTTCCCCAGGGAAGCATCCTGGGGCCTCTGCTCTTTTTGCTCTACATTAATGACTTACCAGATGCCGTTAATAATGACACAATTCTCTTTGCTGATGACATTACCCTTATAGTTGAAAGTAGCAAAAATAATGAATTTGAACAAGAAATTATTAACGGACTAAATAAAATTATTAACTGGCTCGATTTAAATAATCTTTGCGTTAACTTAAATAAAACAAAATTAGTTGAATTTCAGACATATAAGAGCACATCACATAACCTTAATATCCACTATAATAATACGAAGATAAAAGTAGTACCATCAGCAACGTTTTTAGGGGTTACAATTGACAAATACTGTAATTGGAAAGAGCATATACAAATTACTTGTAAGAAACTTAATAGGTTTGTATATACCCTATATCGACTCCGTAATACAATTTCTGAAGAAGCGGCCACAACTGCATACCATGGCTATGTGGCATCCATGCTACGTTATGGACTTATATTATGGGGTAACTCTGTCGATATTGAAAATGCTTTTAAAGTACAAAAAAAATGCATCAGATCACTGTGTGGCGCTGATATAATAGCTCCTTGTCAGCCACTGTTTAAAAAGAAAAAGATATTACCTTTGCCATGTCTATATATATTGGAAACTTGCCTATTTGTTAAAAAACACATTAACTTATTTGAAATGAAGCCTGATAACAGAATACAGCGGCAAAAACTAAAACTACAGATACCACAGCGAAGATTAGCTATATGCTCTCGAAATTCTCATTGTATGGCTGTAACCTTATATAATAGACTCTCCGATGGCACTAAGGGTCTGCCGATGACTAAATTTAGAAAGAAATTATTTGACTATTTGCTTGACCAATGTTTTTATAGCGTTAAAGAATTCATGACGGAGTGTAAGATTTGACATAATAGTTAATATATGTAATTATATAAAACAGAATAATAAGTATAGATTGCATTTTAGTTAATATTTGAATAAGTAATTATTATTTTTTTCTATTAGTAATAATTAACAATATTTAATGAAATTAAAATCCGGATTGTACTATTGCATGCCGTAAGGTAGAATTTGGTGAAACACTAACAATATTTATAAGATCCAATGTAACTAACCCAAATTCGCAATAAATGAATTGATTGATTGATTGATTGATTGATTGATTGATTGAAAATATGAAATCGTAAGATTTTGTGTCCGTCACCAATGGTTTGAAATTTTTCAGTTCGGAATTAATATAACTTGGTCAGATTTAGGTAAATACTGTAAAAACTATCTACTCCTTAGAACTGTACTATATTTTGGAAACTAATTAGACTTGACCTGAATTTAAGGGGTATAGGTGATAGTTAAGCAAGTCTATCTATCTTCTATCTATAATATAATAAAACTGTAACAGATCCAATTCTGTACATTGAAGATATTTTGAAAATTTTTATCGGAGGGCACTCTATAATCGATACTGAATCCAAAACTGCAATTTTTTTCATTTTTGTCTGTCTGTCTGTCTGTCTGTCTGTCTGTCTGTCTGTCTGTCTGTCTGTCTGTCTGTATCTTGGCCGCGCATCACGCCGAAACTACTGAATGGATTCAAATGAAACTTGGTACGATTTGAGTTTATACTCCGAGGTAGGTTATAGGATACTTTTTATCCCGAAATTCAGCACGGTTCCCTTGGGAGAGGGGATGAAAGTTAAAACGTGTATATAGCTGTAATTCATTAACGCGTTATTCGATTTCACTCATTCTTTTTTTGTTAGAAAGGTAGTACTTTAAGTATTGTCCCGTAAATATTTCAAGGTCATAGGTTTTTTAGGTCAGAAATGACAGACATTTATTGGGTTCATATAACTTGGGACCCGGATCTTTGAACGTACGGCTTATTTTAAACTGGTGTGCGTTTAAATTTATGTTTGTCGGTCTGTCTATTTGTTCCAGCTAATTTCCGAAACGGCTGGATCGATTTTGACGGAACTTCCAATGGCAGATTGGTGATGTTATAAGAAGTAACTTAGGCTACATTTAGTTAGGGTACATAAAATAATTGTGTTATCTGATCCGATCCTACATAAAAACCTATATCCACGCGAACGAAGTCGCGGGGATCAGCTAGTAATATAATAAAACTGTAACAGATCCAATTCTGTACATTGAATATATTTTGAAAATTTTTATTGGAGGGCACTCTATAATCGATACTGAAGCCAAAACTGCAATTTTTTTCATTTTTGTCTGTCTGTCTGTCTGTCTTTCTGTCTGTCTATCTGTCTGTCTGTCTGTCTGTCTGTATCTTGGCCGCGCATCACGCCGAAACTACTGAATGGATTCGAATGAAACTTGGTACGATTTGAGTTTATACTCCGAGGTAGGACATAGGATACTTTTTATCCCGAATTTCAGCACGGTTCCCTTGGGAGAGGGGATGAAAGTTAAAACGTGTATTTAGCTGTAATTCATTAACGCGTTGTTCGATTTCACTCATTCTTTTTTTGTTACAAAGGTAGTACTTTATATATTGTACTGTAAATATTTCAAGGTCATAGGTTTTTAGTTCAGAAATGACACACATTTATTGGGTTCAAATAACTTGGGACCCGGATCTTTGAACGTACGGCTTATTTTAAACTGGTGTGCGTTTATATTTTATGTTTGTCGGTCTGTCTATTTGTTCCAGCTAATCTCCAAAACGGCTGGATCGATTTTAATGGAACTTTTAATGTTATAAGGACTAACTTAAGCTACATTTAGTTAGTAGTACATAAAAGAATTATGGGATCCGATCCGATCCTATATAAAAACCTATATCTACGCGAACCAAGTTGCGGGGATCAGCTAGTTAGTTAATATAGTCGTTTCCTAACTTATTATACAATGGATATTGCAAACATAGGTATCTGGTATCGTGAAATGATGCATAGCTTTATCTTTAGGGGCCCATCCATAAATTACGTCACACAAATTTCACGATTTTTTAACCCCTCCAGAAGTGCTAACATGCGACGCACGAGAAAATTATCTCTACACTTTTTCTCGACGAATACAATAGAATTTGACGAGAAAAAGTGTAGAGATAATTTTCTCGTGCGTCGCATGTTAGCCCTGCAGGTCCTTGTCACAGCTGGTCACTTTTCTCCCTCCCTCCCTAGTGTAACGTCACATATTTTGCAATTTTACATCTAGACATTGAATTAAAACAGCTGTCAGTTCCGAATAATTTTAAATAGTTCATATTTCGTGTTTCTATAGTATCTACTTTAAATAACTGTATTAGATTTTGCAATGTGACGTCACAAAATTTAGGGCCCCTGTCACCCCCTTGTTACACAATGTCACAATTCGTCGACCCCCTCCCACCCCCTTAACGTGTGACGTAATTTATGGATGGCCCCTTATCTGTTTCGAAATGACATCATACTACTCATTCAAAGCAACTTGCAATTAACACAAAGCATTTGTATTATAAACATATACCTAGGTATCTATTTTGTATCGCGAAATGCTGCTACTATTCATAAGAGCCTTTACCTGTGTCGAAACGACGTCACACTAGACATTCAAAGCAACTCGCAATTAACTTAAAGCGTTTGTAGTCCCCCTTAAACTGTCATTTACTCAATAACTCTTTGATGGCTGCAGCGCTTTCACCACAAAGTAAACAAACTCGAATGGAAAGCTCCACAGCGGTGAATTCGCTTTTACAACGTAAAACAAAGTAGACGCTGTAACGAGTAATCCTCGTGGGGAGAGAGGCAAAGTGTTTTAAGTTCAATTCAGAATGGGTTTAAAGTAGATAATACAAATACGTTTTAGTTTTTTTTATATAAAAATTGCGGGCAAACGAGCAAGAACCTGATGTCAGGTGATTACCACCGCCCATGAACATTTTCCTCTGCAAATGAACAACTGCCTCATTGGTCTAGTGGTTAGCATATTCGAACGCAGATCACGAGGTCCCGGTTTCGATTCCCGGATCGGGCAAATAATTGTCAGGTATTGGGCTTTCTGTCAAGAAATTCTCAGTGCCAGCCCGGAGTTGAAAGCTGGCGGTGTTTCACCCCCGTGCCTCGGAGAGCACGATAAGCAGTCGGTCCCGATAAACATAATTTAGTATAATAAAATTTAGTTATACAGACGAATATAATTTAACCAAATAACTGTTTAAATATACGTTTTAATCCAAGGTACGGGACCCTCGGTGCGCGAGTTTGACTCCCGCTTAGCCGGTTTTATAATCACCAAGTTCGTTATTTTAATGAAAAATTAATTTCGAAGTTTTTAATTAGATCTGAAGTATAATCCTTCACTTCTAATGAAAAATTTAGATTGAAGAACGCAATTACGGCTTTATAGCAACAATTTCTTTGAAAAGATAATCATTTTTACCCGATTACGAAATAATCAACTGGAGAGTGTTGTTTTTAAGTATTATTTAGACCGTAACGTTGATGTCATAAAACGCATTGTTATGCTATGAACCGATGGTTTAACCCATTTACGAGAAAGTTCTTAGTAGATCTATTACCATCATCATTATATCATTTCAGGATGTGGAAGCCCACAGCTGGACATAGGCTATTCCCAATGAACGCCACTTCCACCCACATCATGCTACCCCGATTAAATCGTCGGTCCATCTGGTATGATCGGCTGGAGTGCGTCACACACTGTTCTTGTTCGTACGCTATCACCACTCTAGGACTTTTCGGCTTCAATTGGCATACGCAAAAACGACGGGGTGTTATAAATGACGTGTCTGTGTGTGTGTGTCTGTCTGTTCCCCTGTAGCGCTCAAACGGGTGAACCGATTTGAATGCGGTTTTTTTTTGTTTGAAAAGTGAATTAGTCGAGAGTGTTGTTAGCTATGTTTGATGAAAATCGATCCAAGATGGCCGCCGCTACAAAATGACGGATTACATATTTTTTTCACAACTCGCTTAATATGGGTATCAAATGAAAGGGCTTGACTAGTAGAATAGCACTATGCAAATTCAAGATGGCCACCGCCACAAAATGGCGAATGTCGGAGGTTTTTCAAATTTATAATTTATTTATTTGACTGCACGACTATAAGTACTACTCACTCTACTCTACTCATCTGATTTGGGCTTTTTTTTATTCATCTACAAGTTAGCTCTTGACTACGATGTCACCTGGTGGTAAGTGACGATACAGTCTAGGGTGGAAGCGGGCTAACTTGGAAGAGATATGGCAGTTTTATTAAACCCATACCCCATAGATCGGTTTCTATGCGACATCGTTCCGGAACGCTAAATCGCTTGACGGCACGGCTTTGCCGGTAACCCTACCGGCAAAGTCGTACCGTAACGAATCACGGCTGCAGTCTCCCACCAGACCAGACCAGAGACAATTTAGAAATTTATTAAAACCCAAATAGCCACTGCCAGGATTTGAACCCAGGACCGCCCAATAATAAGACCGCAGCGATCGTCATTTGCGCCAGGAATTTTGTTGTCAGTGGTAATGATTCTCCAATCTACATCGGATCTATTCAATTTGAATCTTATCCAACAGGGAAATTGCTTAAAATAGCGTTCACCGTAACACGATGAAAGACTTTAGATTAGTGAATCGGGCCTTTAACTTTTATCCACAGTTACTAATTGCCCATTGTATTGAAGTTCCATTAGAGCACATATAAGTACATTATTTAATTCCGAAGGCGCGCTAGACGCCGGGCGTACAGCAAACTCGCGTGATTGGGAAGATTAATGGTTTATCAGCCACGCCTATTGTTGTGTGATCTAATTTATAAGCCGTTATTACTTTAACAAGTATAAATTAAAAGTTAATGATCTATGCTCGCTGTTCTAAAAGTGGGTACCTTATATGTTATTTTCCATTTTGTGGTGGTGGCCATCTTGGACCGATTTTCATCAAACATAGCTAAGAACACTTTCGACAAATTCACCTATCAAACAAAAAAAAACCACGTTCAAATCGTTTCACCCGTTTGAGCGCTACGGTGGAACAGACACACACACACACACAGACACGTCTAACTTATACCTAACACCCCGTCGTCGGGAGTTAAAAAGTGTAATTATTATTCCTTGCAAAGTGAGCAAAAATTATCATCGAACTTTTTCTACATAGAAAGAACGCGCGCACTTTTGAAAACTAAACTCCGAGCATTTTGTTATTTCGTTTCTGTTTATAACCCCCCGACAAAAAAACGACGGGGTGTTATAAGTTTGACGTGTCTGTGTGCGTGTGTGTGTGTGTGTGTGTGTGTCCAGCGTAACGCTCATACGGGTGAACCGATTTGAATGCGGTTTTTTTTGTTTGAAAGGTGAATTAGTCGGGAGTGTTCTTAGCTATGTTTGATGAAAATCGGTCCAAGATGGCCGCCGCCACAAAATGACGGATTGCATATTTTTTCACAACTCCCTCAATATCGGTATCAAATGAAAGGGCTTGACTAGTACAATATCACTATGCATATCCAAGATGGCCGCCACCACAAAATGGCGAATGTCGGGGGTTTTTTAATTTTTTTATTTATACTTGTCATTCAATGAAGTTAACCCTTACAACTTGCTATGCACATAAGGTACCCACTTTTAGAACAGCGAGCATAGATCATAGAGCATAGAAATAAAGCTTCAGTTGCCTATCTCTAATTTGTGCTTGTACCACACACCAACTACACTTTTAAGTAATTAATCCGCTGCCGCTCGATTAATCCAGCCGCTTCTAATTAAGCATGGAGCGTTTTATTTCCTAGCTCATTAGCTGTCCAAATGATATCGACTTTGTCCAAAGTAATCCTAGTTTACGAGGCCCTTAAGATAAATGCCCAGTTTATTTCTTTTGAACGACACGGCTTATAGTATTTTTTATCTTTCCAAAGTTGGCAGAACGCGATTTAGGAGTGAATCTATAAATGTAGGTATATAAAATCGAAATAACACTGACTCTCTCAGCGACTTCATTTTTTGTTTGTATGAGATTCTTACAAATAATTTTATGCTCTATCTAACTCACTTGAAGTGGAATTTCCAAAAATCCTGATACACATTTTTCTTTATTTTTAGCCGAGAGCACAAATAGTAAATACCGATTTTTATGGACATAACTTGAATAATGATGAACTTTCATATAAACTTCCATCCCCTATTTAACTTCCTTAAAGATGGGATTTCCAATAATCCTCTCTATGCGCCTACGTGAAGGAATTTGCTGTCATAATTTTAGTTTTCCAACTTCAGCGGTTTAGGCTGTGCGTTGATATATCAGTCACTTTGTCAGTCAGTCAGGACAAGCCTTCTTATACGAGTAAGTATAGATTAATATTTGTATGTTTGTGCTCTGTGCCTTTCTAAACTTTTGGTCAGAATGACGATGAATTTTTTGAGGGTTCTTACGTGTATGTCCGCTCACTCACATGTACTCTATATCAATGGCATTTACGTATGCGTAGTGCGTACGTATATATAGCGTATACGCTCCGTGGTGCCTGCAACGCTGCCAACCAAACGAATAGATAAGTACAGAGAGGAAGCTTCTACAAGCGGCCCGCTGTAGGTACACTCACACAAACACACTCACCAACGGTTCACGGACGCCCGCTCGGTCCCCCAACCGGTTCAGTTGGGTGACAAACGTGCGCATATGTGTGATTGTACATACAGCGGGCCGCTTGTAGAAGCTTCCCCTCTGTACTTATCTACTCGTGTACTGCCAACTTTCCAAACTTCTCAACTAAAAATCAAATTTTTTTATTGTTCAAAATAAAATGAGAGGCTTGGAATCGTAATGTCCTCGAATGGAGACCGTGTCTCCGCACACGCAGTACAACGCCTCTTTGTGGCTGGCATTTTGGCACAAATTGGGAATGTGGCTGGCATTCTGGCTGGCATCGATTGGATGCGAAAGGCCGAGGATGGCGTTGGTGCCAAAACAGGCCTGTCTATGTCCAACAGTGGATGCATATTGGCTTTGGATGATGAAATAACAGGCAACCTTTCGCAGCCAGTCAGTATAATAATAATAGTCATTTATTTCTGGCATCTTCAACCATTTTCACGCCATTTTTAACCCCCGACACAAAAACAACGGGGTGTTATAAGTTTGACGTGTCTGTGTGTGTATCTGTCTGCTCCACCGTAGCGCTCAAACGGGTGAACCGATTTTAATGCGGTTTTTTTGTTTAAAAGGTGAATTAGTCGGGAGTGTTGATGTTTGATGAAAATCGGTTCAAGATGACCGCCGCCACAAAATGGCGGATTACATATTTTTTCACAACTCCCTCAATATGGGTATCAAATTAAAGGGCCTGACTAGTAGAATAACACTATGTAAATCTAAGATAGCCGCCATAACAAAATGGCGAATGTCGGGGATTTTTTAAATTTTTAATTTATACTTGTACAGGCAGTATCACATCATAAACATAGCCCTTGCACAGTAGGTATTAGATATACGTAGGTACCCAGTCGGCACATAGATATAGTAGTCTCAAAGGACGTGGAAGCGATTTGTCTTGCTAATGCCGACGCGGCGCGCTGATATATCGCTTCCAACGGAATAAAGTAATAGATTATGCTGTAGGTACATTATACAATGCATCAGTGAATGTTGTCTCTAGAAAACTGAAAAAGAACAAATATAAATTAAAAATTTAAAAAATCCCCGACATTCGCCATTTTGTGTTGGCGTCCATCTTGGATTTTCATTTCATGTTATTCTACGAGTCAAGCCCTTTCATTTGATACCCATATTGAGGGCATTGTGCTAAAATATGTAATCCGCCATTTTGTAGCCGGGAGTTATTTAAATTTTTAATTTATACTTGTCTATGAAGTCGTACCGCGTCGGGTCGTGACGCTCGCGTCTCATCACGTTTGTCGTTCACTTTGGACAACGGGTTAGCGAACTCAACTGGAATTAAATTTAAAAGACTAGAAGTCGGTTGAGGTGTCATTCGAGAGCAAACGCGAATTGCGGTAACACGCGGATTAAGTCAATATTGGAAGAAGCGAATGGTACAAATGGTACAGTCTTTAACCTGAACTTAACTAAGTATCAGCTTGTAATGTATGTAGGTTTTATATTGATTTTAGTTGTTACTTGTCAGTGGAGTCTTCTGTTCTTTTGTTATGTCAATTAATAAAATCAGTTTCCTAACAAATTTATAGTGGCGACGAGGATGGGATTTTGTAAAAAAATATGATGGCTTCTCCCGGTAAGATATCGGAATTTGATATGGTGAACGGGAATTGGAACTCATACTGTGAGCGTTTGGAAATGTATTTTGTGGTTCACGCCGTCAAAGAAGAATTGAAAGTGCCGACGTTAATATCAGTCGTCGGAGACAGGGCATACGAATTGATGGTGAACCTCTGCAGCCCGATTAAGCCACAAAACAAAATTTTCACGGAGTTGGTGAAAATAGTCGGTGATCATTTGCAACCTAAGCCATCGATATTAGCCGAACGTTTTCGATTTAGACAAAGTCGACAGCGGGAATCCACCTCGGTATCACAATATGTAGCTGAACTTAAACAATTATCGCGGTTTTGTGATTTCGGTAACAACCTAAACGAAAACATGAGAGACCAGTTTGTATGCGGGTTACAGAGCGACGTCATTCGTCAAAGACTCTTTGCCGAGGAAACGCTGGATTTCGCTCGTGCAGTCAAGTTGGCAACGACATTTGAAGCAGCGGAGCGCAACGCCCATGCCGTGGAGACCGGAGTGGCGGGTAGCGGGATAACATCGGAACCGGGAACGATAGGAGAAAAGGGTGACGGCGAAGCGTCGGCGAAAGCGGTACATCGTTTTCAAGTCAGTGAGTGTGTACGGTGCGGGGATCGGCGGCACGGTAAAGACGGTTGCCCTTATAAATTTTTTGAGTGCAGCCGATGCCGACGGATTGGGCATCTACGGCGTCGGTGTCCAGAGGATCCTGGGACACAGACGGCCGGGCAAATTGCGGCAAGCGGTTATAACCGGTCACGGCGCGGCGGGCGCGGCACCGGAGCGCGTTGGGGAGACGCAGCAGCGCGCGGAGGGCGCGGCTCGGGCAGGAGGTCGTCGCGAGGCTCGGCCGGTTACGCGGCGGGCACGAACCATCTCCAAAATGAAGACTCGGCTCGGATGGAGCCGGTTGCATCGAATGACATCGAGGACGACGAACCTGTTTATCAGATGTCTCTGAGGGACTATAAACCGGTTAGCTTAGTGTTATCGTTAGACGATAAGCCTTTGAGTATGGAAGTCGACACTGGTTCTGCATTGTCATGTATAAGCAAGCAGACATATGACAAATTGTATAAATACCTACCATTAAAATCGTGTCGGTTAACTTTGTCATTTTATGATGGAACAAAAATATATATATATATCAGTTTCCTAACAAATTTATACAGCTCTAAATGTAATGCTACGTTTTCCCATGGGGATCAGAAAGATACCATTATTTTTTTGATCTATTAAGAGACAAATGAAATAGAAAACACTATACTTGTGTACAGTACTACTTTGAAATAACTCTTTTAATTTCGGATCTATCCTGCATAAGACCTAAAGTAACGCCAGAGAAAAAAAAAGAACAAAATGTCCTTTTACATCGTAGATATAAAAAATGTAACGTTATCAGCATTAACGATCGCGGTAAAATGAGGGAAGAGACGGCAAAATAATCTCATAAGCATTGTCATCCCTCATACTTCCAATATGGCAGTACTCGGTAAATGACCGACTACGCTCAGCTTAGTAACATCGACCTCAGGACGGTGTTGCAGTACAGGTTCGATGCTAGTCCGAGCGATGCGCGTACGTTAACGTTAACAACAAAATAATTAACATTCTAATTGGGAAAGCGTATATGAAATAAGTAGTTTTGCTCAGTCCATGTTTTCACGCTTCTTATTTTCAGTAAAAGTTCAGTCTCACTTGTAATAGGTAATACCATACGCGTACAATAAAATAGCAAAAGAAAAAATAGCTTAAAAACTGCTTATCATTTCATGTATTCAGTGGGGGACATACCTACTCATATCGAGTTCTAATAATTCAGTAAAGTTTTTGTAAGTTTTGCTAGCACTGACTTGCTTTTACTCAATTTTAGGACTGGTAACCCTAACTTTATTTTGTCTATATTGTTGAAACTCGCAGATTTTTTTAATACCTAGGCTCGAATGGCGCCGCGCACCATCAAACACGCGCAACATTGGAAGACCTCCCTCTAGTGACTAGGTGGATAAAGATGATCTCAAGCAAGTTACTGGCAGCCACTGGATAGAAGCGGGCACAAAATCGTACACTGTGGCGATCCCTGCAAGAGACTGATGTCCAGCGTGTATGTGGATATCTTTCAGCAGAAAATAAACAGAAGAACTTAGCTCTATTTTGTTCAAAATATTCAGTCCTTTAATTTGAGTTGATAGAAACAATGAACACAAAATTACTTTGCTATATCCGCTAACAGTGACAAATTTGTAGGCACAACACCACACAAATTCACCACGCACGCAAACGGAAGTTTGCAATAATCCGTTGTGAAGTCGACATCTCCTGAAGATGCTCCGGTATCGGAGCGAAACGATCGTCGAGTTAATTTTGTGGTGAATTTGTGTGGTGTTGTGCCTACAAAGTCACTGTTAGCGGATTATAGCAAAGTAATTTTGTGTTCATTGTATATCATGGAATACCGCAAAGTAACGCCTGCTTCTATTCAACATTTGATAGAAACAGTTACGAAAGATTTTTTCGTCGTTGTAACGCCACAGCACATTATCTCTTTCAGTGGACAACGATCCGTAATGTGGTTCGCGTTATGGCTGATAACCTGGACATATTTCGGTGTCGTTACTGCTGTAGCGTCTTTATGCGCCGCTTTATGATGATGATATGGAGAAACATAAACCGAGATACGGGCTATTTGCTGCTGTATAGAAGAACAAATATTATAAAATTCGGTAATAAAAGCTTTTTATTGCGTGATGGTTTTTTATTTTATCCTATCCACATTTGAACGAAAGTGTGTAAGTATGTATTTTTGAAACTCTGAATTGAAATTGAATCAATAAAAATATACGATTGTGACCAGATTATAATCATCATTTATTCGCATTTTATGACTTTTGAAAACTCAAGTGCAAAAGCGGTATCTCAAAAAAATCGTTTTCTTGATTTTTATAGCATCGAATAGCTTATAAAAATACGCATCTAATGAACTAATCCAAATAGTGGTATCATATTCAAAACATATAAAAACCCTAAAAAGATTTTCCCTATCTCAATTTTGCTAGATTAATCGAAGATTCAAAAGCACTTGTAAAAGTTTATTTGAATAAAAAACGTTTCTATATTATTCTATACACGAAAAAATAAAGTACCCAACATAATGCAAAAATTGTATTTGTAAAAAACAAAAAAATCAACGCGCAAAGCGAAAAGGAAACTACATTTACAAAACTTCAATTTTATCGAAACTTACGTTTACTGAGATAACACTTTTGCCTTTAGTACGGCAGCATAGTAGTAACGTGTAACATGGTCTTATATTGTCAGAGTCTTCGGAGTTCAATCACCGTTCCTCTTGGTCTTTATTACAGTGGCTCGAATGGCCAGCTCATTCGGTTATGGATCTCAAAGTGCCAGGTCTGACCAAAAAGGTCATAAGGTTTCTCTGTCGATAAAATCAGCGACGGTCCGGAGTTGGGAAATTGGCAGTGTTACACCCCCGTCCGTTGATCCTGCATCTGATGTTTATTTGATAATGTCAGATTTTGCTCCCATGGAACTACGAAAATCACTGTAATGTTAGTATAATTACTATAATCTAGAAAACAAGCTATAATGTAAAAATTAAAAAAACCCGACTGCTATGCCCTTTATATTGATACCCCACTCGAGGGTCTCGAAGAAAAAAAAAAATTTTAGCCCGCACATTAAATTGCATAAAATCTGTCATTTTATTTTTTTAATAATTTTATGTGCGCCGTCAAGACAAATCTAATGACGTATAATTCATCAAAATAGGTTGAGCTGTTGAGTAGTTACGAATGACATAGGAAACGGTCATTTTCTATGATTTATCACTCCAAATTGTTTCCAAATATATAAGTAATATACATTTTCGTACTCGCCTTTTAAAACCCTTTATTTTGATATCTCACTCGAGGGTCTTGAAGAAAAAAATTTTTTAGACCGCACATTAAAGCGCATAAAGTCGGCCATTTTGATTTTTTTTTAATTTTGGTACCCAGTGACACTCGCGTCATCGAGACAAATCTAATGACGTATCATTTATCAAAATCCGTTGAGCCGTTGAGTAGTTACAAGCGGACATAGGAATGGACATACATACACACAGGTGAAACACATATACCCAGTCGGGTAAATTAATATATTCTATGTAGTTGACTAGTTTCTGTTGCGATTAGATGGGATGGGCAATCAAAGAAAGAGATACAAACAGTGAATCGACAAAGTAGTGAAGGCAGGTTGCACCACAAATAGGGCGAACGCGGTACACCGCAAACTTGCCGATCAGCGCAGGCCGAATGTTGACGGTGAACTTTAGAGGGATTGGGTGTTCATTTCGTACTAATCCACGTTTGAACGTTTATTCGATTTTGATGCAGATTCAATGGTTTTTACCGTTATTTAATCCATTTCACGAGAGGTGTATAAGGGGACCGCTATCGAAAACTTAGCGCTATTATTATAAAGCCGAAAGTTTGTGTGTATGTGTGTATGTTTGTTTTATTATGGAAAAATCCACAGTTCCTGCGAGATTTTAAAAAACAGAAATTTGCTACAGCAATCTACAGCCACAGCTATAGGTAGATTACTATAGCAAACTTTCTTAAAAGTAGGTATAAAGGTTGGAAAAGGGAGCGGGAACCCGCGATTCCCTTAGGATTAGTGAAAAACCATAATTCACGCGGGCGAAGCCACGGGCAGAAGCTAGTATGTATACATATTTATTTAGTCATGTATGTCTATTGTCTATAGTCTATACTCTATTGTATACATTTTGTATATATTAGTATATTAAAATGTTATGATTATACTATAAGGTTTAGTTTATTTAGCTATTTGTGTTTAAGTTTATCATAATATTATATACCACCTCCCACTGTCCACTAGTTTATTTTCTCCCTAGCGTTAAGGTTGTGTGGAAGAGATCGCTACTTAGCGATAAGACCGCCTTGTTGTACCTACGTTTTAAGTTTTCTTTTATATAACCTGATCTTTGTGTTCTTCTCTTATGCGGTGTGCAATAAAGTATATATGTTACAGCCAAAGTAATTAATTAGCTTTTATTCATAATGACTGGCAATTATTAATAATATCTAAATTGTCCAGATATTATTCATAATATCATGTCAAACCAGACATTATTCATAATAGCAGATGAACGTTGGTCAAAATGATAAATACGGCCCGCCTTGCTTCCCCTCCCGCATCTCATTCCTTTGTGGTGTGGCGTGATCACCACGATCTCGTAATCTAAACTACCCTATCCTAACCTAACCTAGCCTAAAATTCCTGATGTAGACCGTGCCAAAGCTGATGATAGAAACATTATATGCATAGCTGTTGTAATTTCTCCGGAGACACCTCAGAAGATAAGTACCTCACGAAAATAAGTATTATTATTGAACTAGTGGATGCGTGCCACTTACAGAAGCTAGGTTAGGTTAGGTTAGAACATAAATATTGAGGTGCCCGGCCGCAGGCCGGGCACTTAGGTTCTATTGGATCCTAGGTAGAATGTGGTCCAAAATAAAATCTGAGCACCCCAACCCAAAGCAATAAGTCGGTTAAGTTCAAACAGTTACCTAATTAATTTTGAAAAAAAAAAAATCGTATGGTTGCGTTTTGTCCTTGTATATATTGGAACGATGCACGCGTGCGTCCACGTTACAAAATAATATATATACTAGTAGTACACAAAATTCGTGTATACTTTGTAGTACAAAATTTGAAAACTGCATTACAATGTATACATAAGCAGAATCCTATGGGTACATTCTGGCTATGTATATTATGTAAATACGCGCCCCCGCCCGCCGTAGAAAATCGCAGGCACCCGCGCGAGCCGTAGCGGATGAGGCAGGTCCAGCAAGCCGAAGCTGCGGTGGTGAGCGTGGGTGCCTAGGCTTTGCTACGCAACCTGGGCGATGGGGCTGCACTTCCCCCAGCGCCGAAGCTGTTGCAACTATGTTTTTGGGTGGTATAAACTGTTTATTTGACGTTATATTTTGCAATATCTGGTGATCAGTTAAACATAAGTCCTTGTTTTCTTACTTTATCCAAGTCTTGCAAGATATTATATAAAATAGCTGAATACTATTTATAATAGCTAGATCATTTTAATAATTCTGTGTCAATTATTACTTTATCCAAATTGAGTTGATAATATTTATAATGGCTGGATAGTATACATAATATCCTTATTTATTACTTTGGCTGTAACATATACATACATAGATACATACAATAAGAAAAATTGATTAAGGTTTGAGTAAACCCAAGGAACTAGTAGATATTATTCTTCCTTGTTACTACAGTAAACCGCATATTCTATACTACCAACTTAACTTAAGTCACATGATACATTATTCAAGTGAAAGAAACAAAAACTAACAAAAGTCCAGTGTTTAGGTTGGCAGCAATTTATTTATTTGTTTGCCGAAATACGAAATAGGGCGTTCGTCTGGCCAGTAAACAAGCAATTGACCTTCTCAGTGCTAAAACGCTGTTGTTTTATTAATTGGAATACTGCCCTTGTGTTTCCGAACTGCTCTGATTCCAATAAACCAAATTAGGAAAGTTTATCTGCCCGGTTATATAAACGGTAGCAGGCAGATAGATGGCGTCATTATACATACACTACTAGAGTAGTACTAACAAGCTATTTTTAGGTAAAATTAAACTTGTTAAAATTAAACTAGTTAAAATTGAAAATTTTCTAACAAAAATAATAGTGTGCCAACTCTGAAATTGTAATTGTTTTTTTATACATTTTATATGGTACCACCGTACACTGAGCACGCGAAAGGCGTCATTTTATTGTAAACACATCACTACAGAAGCAGGATATCATTTAATATTTTAACTAAATCAATTTATTATTAAAATATCTGCTTTTATCACCCGCACATAACTCAAGCAATATCGAATCACAGATTAGTTTAACTGATCTCTTTTCAAATATATTTTATATTAATTAATTAATTACACACAGCTAAGCCCAAAATGGCAGCATTTATTCGATTAGGGTGTGATTGCTATCGCAACCCTCAATCAAATATCACGACCTAGATGCTGAAGCATTTAATAGTCGGTTGAGTCTCTGGAGGAGACTCAATTCATGGCTTCGAAGTGCCCGTATTTATACCAATAATTTAAGATGGCGGTTTGGCGCCAATATTACATTATCTTAGGGCGCCACTGAATGAATCCAATGTCAGTTCATTCTAACCTATTTCAATTATGCAATTAATAATCTGTAAACCATTTTTAAAAATTCTAATTGATTTTCAACAATAATCTGACACAAGCCACAAGAACACGTATGAAAAATCTCTTTTGTGACTTGTGGCCGGCCACTAGTCGTCGCCACTAGTGGCCCAGTGTGCGGGGGCTGCAAATTCCCAACACCAAGCTGCTAATGAGAATTTTTTGACAGAAAAATTTAATACAATACAATACAAACATTACAGCCAGTAGTCGTCGCCACTCGTGGCCCCGTATGCGGGGGCTGTTACTTCCCCGTGCTTTCGAAAGCTGTTAAAGCCCTCGAAATAGATATAGGTATATCGGTATAGGTACGTACATACATATACATACGTATAATGAAATAAAGACTACGAGAGTGATTGATACATTTTAAATGTTCGCGATTTCAATGGTGAATTTCCTTTAAACGCTTTAAATCCTTTCGAATTGTACGGAATCAATTCCAACGAATTCGATTTGAAGAGAATGAGTTTTTTAATCCGTCGAAAATGAGCCCCTTACGGTGTTTTGCGTTCATTCCCCGTTTATAGCTGAATCCTCTTTCGTATAATCTTATTATCGTTCACTTTGATGACAATATTTATGCTGAATCGATCTTACTTCCGTTGAGTCGTCTGATGTAGCATAATGTTGTATGAGATAGGTATACATAATATACATACGTATTCTTGTAATAAACGTATTTTTGTTCCAATATTTCACACTAGCGGTCCGCCCCGGCTTCGCCCGTGGTACATTAGTACATTATGGTATAAGTGTGTAATGTTGGTGATTACCGCTGAGGCGATATTGAGACCCGAGCCGTTAGGTGAGGGTCTTAAGATAGCCGAGGACGGTAATCATCAATACACACGTGTATCATACGACGTTTTTCAACACACTTGCGAAGAAAATAACACTAAAATACATATTTTTCCTTGGATATTTCAGGTAGTAAACTTTCCATAACTTTAAGGGCTTCACATATATCGGGCGGTGTACAACATAAATCATTTTCTTCATAATTAGTACTTGTAGATATTTTAATTTTAATTAATAAATAACTGTAATTTCAACAGTGAAAACGAGTTATGAAAATTTTCTCACAATGGCGGGAAAATAATCAGTTTTCCTATGCGCGCACACATATAAGTGCGATCGGCCATAGACTATATAGAATGAGGTTTGTTTTCTATGGCATTTTGCAATGGCGGGAAAAATTAATCAGTTTTCCTATGCGCGCGCTTCTTAAAATGGCAATCGGCCATAGACTATAGAATGAGGTTTGTTTTATTTGGCTTTTCGCGGATAGCGTTTTAGCCACGTACAAAATGGGGAATTTCAAGTTTTCTTTATTACAGAAAAAACAAAAGTTATATTTGAGTGAAAGTTTTATTTATTAAACACGTACAAGTTGAAATTATCTATTTAAATACGAAGTTGCATGAAATGAGCAAGCAAAAGGTATATTAATTTATTTGTACTATTGAATACGACCTTTTTTGTATCGAAACTTTTTTAAGAACAAAGGAACCAACTCAACCAATAAATTAAAAATAAAACTCTATAATTCACTTGTGAATAATAGTAAAACAAAAGTCACAGTTTGAATAATAGGTGTAATTATCTGCCTAATTGCGGTGAACGTAGAGCTACTTTATGAGCAAGTGTGTTGAAAAATATATAACCTATAGCACTCAAGAATCATGTACATATTCAATGGTGAAAGAATTTTTGAAATCGGTCCAACAGTTCCTGAGATTAGCGCGTTCAAACAAACAAACTCTTCCGCTTTATTATATTAGTATAGATAATAATGTAGTACTTTTAAAAAGAATGCCGTGCTATAGAAATTTTTCTAGCAAGAATATTATAGTATGCCAACTCTTTAATAGTAGGTAATTGTTTTCTTAATTTGAATAACGTCATAAGCGTACAAGCACTGTCGTAGCACTCGCTACGTAGCGCCTCGTAGACCTGCGTAGCACATTCTTTATGTATCACCAGCGGCTGTATTACATAAAAAATGTATGTGTTGGCACCAGAAGATATATTGCATTCCGGAGAAGGACTTTCTTAGTTCTACGGGAAGAGAGAAAATTTTATAAAATCTAATCATGCACGAACAAACACGAAATCGCAGGCGTCAGTTTGAACAACAAAAAGTGTAATAATGCTCTGACCGAACTTTAGCCATTCTCAAATTAGCTAACTACTCAGGTGATATTATAGTGCACAAATGTGTGCAGTCTCTGTTCCCTCACTCTCATAGTCTGAGGAGACGGCAATCCAAAACGACCGGATCCGATATACATACTTGGACGAATAAGTGGTTTATTATTCGTCCAAGAAGATACTATATAATATACCATGCCATACACACTAGTGAATTGTTGTATATTATGTTTTCGTAAAACATGAAATATACATTTCCACAAGTTCTATTTCGTTTTCGCCGCATCGGCGAACACACGTAACCGAGTTTTGGGACATTCGAGCTCCGAAACACATATTGGATGCAAAGTTTTCACTTTGTTTGCGTATCTTTGTTGTACTGTATGCTCAGTCTCACTTTGCAGAGCTCCAAAACTTTATAGTATACTATTGTTCGAATCACAATGACTTCAGAGTAAAATGGATCTAAAATGGCTTATAGTAAGGTTTGAGTTCACCAATACATTCAGCATTCGAAAACAGCCAGCGCCCCAAGCAGAAATGTTGTAAAATAAATATTCTAACTATTGAATTACGACTTTAAAATAAGAGTGTTTGGGTTCATTTTGCTCTGAAGTCATTGTGTGTCGATACTCGAGTTTCGATCATCGTTGCCACTATGTAACAAGTATAAATTAGAAATTTAAAAAACCCCCGACATTCACCATCTTGTGGCGGCCATCTTGGATTTGCAATAGATCTATTCTACTAGTCAAGCCCTTTCATTTGATACCCATATTAAGGGAGTTGTGAAAAAATATGTGATCCGCCATTTTGTAGCGGCGGCCATCTTGGACCGATTTTCATCAAACATAGCTAACAACACTCTCGACTAATTCACCTTTCAAACAAAAAAAACCGCATTCAAATCGGTCCACCCGTTTGAGCGCCAGAGGGGAACAGACAGACACACACACACACACACACACACAACACACACACACACACAACACACACACACACAGACACGTCAAACTTATAACACCCCGTCGTTTTTGCGTCGGGGGTTAAAAAGTGGGACTAAGCATACTGAGGTCCTGGGATTGCTGTGGCATACCAATGAGACCATCCATCGCGTAAACAAGTTTTCGGGTTCAATTCCTGATGATTTAAGCGAGCGATGAAATAATACGGATAAGGGATATCTAGTCTATATGAGAAATTGGGTAAGACGAAATTATGGATAACTAGGTTTTCCCCGCGGCTTCGCCCGTGTGAATTTCGGTTTTTCACAAATCCAGAAGGAATCGTGGATTTCCGGTTTCCGTTTTTGCTCCCTTTTCCAATCTTTATACCTACTTTCAAGGAAGTTTGAAATAGTAATCTACCAATAGTTGTAGCTGTAAATTTCTATTGCAAATATCGATTTTTACAAAATCACGCGAGTACTGTGGATTTTTCCATGATAAAAATTAGCCAATGTATTATTCCAGGTTATCAGCTATATATATTTTAAATTTCAGGCAAATCGGTTCAGTGGTTTTTGTGTGAAAGAGCAACAAACATTCATACATCCATATACATACAAACTTTCGCTTTTATAATATTAGTGTGATTAGTGTGATATTAGTGTGATTATGGAACTATAAAGAACGTATTTTACTAAATATATTCTTCAGGATAGTTTTTTTCAAATAAAAGGAACACCAATAAATAATTCCATTCGACAAGCTGTACAGAAAACCAATTGATACAAATGCTCCGCATAAAAACGTTCCCGGTCAAACCAATTTGCTTAAAAGTTAAAAACTGCGAATGCGTGGCGACGACATTCCGGAACCGAGGTCACATTACTCAGTGGAATGCATCGAAACTGGGCTTGTAGAAAAATATCGATGTATCGATATTTATTATTTAGATATTTTGTATATTTAGGATACAAATAGATTTGTTGAACTAGTCTAGAAAAAACACAATATAATTTCATAAAGTACAAATATTTTTCAGAGAACGCCGATATATCGATACATCGTTACTTTTTTTTTCAATGATATCAATATTTTTTTAAAATATCGATACTTTGTGGCACTTTCTGCATCCCTAATCGAAACTGGCGAACTATTCGCTTTAACTCCAGTGAAACTAATCGACGAAACCGTAAAACCGGCCAGTGACTTTATCCGACCAGAAAATGTATATATTTCGGAAATGGTGCAGCGAGCTTTTATCGTATCTTTTTTCATCTCCTTCTATTTGTGTCGTGTAACTGAAAGCCATGAAACCTTTTCATTTATCGCGCAATGGCAGGTAAAACCAGCCACTGACTATTTTTTATTATTTAGAAATTAGACATTTTGTGAGATAGTGATACTAAAAAAAACCCGGCTGAGTTTGTTGTGGGCTCTTCTCAGATTAGAGCACGTTTGGAACCCTCGTAGTTTTAGTTTTAAGTTTTCGTAGTAATTATCACCATTACCTTACTTTCATGTACTTCTTATATTGACTTCAAAAAGTGTACAGTGTACCTACTTTGAATAAATGAATTTTGATTTGATTTGACTATGTCCGACCATGAAATAAATATCGGAAACGGCACCAGCAAGCTTTCAGCGGGTCTTATTTCATCTCCCTCTATCTATATCGCATAAATGAGTGTCATGAAACCTTTTCATTAATCACGCAATAGCACGTAAAACCAGCTGCTGAATTTGTCCGACCAGAAAATATATATCGGAAATGTTACATACGCACGTGACAAATTGGTAAGTGGTAAACCCCCTTTTTTAAAGTCAGTTAATAAAGAGCATACGTACTTATGAATACTCTCAGAGAATCGATGATCAACTGGCAGCTGAATCGATTCATCATACAAACAGCGAGTAGGTAGTTTGATTTACGAGTGTACTCACGTTTTATGTGCTACGCCGTAGCAGCTACGCTATAGGTATGACTATTGGGAACAATGGAAAATTAGCGAGCTATTGTAGGTCGTGAGTTGTGACGACAAATTGTGATATTGTCTGGATTTATACCGGTAGCTATTATTGTCTTCTAGCCTACGCCAAAATTATAAAAGATCCTCTCGTTTAGTATAACATTCTTTATTAGTAATAACATATTGTAACAATGAATATAAAATTACTTTGCTATAATCCGCTAACAGTGACAAATTTGTAGGCACAACACCACACAAATTCACCACAAAATGAACTCGACGATCGTTTCGCTCCGACACCGGAGCATCTTCAGGAGATGTTGACTTCACAACGGACGATTGCAATGTGACGATCGCTCATTTGACACGTTCGTCACTTTGCAATCGTCCGTTGTGAAGTCAACATCTCCTGAAGATGCTCCGGTGTCGGAGCGAAATTTGATCGTCGAGTTAAATTTGTGGTGAATTTGTGTGGTGTTGTGCCTACAAATTTGTCACTGTTAGCGGATTATAGCAAAGTAATTTTATATTCATTGTATATCATGGAATTCCGCAAAGTAACGCCTGCTTATAGAAGCTTATAATGCGTTGTTATTTTACGTTAAGCAGTACCGTGAAATAACAATGTATATGGGTATTTGGTACTTTTTCGGTAAGTTAATAAACGATACACTCACCCAGAGTGATACTTGTAACCATAAACGTATTATTTCTTACCTACCTTAAAGATGTAAAATAACTGATACATTATACATATACATATACTGATACTATTTCTTGTTAATAATAGAAAAACCAAAACAAGCAAGTATAAAATATTTTAGCAAAACAAGTATAATCAGTAACCAGTAAAATCAGTAACCAGTAAAACAGTATATTATATATTTGGTCACTAATGTCGAAGTAATTACTTTCAGGTATCTCATTAACAAAATATAACGTTGTATAGATAAGTAATGGTTGTTTCATCCATTAGGCGCTAAAAGCAATCAAGCATTAAAATCGATACGAAGATAAAAATCATTGTTCGGGTTAAGAGCGATATTATTTTGTGTTCGATTATTATTTATTTATTAGAGGTTTTCAATGAAAAACTCGAATTAGCACCTAGCTCTTGAAAGCGCAGTGTTGGCATACTGGTTGGTAGACCCATAACATCAGACGAATCGCCGGGAGTTGCTGGAAATAAGCGAAGCAAGACCTTAGCGTGTGGAAAGCTCTTAAAGAGACACATGGAAAATGTCAGCTAAGTCGCCCTCTAAACTTTCGCCGAGTGCATTAGGCGAGTGTGTTGAGTATACCTACAGTTTTTTTATACTATGTAGTATTCAGTAATCTTTACATATTATGATAAGTTTGATGATGATATTTGATAAAGTGGTTAAGAATAACGCAAGATAGAGCTTGGTCCAAACTTCACATAAAAGAGAAAAAGGCGTACATATACATACATACAACCATAAATTAAGGACCTCGTGTATTACTACAACATTTTTTTCTACCACTTGGCGGCACAGCTCTCCTGGTAGGATGGTAACTTGCCTTCCACCAGACCAAACCAGTGACAATCCTACAAATCCTGAAAGTGTGGATGTTTGGATGTTTAGATGTTTGGATGTTTGTTACTCAATCACGCCGCAACTACTGAACCGATTTGGCTGAAATTTTGCATGAAGATAGATTATGCCCTGATTTAAAATAGGCTACTTTTTATCCTGGAAAAATGCACAGTTCCCACGGGATTTTGATCCCGTTTTGACGGGATCCCCGAAATCTATAGATTACTACAGCTAGCTATAGCTACAGCTAAATCTATAGACTGACCCGTTGGTGCGGTTAGCAGTGACCCTGCCTTCCGCTCCGGGGTCGCAGGTTCGATTCCCGCCCCGAGTCTGGGTGTATGTATGCAAGTATATAAGTATAATGTATACTATGTATTTATACATTTATTAAATATATATATAAATATATTGTAGTATATATGTAAATATGTCTATCAGTCGGTTGTTACCTATATAACAGGCATTAAGTTGCCTACTTTAAGAACAGTCGACCGTCTGTGTATGTGTGAATATTTATTATTATTATTATTTATTTAGCTATAGGTAGATTACTATAGCAAACTTCCTTGATAGTAGGTATATAGGTTGGAAAAGAAAGCGGGAACGGGAACCGGAAATCCACGATTCCCTCGGGATTTCTTTAAAACCGAAATTCACGCGGGCGAAGCCGCGGGCAGATACTAGTTTACTATAAATTCCTAAATTGTTCATACCAGGAATCAAACCAAAGCCTCTTGCAAAACCACTACGCTCACCAATGTGCTATAAAAGTCGTGTCCCACCAAAACATGTGTTTTCAGTACTGGACGTATCGAACAAAAATAATTCCCAACATCGAAGTGGGCAATTCTGGTAGCGTAGGAAACCGTTAGGAAAGGATATTGGAATATTCCCATGGGTTCGAGATGGGAAAAATGAATTGCACACTGCTCTCTAAGTCCACTGGATCCCGAAGGATATTCCCAAAATCTATCAATTGGGAAAACCAATTATATGCAGAAGACAGGATAAAATCCATACTAATACATTTTATGTTATAAATGCGAAAGTAACTTTGTCTATCTGTGTGTTACGCTTTCACGCCTAATTCACTGCACCGATTTTGTCGAAATTTGGTACAGAGATAGATCTTAAAGAATTATATACTTGAAATAATTAGAACAAATAAATTATCTATACTACTAATAAATAAAATTGAAGTGTCTAACTTTTAAAAGACCTAAATCCACGCGGACGAAGTCGCGCGTGATAGATTATTGAAAATAAATGAAACCTATTTTGTGATTTTTATCGAATAATTGAATATTAAAATGTGTGAACACTATTTATTATTTGCGTGTGCCAACATTTGTTTACTTTGTATTCGTACTTGTGATGTTGGTAATGTATTTAACCTTAGCAAGGGTATATTTTTGTTACTAAAATATGTGTAGTTTTATTCAGAGAAAAGAGTAGACATTATTAAAATAAATAATTACCAATTTTACAATGCGACGTATTGATAGTCAATACTTTAAGAAATAATGTTATTTAAATTATAGGTCAATTGACTATCATAGAGCAAAAGAAACCATCATAGAGATTTGTCAACACAAGTTTTCAAGTAATAGAATAACTACTTAATTAAATTACAATCTTGTTTCAAATATATAGAACTATTTCATAAATATTTAAACAATAAATTATTAAGTTTAAGAGTATTTTTGAGCATTGATTTACTGTAATTATGATCAAATGTACTTCAATTGACTTATGGCTTTTGTATACTTTTCTTAAATAACTAAAAACAAAACATAGTATTAACTAGAAAATGATTTAAATAATTGATAGTTATGTTAAATATTATCTGTAAATGTATAGTTATTAGAAACTCAGTTTAATTGTAACTATGAGAAAATAGCTTGTTATGTTGTAACTACTGGAAATAGGAAAAAGTGGAGGTAACATAGTCTATAAAAACCGCTGTTTGGTTGAATAAACAGTTTAGTTCTACAAGCCGCCTAGACTAAAGATAAGTATTCTTTTGTACCTGTATATCTGATTGTTATTGTTATATTCACTGTGTTATTGTGTTGTGTACCCTTTGGTGTAAAACTCTACTTAAATTATTGTGTAAATGTTGTATACCCACTTTAATATGCTGATAGAAAAGATATCTTATGAATCATTGAATAATATAAAGAGTAAAGTTTTAGATCTCGTTTTATTCCTTTTCTTTAGTAGTTTTTCTTGAAATAGATAAATTGCTTACTCTTGAGTATCATACGATATTGCCTATTTTATTATAGGTTAAATTCCTTTGTCTTGTTAGTTGTACTTTTAGTAGAAAGGGACTCTACGAAATTACTTACCTTCTTACCCACATATTTTATCAAAACGAAATAAAGGTATACTATAGGTATATAGCTTTCTAAATTCATTGCATAGTAATTGCATAGCAACCGCATAGCAACCGCATAGCAACCGCATAGCAACCGCATAACAACAGCATAGTAACTGCATATTAACCTCGGTG
The DNA here is from genome assembly GCA_920104075.1 of Melanargia galathea. Lineage (NCBI taxonomy): Eukaryota > Metazoa > Arthropoda > Insecta > Lepidoptera > Nymphalidae > Melanargia > Melanargia galathea. Next base: position 17,572,288 of record OV049871.1, on the reverse strand, counting down.
CATAGTACCAGAATCTAATTGTAGCTTTACCTTTAATATTTTAAATTCATAGTAACTATTATAACTTAATAAATTGTGACTCTACCGTACCAATATTTTAAAATCAGAAGTGGGATCTGAATTCTTTTCTAAGGCAATTGTTACAGTGTTTTTTTCTTACGCAGGTCTTGAAGAAACAAAAAAACAATGAATCTAAATGCCTAGCAGCTTCAAAGAGTATGTCACTCTTTGACACCCAATCAACGCAGCGATGACATCGCGCTACCCATCATCGATCCTGTGAAGAGAGACAATGACGCCGAGACCTGCTAGGTCATCGAGTCACGCGGCATCGAGCTAGGATGGAGTATTTCAAAAGGCAGCTAAAGGCGGTAAGGCCCTACGAGATTCAGCTTTATCTTTGAAACTTGGGAGCCAGATCAAAGTAGAAATCGGAAGAGTTTTAGTAAAGATGTAAATTCTAATAAGTGTTGTGTAGTGAAAAATCTTTCTGAAAATGATCAGAGGCAGTGTCGAGTCGTCAGACTCTAGTGTTTCATTTTGACTATGGAAGAGAAGAGTTAAGATTTTTATAAAATTGTAAGATTTTTGTTTGACTATTATCGGAAAGTCAATCGAGCTTTTAAGTAGAGGTGTACGGGAACTAAATTTTAAAAATAAATTAGATTATTTATTGTTTGAAATATTAGGAACTGTTTAGGGCCGTTGATGTCCCGCTCTGTTGCTATGCCGCTATGTCCCATCAGCGGGGGAATAGGCACTTGCTTATAACGATCGGAGGCAACTAGTCTGCTGGGTTGTTGGCTCCACTCGGTCTTGATCTTCACGCACAGCAGGTGGGAGGACCGAGAAAGAGAGTCGATAACTAGTAGGTTAGATTAGTCCTAGGGATGGCCAAATAGAGACATATATACATATGCCAATTATAATAAATATGTTAAGTACAACAAGTTATATGTCAGACTGGCCAAACGGTTTATAAGAAGTTTTATCACTAAATTCGGCTAGACGCAAATCTACTGCTTTTGCTCTTATTCGTTTATTTGTCGGGATTAGTGATAATATACCCTACATACAGGCTCGATTGAATAATGTGAATGATAATCATGTACCTACATCAAGAAATAATCGATGTCCGTGCAGATTTTACTAGCTTACCGACTAGTTAATGCAGCGAGTGATTTTAAAAAAGGCATTTTGACTTATTCAGGCGAAAAATGTAGTAGGTATATATAATGTTGGAGACATAACATATCATATAAATCAAGATCACAGACGTCATTGATAAAGTTAAAGCCAAATTCAAAGATGGGTTAAATTCAGAATTTGTGTAGTGTGTACTTATTAAATGTTTTTCTGTCCCGTGAATTTAAAATTGTTTTCAATAATCAAGCTTTGTATATAAATCTTATATTAAAGCTATTTCATATAACCTTACTATTTGCTATACTATTGCTATTTTTTTTTTTGGATAACCAATCATGTTTTTCGGCGTGAAATATTGAATAATTTTAGTGTGTGTATATTTATCAGGGTGATCAAATTGCTTGTTTAAAATAATGAATTATATTATGTGTTCAAAAATAAACTATCAAGCTCTATATTTAGTTGTCAAACGAACTTCGAATAATTTAGCAAAGGTTGGAATTTAGCAAATTGGAAAAAAATTTTTTAGGTTAGTTATTATTTAGTAACATTACTAAACTGATAAAAATAAAGTCGCGGTTACATGTTATATACGTTTTATGTTTAAATTAGGCTTCACCTGTCCCCTCTTAAATCAGATTTTCATCTTCTTCTTATGGTGCCGTCTCCTTCCAAAGGTTGGCAATAATAAGGGTTATTTGCAATCTGGACACCGCCACACGGAAGAGCGATCTAGTACTTTTGCGGTACCATTCCCGCAGATTTCGTAACCAAGAAATTCTCCTTCTACCAGGCCTTCTCCTGCTCTGGATCTTCCCTTGTATGATTGATTGGAGATTTTCATATTTGCCATTTAATGTTATTTTTATAATTTGTCATATTAATTGTCCATAATATTGAACTTCATAGGTAGATAGCAAAATCTAATAAAGAATCTTAAAATTATATTTTTTTTTTATAATATGTAGTTATGTTTGCAGAAATGGCTCCTATGACAAGTGCAAAATGACCTTTAATCACAACTAATTTACATTAAGATTTAAAAGAAAAAGAGAATCATACTCTAAATAAAAATAAAGCTGATCAAGGAAAGTAACAAAAAGTTAAAATTTTGAATAATGTAAAATGCAATAGTAAAATTTATCCTTCATTTAAGTTAGATAAAAAAGTTTCTTCAAAATTAACTGAGAATAATTTGAACCATAATTTGAGTAAGAATAATCCAGAAAATGATGATGATGATGATCAGTCCTCTATGGATGATGATGATCTGAATATATTTAAGGATCATTATCTCAACTTTGACTGGGTAACTTCGGTTAAATTATCGGGTATCATTGAAACATAGTTGAGAATGTTTTATTTTCAAATAAGAGTTATATTACTACTTTCTTTAAGCTTATATGCTACGCTTGCAGAATAAAACATGGAATATAATATTTTTATAATTATAGTTCATTATATTATAATAAGTATAAGATTTTTGAAGCTTTCACATCTATCCGAATTAACTGTATGATTATGTTGATTGTTTAATTATGATGATTAAAGAAATTGTCTCTTTAATATGCTACTCAGTATTATTTATTTATTTATCTATTTGAGAATCTCATACAATTGATTGACTGATACTTTATTAAAACTGTAAAACAGTGATTATACTGAGGTTTATTTTTGATTAATTATTGAGTAATTTTAATGGATTTCTACGATTTTTTATTGCCAAGATTTTTATAATAATTGTCATATTGTAACATTGCAAACACAAAGTTTTATATATTTTAAGTAACTATCTAATTCGGTATGAGTAATTCAATCGTGTGAAAGTGATCCCGTTAGATATCTTATCCACATCATTTTGTTATTTATGAAAATTTTATATTATTGGTTTTCAATACAATAGTGTCATTTTTAATCACAACATATTTAAAAATTCAATACAGTTGAAGCAAGTATCTAATAATATTTATTGGCCTATAGTAATTTTAAACTGTGAACTTATCTTTATAGTATCAGTTTCTTTACAACTTCTACCAATATCATTATTAACAGTTTCATTACTTTCCGAGGTTTGGTACATATTTTCTAAATAAGACCCCCATATGAAATTATCAATATGTTGGAAAATGATCGATTTTCGATAAAACAGAAAGGATTAAAGGATATTGTTATTGCCAAGGAAAAGTTAAGACGTTGGTCTGGTGGATGGATAGATCAATTAATGTCAATGTTAAAATTTATATTGAGAAGAGTTTTAATTAAAACGTCGATGACCATTGATAGATTATTATTTTATTTTTGAAGTAATGTTAGTATTTATAAAAACAGTATGGTGAAACTGGTGGATAGAGATTAAAAAGACAGTGTGTTATATTGTTAGCACACTGGTGGATAGGTGGATAGAGATTAAAAAGACAGTGTGTTATATTGTTAGCACACTGGTGGATAGGTGGATAGAGATTAAAAAGACAGTGTGTTATATTGTTCGCACACTGGTGGATAGGTGGATAGAGATTAAAAAGACAGTGTGTTATACTGTTCGCACACTGGTGGATAGGTGGATAGAGATTAAAAAGACAGTGTGTTATACTGTTCGCACACTGGTGGATAGGTGGATAGAGATTAAAAAGACAGTGTGTTATACTGTTCGCACACTGGTGGATAGAGTTTAAAAGGTCAGTGTGTTATATTGTTCGCACACTGGGTAGAGTTTAAGAACAGTTTTCTTTCATGATTTTAGTTTTAATATTCTAAAACAATTTTGGCAAGTAATAAAAGTTTAATGGTTTTTGTTTCATGTTTTATAAACTATGTAATGAATTTTTTTTTGTCGTTTTGGTTCGAGAACGAACCACGGTCAGTCTGGCCGTGATAGATTATTGAAAATAAATGAAACCTATTTTGTGATTTTTATCGAATAATTGAATATTAAAATGTGTGAACACTATTTATTATTTGCGTGTGCCAACATTTGTTTACTTTGTATTCGTACTTGTGATGTTGGTAATGTATTTAACCTTAGCAAGGGTATATTTTTGTTACTAAAATATGTGTAGTTTTATTCAGAGAAAAGAGTAGACATTATTAAAATAAATAATTACCAATTTTACAATGCGACGTATTGATAGTCAATACTTTAAGAAATAATGTTATTTAAATTATAGGTCAATTGACTATCATAGAGCAAAAGAAACCATCATAGAGATTTGTCAACACAAGTTTTCAAGTAATAGAATAACTACTTAATTAAATTACAATCTTGTTTCAAATATATAGAACTATTTCATAAATATTTAAACAATAAATTATTAAGTTTAAGAGTATTTTTGAGCATTGATTTACTGTAATTATGATCAAATGTACTTCAATTGACTTATGGCTTTTGTATACTTTTCTTAAATAACTAAAAACAAAACATAGTATTAACTAGAAAATGATTTAAATAATTGATAGTTATGTTAAATATTATCTGTAAATGTATAGTTATTAGAAACTCAGTTTAATTGTAACTATGAGAAAATAGCTTGTTATGTTGTAACTACTGGAAATAGGAAAAAGTGGAGGTAACATAGTCTATAAAAACCGCTGTTTGGTTGAATAAACAGTTTAGTTCTACAAGCCGCCTAGACTAAAGATAAGTATTCTTTTGTACCTGTATATCTGATTGTTATTGTTATATTCACTGTGTTATTGTGTTGTGTACCCTTTGGTGTAAAACTCTACTTAAATTATTGTGTAAATGTTGTATACCCACTTTAATATGCTGATAGAAAAGATATCTTATGAATCATTGAATAATATAAAGAGTAAAGTTTTAGATCTCGTTTTATTCCTTTTCTTTAGTAGTTTTTCTTGAAATAGATAAATTGCTTACTCTTGAGTATCATACGATATTGCCTATTTTATTATAGGTTAAATTCCTTTGTCTTGTTAGTTGTACTTTTAGTAGAAAGGGACTCTACGAAATTACTTACCTTCTTACCCACATATTTTATCAAAACGAAATAAAGGTATACTATAGGTATATAGCTTTCTAAATTCATTGCATAGTAATTGCATAGCAACCGCATAGCAACCGCATAGCAACCGCATAGCAACCGCATAACAACAGCATAGTAACTGCATATTAACCTCGGTGCATAGTACCAGAATCTAATTGTAGCTTTACCTTTAATATTTTAAATTCATAGTAACTATTATAACTTAATAAATTGTGACTCTACCGTACCAATATTTTAAAACGCGCATTAGCTAGACACAGAACACAATATTATTATATTATATTCTCGGAATACTGTACAATTCTCCTTTATTACTACTGCTAACAATAGGTGCAAAGTCTCTAAAGGCATTCATTTTATTTACCTATATACTTAGCTTACTTTAGATATCTACGTAGTACTACCGCCTGAAAAACTATAGTAGGTATCACGCGTAGATGGTAGGCGATTTTTGGGATTGTTCATAGATATGCATTTTAAAATTGCAATTATGTTTCCCTAGATTGCTGTGTTTATAAATGAGAAGAGCTCTGTCGTATATCGCACCGATGTTTTTCTTGTCGAAACGTAAAGTAGTAAAATAATGTTGAGCCGGGCCCCGCGATTACCGAGTAAAATTTTTAAAATGTATTATTACCATGGGGTGTAAGTGGCCCGAAATCCACCTATGTGGCCAAAGTCAACCTCACCTGCGCGCGTGCACCCTGCCAATATGCTAACGAGGCCCTGACGCTCTCAGTCCCCTTTACGGGTCGTTGTGCCTGATACCACACAACTTAATCTGGACGGTATCACCGCTTTGTAGTAGGATTCTACCCCGAATTCGCCTGGTTAGCGACCACACCTCAGCCGTAATCTGCCGCAAAGCATCCGATGTGTTCCGGCAGCGAGCTGAATAGCCACTCCCCTTCCTCAAAAGCCGGCAACGCATTAGTGGTTCTTCAGGTGCTGCTAATGTTCATGGGCGGCGGTAACCACTTAACATCAGGTGACCCGCTTGCTCGGTTGCTACTATGTGTTGTGTATTAAGCATAAATAATACAGTCAAATATGCGCCTAATCTGACTTGCACTAAGTAGGTACTTTAGTAAATAATAATTGAACGAATACCAAAAAGCTCATTAGAAAACTTCTCTCCGGGTTGTATGTTGGGAGTTTTTCGAAAGTCACGAAATCTAATATTCCGGTAAACATCTCTATGTAAACCTAGCTTAGAGATGAGTATCAGTTTTCCAGTCACGTATTCATTGAGCCAGTCGCGACCTTGGTGAGGGAAATTCTCATTCCATGGAAACATCTAATTTGAAATTGTTATGTGTATATACCTAGCGCCAAGGATAATCCTGGGATAAGGATTATTGTGCAGTTCATTTTGTTCACAAGGAGATGCGGACTTAATTTACTTAATTCAAATTAAAGTCTCCACTTTTGAGTTGACTCAGAGAGCCCAAGCACTTTGTAAAGTGAGATATTTGAAAAATATCTTGATATGGTTTTTGTATACCTACGGCCTGTTTCACCACCTTCTGATAAGTGTCGGATAGCCTAAACGTAAGTTTTGTCACTTTCTTACTTTATTTCAAGTGACAAAGACAAAAGTTGTAGATAGCTATCCGATAATTAATTATCAGAAGGTGGTGAAACAGGGTCTTAAAGTACCAATTTGTACTTAAAAAATTGGTTGTCTGTAAAGTCGGTTTATGGGCGATAATTTTAGGTGATAACGTCATAAGAAAACATTGCCTCTATCGCTTGTTCCGCGCTCTCGTTTGCACACTCGGCTATGCGGTACGTGACAATGAGTCATGATTTTTCGTGCGTGCAGCCGGCGTTCATCGATTTATAAGACGTTATCACATCAATAATAGTAAATTAATTAGGGTATCAATACTAATTTTATGTGTATTTGCGTATGCTTCCAAGCTGCCGAACACTCCGTGCGCGTATCTTATTCGTACTTGGTCAGTTTTTAGGGTTCCGTACCCAAAGGGTAAAAACGGAGCCCTATTAATGTCACTCTGCTGTCTGTCTGTCTGTCCGCCGGTCACAGTTCTCTAGCTCGTAGACGAAATAAGTTGCAACCCTAAGATTTTGATATTTGGTGTAGAACGTTGACCCAAAACCAAATACTGAATTAGAAATTGAATTAAATTAATTTTCAGGGCGGCTCCCATACATGAAAATAGAACCGAAAAAAAATTTTTGTACCCTATGCTTGTGGGATATCATTGTTTAGAACTTATTGAGTAGAGTACGAATATAAATTTTGCGTAAAAAATAAGGAAACGGGGGCCATCAAAGTTGTCAGTTTTAGACTATTTATGTGACGGGGGCTATCTCAAAAAATAAACCAGTTAGGAATATGAAATTTCGGTATATTATGTACCATATTTAAACAACAAATTAGTATTTAAACAACAAATACTGAAAACAACGATTTATAAAGTAGTGTATAAGCTGTGACCAAAACAAACGAAAATTTTTTAGGTTTTTCTTTCACGGTTTGTTGCGATGTCTAGCTCGGAAATTAAATGTTTTTTACACCCCAAATATTATGTTGTTCATAATTATGTACGGAACCCTAAAAGAGCGAGGCCCAACTCGCACTTGGTCGGTTTCATTAAATTAAATATTAGTCACCAATATGCATTTCCACAGTTTTCTCACACACAGCAGTAATCCATTCATGTTTAAATATCAATTGCATTTAAATATGAATCGATAAATGCATTTATACGTATTAATATTTGTACACTCATTTAAATAGTTAAAAATAAAGTATCATAATAAGGGTGTGGTCGACATAGCGTCAATAGGTATTTTAAAAAAAAGAATTCTCCGACCAACCTGTAGAGCGCAATCTTGCGGGGGCGAGCGCTACCTGTTACACCAACACATAAAGCACAAAATACTCGTATATTCGATTTACGAATATTATACGACATTACCAATATTAGTATTCCTAATATTGTCAATTGTATTCTTCGAGATGTTTTGAATTAAGAATATTCAGCGTCCCGCACTAATCCTATTATTATTTTTTGTACTCGTCAATATTTTATAAATAGAAAATTAGGGAGCGGAACGCAAAAATATTATGAAGAATTTTCTAATATTGTTATTCTTCCCACGAATAATATTATTATTGCAATTATTATTACCAGAAAAGTGTTATATTTATTATCTACTCACCCTTCGCATAACACGGAGAGAAAACGAAGACGCCTTCATATTTATTTTTCTAGCAAAACACAGACACTTGAAAAAATAAAACCCCCGTTCACGGGCACTTTGAAAAAATATTTATTAATATAATAATATTATATTGCAATATAATAATTTTGATTCCTAAATATTTAGATACGAATAAGCAAACACTGAGTTAAGGACGTATATATTTACACAGTTAATTTTTTTTAATATTAATTTTGATCGCGCCTTCAAAACAACTATATAGCGTACAAAATATATGATTATTTTTAAATTATATTTTCAAATATTTATATATAAATTATTTTTTAAATACAGTGAAACGAGCGTAGCTCGGGACGGTTTATTCGCGACTGATTACTTACCCTATAGAAGAGGGGTGAAAAGGACATATGAAGGGGCTGTAATCGAAGCATCCTATGTACAGATGATGACAATGTAAAAAGAACTCTACGTTCTCAAAGTTAGAGGTGGTTTTAGAATGTGTGAAAATAGTAATTCTGAAGGATTCCTAGCTCGGTCCCGTTTTCGCTTTCAGCTGGTTGGATGCTACATGGATACAGGATGAATTGAATTTATACGCTTACCACAAAAAGCTTCCCGTGCAATCTTTCCACGATAATTTGCGGTTGATCGATGTACATCGGTGCTTTAGTATAAAATTTGAAAATATCTACCTACATACGAAAGCACAAATGGAATGTTAAATTTTTTTTGGCTGTTATGGAAAATTTTGTAGAAAATCACATTTAAGAGAATCGGCATCATTAAGATCACGAAGGGAAAAGAATTCCGTGCAGGAGCTCGTTTCGTTACGATAATGTCCTTTGAACGGAAGTTTACGACAAACAAGGTTTTAGACTAGGTTTAGCTAGACTTTCAGTATTTCATCTAAACACCAGAGAGTATTACTGGAGCAGTAATGTCCCACAAAATAGCTGATTACCCTTAATCAGCTATTTTAATTTTTTGAGGGGAAAAATGCACGACTGGTGAACTTGAGGTCAATGAGATTAAGGGCCTGTTTCACCACCTTCTGATAAGTAGAGGATAGCTATCTAAAACTTTGTCTTTGTCACTTGTCAAAAAGTAAGACAGTGACATAATTTACATTTAGGTTATCACACACTTATGAGGTGAAACAGGCCCTTAATCTTATTGACTTCAAGTTCACCAGTCGGGCATTTTCCCCTCAAAAAAATTGGCGCTGGACCTGCTTTTACTCTGTCAGTTAATAATCATCATTCGTATAATCATCATCATCATCAACCCATTACCAGTCCCCTACGGGGCACGGGTCTCCTCTCAGAATGAAATCTTAATAATACCTATTCCGACGACCTCCCTGACGCAGTGAGCACTATGGTCTTATTAGTAGGTTCGATTCCCGGCAAGAGCAATTTGGGATTTTATAATTTCTAAAGTGTCGTCTCTGGTCTGTTCTGGTGGAAGGCTTCGGCCGTGGTGTTCCGGTCCGATGCCGTCGTAGAAACCGATCAGGTGTTTGGACTTTGGAATAAAACTGCCATACATCTGCCAGGTTAACCCGCTTCCAACTTAGACTGTCGACTGTCACTTACCATCAGTGTGCTTATAGTCTAAGATCGGAGCACTCGAAAACGAACTCGAAAACTATTGATCGAATCACAAGTGAATTCAGAGCAAAATGAACTCAAATACTCGTATTTTAAAGTCGTAATTCCATAGGTCGAATATGTATTTTACAACATTTCTGCTTGGGGCGCTCGTTGTGTTCGAATGCTGAATGTATTGGCGAACTCAAACCTTAATACAAGCCATTTTAGGTCTATTTTACTCTGAAATCGATCAATAGTTTTCGAGTTCGTTTTCGAGTGCTCCGATCTTAGACTAAGCACTCAGGTGAGATCGCAGTCAAGGGCTAACTTGTAGATGAATAAAAAAAATATATTGCTAGATAAAAAAACTGTTACCAACGTGTACAACTTTCAATCTTGATTATTTAAATATTCCGATCTACAGTTTCCTTTGAAAACTTATCTGAATTCTCCGCTTCATTTAACTTTCTGTTTGAAGAAGAGCCCCGTTCCGAAGATAAAATAAGATACGGAATCTAATAAAGATCGAAATGTTTCGGACGGAGTTTTAAATTAAATATTTCATTGGGTTCCAGAGTTTAGAGCTGCCGGTCTACAAAGTTTATTCATTTGTTCTAGTCACTACGAGTGCCAGTTAAAACGAGTGTGATGAATTCGACAACGTTGATCGAAACTATAACACAAAATAAAGTAAACCTAATTATACTTAGTTATCAGCACGGATCTCAAGACATGACCTTGAATGCCCAGTAGCCGTTTATTGGGTCTGTTTCACAGGTCAAGCGGCAGCGCAGCGTCGTATCATATCACGTCATAACCCACCTCCCGCATTGGTTACCGCCGTCTTCGTACATTCTGCTACACACATACGAGTGGCCTAGTGTACGCCTGTACAATAATTATCCCTATTGCATTGAGAACCAAAAGTAGTAAAACAAAAAGCATTGTCTTGTTTAAAAAAAATTGCAGAGCTTAGGAGCGTTACACCAAACACACACAGCCAGTTAGATATACCTACAGATAGATAGACAGACAGCCGCGTATCTGGTTATGTCTATATAATCTGGCTGGATGGATTTTAATCGATGAGATACATGTAAACTTTGCGATGGTTAAAATAAATGTAATAAATTAAAATTTTTAAAAACTAGACATTTGCCATTTTGTGATGGCTGCCATCTTTGATTTGCATAGTGCTATTCTAGTAGTCAAGCTTTCATTTGATACCTAAATTGAGGGGGTTGTGAAAAAATATATAATCCGCCATTTGGTAGCGGCGGCCATCTTGGACCGATTTTCATCTAACATAGCTAACAACACTACCGACAAATTCACCTTTCAAACAAAAAACCCCATTCAAATCGATTAACCCGTTTGAGCGCTACGGGGGAACAGACAGACACACACACACACACAGACACGTCAAACTTATAACACCCCGTCGTTTTTGCGTCGGGAGTTAGTCTGTAGCCAACAATAATTAATAATTATTATTACAGTGAATTCCCTCAACGTGCTGATGAGTCCCTCGAGGAAGAAGGCCGAGCCTAATTTACGCGCTATATAATACAGGAGGCTTGTGAACAATAAATTCGCTCAATTATGAAAAATACGTTGACCTATTTAGTCCACATTTATGTGGGACTGTTTCGTGAATGTCTCTATATCTTTATTGTTTGCTAGATGATGTCCGCGACGTCACCCGCGTGATTTTTGGTTTTTCACAAATCCCGAGGGAATCGTGAATTTCCGGTTCCCGTTTCCGCTCCCTTTTCCAACCTTTATACCTACTTTCAAGGATGTTTACCATAGTAATCTACCAATAGCTGTAGCTATAGATTTAAATTTTTTCATAATCCGCGAAAACTATGAATTTTTCAGGATAAAAAGTATGTGTTAATTATTCAGGGCATACCTAATCTATCTCCATTAAAATTTCAGCCAAATCGGTTCAGTAGTTGCGGCGTTAAAGAGTAACAAACATACAGTCACACACACTAACTTTCGCCTTCATAATACCTATTATCACCAACCACGCTGACCAAACGGTCCAAATCCGCTTACCAATTTGGCTAACGCATCAGACAGCCGAATCTAGTAGTGCAGATACTCCAATCACATATCATCGTATATCGTAGCCGGACTATATGTCAGCCTATAAAAATAAAAACCGAACACAACTTTCATCGCACTGCGAATTTGTATGGAGCTCAAAGTGTAATCCAATATCGTTTTTGAAAAGTGCTTGTTTTGTGTTATATAAATAAAAGCTATTTCAAAGTAAATTCGCGTCCAGTTCATAGAGTTAACAAGAGAAGACATGGGCTGCTATTTCCTACAAGCAATGTTGCGGCCAAATAGTCATAGAAAATAATATCTTCACACACACCCAGTTCGAGACATTTAGTTAACTTGACTTGCACCATTTTGTGTGGTCGGATTGTGCGACTGTGCGTGGGTAAGTATTATATGTACATAGATATACTAGCGGTCCGCCCCGGCTTCGCCCGTGGTACATAATATATAGCCTATAGCACTCAGGGATCACGTACATATCCAACGGTGAAAGAATTTTTGAAATCGGTCCAGTAGTTCCTGAGATTAGCGCGTTCAAACTAACAAACTCTTCCGCTTTATATATTAAGTATAGATTGATTCGTATTTATGGTAGTTATATGTCTCGGCACGTAAGATTGAACACTGAAGGAAACGTGGAGGGGATAGCTGCGTATGGGAACTGTCACGCACGTAATACAATAGCTTACCCCCTCCACTTTCCTTCAGTGTTCAATCAACGTGCCGCGGGTTATATGCCAGGTCTACTCTTTATATGTCTGTGGTCCAATCCAATCAATTCAAATTCAAATGGAAAGTCAATATTTTGATAGTGAGATAGTGTAGTTTTTGCTGCCATTATTCACAACATGTTTACACAAAACAATGATTTTTTTGATGTAAGTGTGATTTATTAAACTAATAGACTAGAGCTACCTAGACTAGGTACCTATTGCAAATAATAAAAAGTTAATATTATTACCTGTTGTATGTATGTAGTAAATGGAAAACGCACCTTAATTCTGACTAATGTCTATTATTTTACAAGTACTCTCTAAATATTGTAATAGGTAACGTATACGTGATAGGGGGAATTGCGGGCGACGCGACGTTTGAGCACTGTATGGTTATTCCGAGCTTGCACACCTCGAAAACTTCACTAAAAATCGAATATCGAAAAACTGTAATATCAGAGCAAAATTAACCCAAAGAGCCTTATTTTAAAGTCGTAATTCAGTACTTTTAATAGTTATAAAATCTAAAAGATCGAAAGTTAAAACTACTTCACCACGCACTTCAAAGTCCATATCTCGAAAACTAGTAAGCCGATTTTGATGAAACTTTTACTTTCATAAATTTCTCCAAGATGGGTGGGTGGGATGTTGGGGGTTTTTAATTTTTTTAATTTATAGTTGTTGTTTGTTTAATTACTTAATTACCTACTTCAATTACTTTAAATCCATCGAGGATTAAATTCTAATTAGATACTGAAGCCTTCGAGATAATAATAATTCTGAACAAAATGGGTTCGGTGTAACGAGGACACGTGAACCGCTCGTTAGGGACTACCAACTTATCCAATTAAAATAAAAAACTTTCATTATTAATTTTATATATTAGTATAATTTTTATGGCCGATCCAAACTCTCCCCAAAGCTTGTATCCCCTTGTCTTCCCTCCCCTCGCCTCGTGCGTGTGTGTGGTATCGCATACACACTCTATTCCCTCACTCTCATAGTCCGATGGGAAGCCAATGCAACACGGCCGGAGAGAAATCAGGCGCAGGATCGACGGCGTTCTCTCTAAGGTGCTAAAAAAATTCTTGAAAGAAAAACCCAATATTTTTGGCCCGACCCGGGAATCGAACCCAGAACCGCTAGACTATCGAGGCAGTCAATACATAGGATGCAAAGGATGAAGCTGCGAGCATTACCTATTACATTTCAAAAACTAAATGTTAAGCAAAAATAATGAAAGTGAAACATTTGCACTTTCACTTTCGTAATATCTCTTGGTTAATAACCATCAAAAAAAAGTCAAGCAAAGACAGCCATCGATCGAATAAACCCAATGGTTTATCAAAATATCTTTCATGTGAAAGCGTAGGTATAGCAAAGCTAGATTAGACATCACTCAATAAAACTTTCACTATCTGCAAGGTGCTCAGTTGGGCAGCGGGTCTTACCGAGTAAGGGACCTTTCAGACAGACCGGCGCGGAGAGCAGAGCAAATTTTAATCGCATTTAAAATAGAATCTTAAGACATTGAAATAGGCTTTATTTTTACATGTTAACTCTTTTATGATAAGAGGATGCTCGAGCATGCTCCCAATACGCTCTGTGTGAAATATATGAGAGCAGCCGGTCGGCTACTCGTCGAGCCGGTCGGCTGCTCCATGCCCGTGCCCTTTCGCGCTCGAGCATCCGACCGGCTCCGTTCGCGTGCTCTTTCATGCTCGCACAGCCGACCGTAGGCCGAATATGCTCTGCCGTCCGGCCCAAGAGCGTACGCTCGGCTCCGAGCGCATCCGCGTGTCCGTTCACACAGACCGGCGCGGAGAGCAGAGCAAATTTGAACGGCCGGTCTGTGTGAAAAAAAAAAATGCTCTCCGACGCTCTCCGCGCCGGTCTGTCTGAAAGGTCCCTAAGTGAGTATTGGGTGAGGTGGCCAATAAAGCTTGAAACACACAAAATGCGTAACGGAAACCGACATCTGTATCCAACGACTCCTTTGATATTGACTATACTAACTAGCGTTCTGTACATTGATACGCGCTAGCGTTCTGTACATTGATACGCGGCTATGTTCAAAGCGACCATAAAAATTACCCGTTACTGTACCTAGTTACTACAACTTCCACGCTTCGCTAGTTCAACGTTTAGCTTATTCGACTGCAGTCCACGAGATCTTGAGTTCGGTTTCCGTGTCAGAAAAACAATTTTCAGGTATTGGGTTTTCTGTCAAGAAATTCTCAGTACCCAGTCCGGAGTTGGTAATTGGCGATTCTCCCTGTGATTCGGTGAGTACATTAAATCAAATCAAATCAAAATTCATTTATTCAAAGTAGGTACACTGTACACTTTTTGAACGTCAATATAAGAAGTAAGTACATGAAAGTGAGGCAATGATGATAATTACTACGAAAACTTAAAACTAAAACTACGAGGTTTCCAAACGCGCCCTGGTCTGAGAAGAGCCCACAACAAACTCAGCCGGGTTTATTTTATTATCACCATCTCACAAAATGTCTAATTTCTAAATAATTTGAACTATTGGCTTTTAAGCCGTTCATGCCGGTTATTATCATTATCACTAAGAAACTAGATATTAAAGCACGCCAACCCGCATTGGAGCAGCGTGGAGAATCTATAAGCTCTAAATTCCTCTACAAAAGAGGAGGCCTGTGCTCGGTAACAGGACGTTAAAATACAATGGTGGTGGTGGTGGTAATACGACTTCTAGAAGCCGCGTTGGACACATTTTCGCCACATCGCATAGCCGCTTCGCGTTCTGTTTGACTGAACTTTAAAACCTACCGTGCAATAAATCGGAACGTGTGCCGCGGGATTAAGGCAGGGCGGGCCGCGCCCTCGCTTCTGATCCGAGCTTCACTCACCTTGAACTTTCGTGAGCATTTTAAAAATGAAATATATAAGTGTGAACCTTGCACCTACTACAGCCTACATATTCATTTTTATCCTTTTTATCGACTACGGTAAAGCCAAAAGGAAGAGTTATGATTTTAGCAGTCTATGTACCTACATATGTATGTATGTATGTTTGTTTGTATCCGATTTTTTGTTCCACTGTAGCGCCTAAACTACTGGGCCGATTTTGATGAATGAGGTGTCAATTGATTCGTTGTTATGGTCCGGGTGACGTAGGCTACATTTTATAAAAATCGAGAAGTGACGTTCGCGCGGCTAAACTAGAATATTAAGTTAGTTTCAGATGGACGTAACAGATGGCGCCACTAGCTCCTTGCCCCGCGCTTTCTTCTGTTAGTGCGCAGTTTTTAGCATTGGCACGTTTTTTTGCTAAAACTAAATTATTATTTTAAACTGTTATTACCTTAGTCGGGTTTTAGTTTACGAACTTTATCTCTTGTGGTATAACGATTAACGTGTATTGAATTTGCATGAGATACGAGTAGTTAAGTTAATATTAAAAAAACGGTCAAGTGCGAGTTGAGTCTCGCTCTTTTAGGATTCCGTACATACTTATGAAGAATATATTATTTTGGGTCTAATAAATATTTGATTTCCGAGCTAGACCTCGCAACAAACCGTGAAAGAAACACCCAAAACATGTTCGTTTGTTTTGGTCACAGCTTACAAACAATTTTATGGGTGATTGTTTTCAAAATTTGTCGTTTAAATACAGCATATTATGGTACATAATACCTATACCGAAATTTCATATTCCTAACTGGTTTAGTTTTTGAGATAGCCCCCGTCAGAAGATAGACATTATTTAGTACTAAGTTCGGAATATTGACGCAGGTAAGTAAAGAAATTTTGATCGTCGGGTTCGGGAAGTTAATGACTCTACGCTCCGTGAATCTCAAATGAGTTTACAATTTACCCTTGACATTAATTATTAGAGCATTTTTTCTTAGCTCAAATTTTTTTATTCGATGACAAGTTAGCCCACTTGTTAGAGATGATCAAGAAACTACTTATGTATAAGTATATAAGAAGCGGGCAGACTTAAAAAATGTATCATAATATTATTATGAAGTTTAATTGAACCCATACCACTTATTATGAAGTCAGAGGCAGGAGTGTGTTACATATAATATAGTGGCACTTACTTAATCCTTACTAATATTGCGAAAGTGTGTCTGTCTGTCTGTCTTTTTGTATGTCTGCTAGCTTTTCATGGCCCAATAGTTTAACCGATTTTGATGAAATTTGATACAGAGGTAGCTCACCTACATCGCAGGGACGGACATAGTCTACTTTTTATCCCAGAAAGTTAAAGAGTTCCCACGGGATTCTTAAAGGTCCAATCCGTTTAACCAATTTATACGAAATTTTGTATAGAGGTAGCTTGGGTCCCGGAAATTGACATAGGCAACTTTTATCCCGGAAAAACAAATAGATCCCAAAGGATTTTAAAAACTTAATTCCACGCCGATGAAGTCGCGGGCATCATCTAGTCTAAAATATGTTATTAATCCCGAATACCGCTTTCGCACCTGCGCGGGCTTGTAGGTTGCTAATAAAAATTCCAACCCTCGACTTCCGAGAGCAAATATCGGCAGCTAATATTGACTCAGAGGTGATATTAGTAGCTGACAGAGTAATAGATAGGTATACCTACCTATTTATAAAAGTTTATCGTTTCTATCGAGATAATCTTTCAACATCGCAATTTTTTTTGTCGGTTGTCGTCGGCGAAAACGGGCATTAGTATATTATCTGCTGTTGTATGGATACGAGTATAGATAAATGAATACGAGATACCATTTTATGTTTTATAGGTGTAGGTGTAGGTAGTTATGTTTTAAATGATCACTGTTTTATTTTGCCGAAACGGTCTTCCAAACGGTATACACATTTGTTATTGTTAGCAAAGTCTAAAGCGTAAGCCTGGGAAGTTTTTGGCGAGGAACTTTTTGCCTTTTTGCTAACCGTACCGGACGAATAAGTGGACCAAATTGTAGATTTATCGTCCCCAGGCGTCCGCCCCAGCCCGCCACGTCCCGCGCAAATTGTTCGCTCAGCACCTGATCATTTGAGAATTATAAACTGTGATGAATGGCCTGAAATATGATTTATTTTGATAAATTAATGCCTCTTGCTATTACCTAAAATGGCTGGGAGCTGGGACATGGGTGGTGATTTTTATTTTTAACCCCCGACGCAAAAACGACGGGGTGTAATAAGTTTGACGTGTCTATGTGTAATGTGTGTGTGTGTCTGTTCTACCGTAAGTAGTTCTCAAACGGATGAACCGATTTGGATGCAGTTTTTTTGTTTGAAAGGTGAATTAGTCGGGAGTGTTCTTAACTATGTTTGATGAAAATCAGTCCAAGATGGACCCAACACAAAATGGCGAATGTCGAGGGGTTTATTAAATTTTTTATTTGTACTTATAGGCTTACTTTTCATCCACGAAGATTTTGGATACCTGTTTAAAAATCCCGTGGGAACTTTTTAATATTCAAGGATGCAATCAGTCGCTGTCCGTTCAGCGTGATTCCATAAATTTAGAGATCCCGTGGGAAATCTAAGAACTATCCACAAAATCTGTATGGAAATTTTACAACCCACATACACGGATATTAATAGTTTATAGAGCATGTCTACCAAACATTTCAATTGATTAGAATTCAAATGAGAGTCAAAGTTTGTCTGTATGGGGCGAGCTCACGGAAGAAACTCTTAAATCCTCTAAGGGCGCGTTCACACTTTGTCGTGACGACAGATAGTCATGCAGTTTAAAGCGTCGTGGCTTGTATATTTGAATGGAGTTGTTCACATATAAGACGGCACGATTTTATTATCCGTCGTCCACGACTTGTTTTACTGTGATGACTTATTGTCGGGATTGTAGATTGTCAATGGGAACGGCTAGCACGACAAATTGTGTGTAGCTGTTGCGACTATCTATCGTAGCCACGATAAAAATATCGTCTCGTCGTTATCCACTGATGTGCAAACGACAAGGCAACTGCCGTGAACCAATAAAATGTCATCACTATCCAACGGGAACAGCTAGATACGATAGTCGTTCAACGATAAAAAATTCCGACGACATAGGTAGGCATCTTCACCTGCATCTTCATTCTGGGCAAAAGTCCGCACATAAACCGTGGAATTATGTTGTGCGTGATGTGCCTCTTGCGTTGAAGTCTTCACTCCAGCCATCCGAGTTCACTCCAGAAGCCTAGCAGGCCGCCCAGGTTGCCAAGGACTTCTTGGAGTGAGGCTGGTGATCCCATGTGGATCTCGCGTTGTTCAGCCATGCCCTCTAGGTAGGTACATATATGGAAACAGCTAGAGACGATAGTCGTCCAACGATAAATTAACCGCTAAGACATAGTGGGAACGCGTCTTTAAAGGCACATTGGCACGCACGCTCGCTTTTTGTTTGTACAGAGCACGGAATAATCTCTATTTATGGGCTCTGTGGTGAGGGTAACGAACATCCCGTTACTATCCTTCCGTATCGCTTTTCTTATCCCTTTGTTGGCACAATCGCCCGGGGATACAGACTACTGTGTACAGTATGGTTATGCAGAGCTGACACACCTCTACAACGCTATGAGATTTTGAATATCGATAAAGTATATAGCAGAGTAAAATGGACCCAAAGACTCTTATTTTAAAGCCGAGATTCAGTTGATAGATAGATACATAAAAAACTTATTTATTGACGAATTTTACAATAATTTTTCGCTTACAAAAAAGTAAGTATCAACTATTCTATTACCTAAATAAATTACTAAAATAATTACATTACTCGTCAAACAAATAAGGTTCCCCACTCAGCACGAAGCCGCAGCGAGCTGCAGTGCTGGTTTTCAGGAGGAATCTGAAAGTGTTCATCGACGAGTCCCCGACAATTAACAGTAGGTATAGTTACATTCTTATATTTATTGTGCAAAATTTCCGCTTGGGGCGCTGGCAACAAACGAATAGCTGGATATATTATGGACGAACTCAAACCTCCTAGAATACTGTACAATATATAATTATTATAATTTTTTTACTGCTCAATACCTACTACTCATCGCTTCGGAGATATGGACGAACTCAAACCTTTTAGCCAGTTTAGGTCCATTTCACTCTGAAGTCATTGTATTTTGATACTCTAATTTCGGTCATAGTTGCCACAATGTACAAAGTCGGCATAAGCCCTCACAAGAGACATCAATAGCGTCGAGACAATCTGATTCCGCTCCGCGCGCAAACAATCCAATTACCAGGGAATTGCTGATCCGTATTTAGTTTAACTTTTGAGTATAAAATAGAAAAATGAACGAATTTTCTTTCATCATTTGGATCATGTTGAAAATAAACTACGAATATGGTGTTCCATACTTATAGCGTGACTTTGAAAAAAAATTGAAAATACATATAATTTCGTAATCAACAACAGAAATTGAACCCCAATCCCCAAAAATGATACTTGATCCCCAGAAATGATGTATCACTTCATTCATAAATCAACACCCCGAAAAGTAATGCGGTAAGTTGAAAATTACAGCCCAGATGCAAATTGTATAATTACCTACTTAGTATATGAAATAACGCTGAAAGTTTAATTTTCAATGCTTATTATAACGATTTTCAGTACATACTTATATATTTTTTTGTGTAAATAGATAGGTAAGAAGGTACCTAATAAGCTGAAACACAAAAACAAAAATTATTCTTCGTAATAAAAAACCTTCACCTAGCTATAAAATGGTAATTTATTGATAGTTAATTTAAGTTAGTAGCTATCTACCATAAAGTAGAAAAGTTCAAAGCGTCTTCATTTATGGAAGGAAGATAGGACAAAGGAATTATTGGAACATAGTCCGTTCATTCAAGAAAATCAATGAGAAAATTCCTTCGATGCGAATAACTTAATTATAACTTTACGGAGTTAAATTAATCCTTAGATAATACCTAGTGGGTTCATAAATTGGGATTTGGTAAAGTTACAGGATTGCTAGACGTTAGGTATATTATGTACAAAGAGCGATGCCACTTGAATGAATGAATTGTTTTAACTAGGAATTGAACCCGGGACCAGCGATGCGATTACCGACAATGAAGTTGCCGGGTAATAAATATAAATTGTACGACTGAGATAGTTAAACTGGTTAAGAAAAGAGATCATAATGGCAGAACTAATAATTTTACTCGACCGTAGGAATTAGGATTGTCCTCCACCTCCACTCAATAAAAACACCGCATTCAAATAGACGGACAAAGCAGTCTTCATAGAGCCCTTCTTTCTGTGTCCGGAGTCAAAGTACTTACCTACCTATTTCAGGGGATTTTCCCCTGAAATAGTGACAAAATGTGGAACAAATAAAAACATACGAAAGAAATATGAGCCGTACATTACAACTCCATAAGGCGGCAATAACCATATTATACTTATTGTTAGTAAGATGCCGTCCTACTCGAGCGATATCAACGCTAATGCGATGCGACGCAACGGTTGTGCAAAAAAAACACTAGACCTGAGACCTATTTACTTATAGAGCGAACTCTACTCAGCTTCAAGACTGAGTAGTCTTGATTCTGAGTAGAGTCCATGTCAAAACGGGACATAAATAAATGTCCCCGACATAAATCTATCTCGTTTTAAATCTGTCTTGAGTCTGAGTTGTCAGAGTATGCTCTGTAGTGTCTTACTTGAGCGAAGTAACGCGAATTGGGGTAAGACGCGGATTAGGACAACACTGGACGTAGCGAAAGCGATCAGTAATTGGCTTACAATTTTAGCGTGACAAAGACGCGGTTTTTGGTATTGTTTCAGGTTATATCAATTGATATACATATTTTCGGACACCAAAATAACTGGCACTGGAATAAGTGCAATGAGAACATATTATAGACAAACATAATATAGGTATGCAGTTATGTATGTCTACCGCAATAGAACTTATATATATGCAGTTTTATTAAGCAGTCGTCGTTTAGCGCGACCATTGCGCATCATCGCAATCGCATTGAGTTCGCTCACGTAGGGTAGTTTGCCTAAGTATGTAGGTAGGGTAGGGTAGGTAGGTATAATAACAAAATGGCGCGGGCGGGCCAAGGCTGGGACGTGAGCGTAGACCGTATAGATATTATGTACTTACTTGACATTATGGAATGTTAGAGAAAGTTCCCTTTTCCTGCTTTTAAACATTTCTATGAATGCGTGTATCTAGCTAGACCTATATATTACTTGCTTTCACTGCATCTGATTGCACGATGAATGAAAAAAAGTCTCCTCTTCACAATCGGCGACTGTAGACGATTACACACGTGCACGGTCGCGTGGAGGGCTCATCGCTTGCAGTCGCCGATCATCGTTGATACAATCGTCAGTAATCGTGGCGAGCGGTGACTTGTCGGTTTGCGGGCACGCATCAAAGGGAATTCGCGTCGCTAGCCGCTCAATAAACGATCACGGACGATCGTGTGGACAGGGCCGGATTATCCATAAGGCGGATTAGGCAACTGCCTAGGGGCCCCGCACCGACTAGGGGCCCACGGGGGCCCCGTGAGCGCCTAGTCAATGGGGGCCCTAGTCGATGCCGGCCACGCAACAAGAAAAAAAAAAGCTTCATCTAACAAATTTTTTTTTTGAGAAAATTCTCTATGGAAGAAGTATATTATACAAATGTAAAAAGGAAAGGGGCCCGAGAATTGCATTGCCTAGGGGCCCCGATAGGGTTAACCCGGCCCTGCATGTGGATGCTTGCACGATGATCGTGACGATTGTCGGCGATTTTATCGGCGATGGTAAAGAGCAGGCATTAAACTACCTTACCTATATATACAGAGTCAGTCCGTATAAAAATTGGGTCAAAATTACCTTATTCGAATCCACTCACCTAAAGTATAATATGTATTCTGTGCCAAGATGTAGGTATTTGTGCGTACCTACATAGTTAATCGACTTCAAATATAAAACTCTTTATGCAGATAAAAGAAAATAGGTCAAACGCGCCCAAAGGAAGCACCGGTCAAGGAAAGGACGCTGGAATCCACGGTAAACGATGCATTCCATTGTGATTTTATTGTACCTACACCTAGGTAGGTACCTACCTACTTAACATTTTATTGTACTCAGGTCCTATCCTTTTAGGTTATACCTACTGTTTCACGTTTGACAAAAGTTTAAAAATAGGTCAAAAGGTAGGTGTATGTACCTACGCGTCTATACATATCGAACCTATAGAAGAGTAACTGTAGATTAACATCTATAAAGTTAATCCTCAACACACAACTAGCATAAATAAGGTCCCACTACTGGGCACAGGTCTCCTCTCTCATAGGAGAGGGGTTTAGAGCTTAGACCCGCCACACTGCTCTAATGCGGGTTGGCGGGCTAAAGTTTAAAGTTAACCCACTATGCACATTGTAAGAGGTACTAGGTTCGATTCAGGTTAAGGTGGCTTGAGCATTAATCCTGAAGATTGGAGCTGCGCAATTAAACTTCTTGAAGACATCATGGCTTTGACAACCTCCCTGGCGCAGTGGTCTTATAAGTGGGAGGTCCCGGGTTCAATTCCCGGCAGTGGGAATTTGGGATTTTATAATTTCTAAATTTTCTCTGGTCTCGTTTGGTGGGAGGCTTTAGCCGTGACTGGTTACCACCCTACCGGCAAAGCCGCCAAGCGATTTAGCGTTCCGGCACGATGTCGCGTAGAAATCCGATCAGGGGTATGGGTTTAATAGAAACTGCTATACCTCTTCCAAGTTAGCCTGCTTCCACCCTAGACTGTATCGTCACTTACCATCAGGTGACATCGCAGTCAAGGGCTAACTCTTGTAGATGAATAAAAAAAATGACAGGACAATCGAATTTGGAATCATTCTTTTCGTTTTCATGAGTTACTTTTCAATACACATGGATGGAGATGGAATGTGGAATAAATCCTACTTATAATATAAATGTGAAAGTGTGGATGTTTGGATGTTTAGATGTTTGGATGTTTGGATGTTTGTTACTCAATCACGCGGTAACTACTGAACCGATTTGGCTGAAATTTTGAATAGAGATAGATTATGCTCTGACTTAAAACATAGGCTACCATTTTTATCCTGGAAAAGACCACAGTTCCCACGGGATTTTGAAAAAACCGAAATCTATAGCTACGGCTATAGGTAGATTACTATAGCAAACTTTCTTGAAAGTAGGTATAAAGGTTGGAAAAGGGAGCGGGAAGGGGAACCGGAAATCTACGATTCCCTCGGGATTTGTGAAAAACCGAAACTCACGCGGGCGAAGCCGCGGGCATTCTCTAGTATTCAATAAAAGCTTGACTTTTAAAAAGGTTTTTATTCTCAATAATTTATTATGTACATTCATATAATAAATCTATGTAAACGTATAACAAAAATACATAATTTATAAAATATAAACGGTCTCAACACAAAAAGAAAAATTAAACAAGTACTTGTTTTGAAAATCCAGTTTAAAATAAACATAATTATTTTGTTAATCACTGATCTAAGCTTTTTGTAGTAAGACCGATATTATTATCTAAAATTAATTTATTTATTGCACTTTAATACACTGTGTTCTACCTTATAAATAACTTTGATATTTTAAATAAATAAAGATTTATATTCACCTTGAACATAAAAAATAAACAAATTAACAGGGAAAACAACTTGAAAAATAAAACTAAACCTAAAAAAGTCATAAAGGTAAAAATACAAAATGTATTCAATATCACAAAAAATAGTTTTTTTTATTACTTCTAAAGTCACAGTTCTGACAAATCTCTTGTATGCACTAAGTCAATAATTCTCACGCTAAGAATTATATTTCCAAGCACAATATTTTGGTCCTATTTAATGGAATTGGCTAGTAAATTATTTCTATAATCACACGCGCCTCTATCAAGATCAGTAGAATTCAAACTAAAATGGACCTAAAATAACTTATATTAAGGTTTAAGTTCGTCTCTACATCTACAACCAGCGCCCCAAGCGGAAACTCTAAGAAATAAAAATCTGACGTACTGAATACGACTTTAAGTCAAGCGGCTTTAGGTCCATTTTACTCTGACATTATAGTTTTTCGATATTGGAAATCTAGTAATGTTGTTGAATTGTACAAATTCATACTATACTCTGATTTTTAATTCCGTGGAATTCTGACGTTTCTTAATGTTACCAGAGATAAAACAGTTCCCACAAAAATGATAATAAATTCAAAACTTAGATATAAATAAAAATTAATTGCCTCATAGATATGACAAATGCCTGACATACTTCAGCTACTTTAGTTTGGGGCAAAATTGAACTTCATGTGGTAACCCTGTTTTTCATATAAATGACTCATTCTATTTTTAAATGACAACTGTCAGAATTCCACCGAATTAAAAATCAGAGTATAAGTTTAGATATAATAATGATATTGCAGTATTACAGATGGTTATATCAAGAGCTTTGTAAGAGTGACGACGCGAATATCTGCTGCATGATGTGAGGTAACGATGCCACTTCCATACAAACATGGGCGTGGCCGACGGGCAGTTTGCGTAGTAGACTGAAATAAAAATATAAATTGGCTGTCTGTAAAGTCGGTTTACGGACGATAATTTTACGTGATAATGTGGCCGATTCTGTTGTACACAATCTCTAAATCTAAACTAAAATGACAGGTCTAAATATATTCCTGTCTCTTTCACAATCCTCCCTGTTGAAGGGGATAGCACTATTTTTAAACCTGTCAATTTAGTTTAGGTTTAGAGATTGTGTACAACAGAATTAGCCACATTGTCATAAGAAAATAAAGAGAGATAGATGCTACGTGTTCCCTGCTACGTGCTACGTTCCGTGCTACGTGCTACGCGCTACGGTCCGCGCTACGTGCTACACGGAACGTTCCACGGTACGTGACAATGAGTCATGCTTTTTCGTGCATGTAGGCGGCGTTCATCGATTTATAAGACGTTATCACGTCATTTGAAACCTTAACGCGCTAATCTTACAGCTTAATTCTGTCTGCACAGCATTGAGCGTAAATGTGTTTGCGTGATTGCGTAGAACTATGTTTGTGTATGTATTTAGGCGGCGACATGCGTTCTATATAGTTTGCAGTGGTACACACAGCAGTTCTAATGCCTTATTATTATTAGGATTTCTGTGTGGCTAACCATATGGTGATATTTTTGTACAGGCGTGGTAAAAGTCTACTTTATCAACTTTAACTAAGAGCCCTTTTATGGACAAATGTATTGACAAGTATAAATTAAAAACTTAAAAACCCCGACAATCGCCATTTTGTGGTGGCAGCCATCTTGGATTTGCATAGTGCTATTCTATTAGTCAAGCTCTTTCATTTGATACCCATGTTGAGATAGTTGTGAAAAAATATGTAATTCGCCAAGTGGCGGCGGCCATCTTGGCCGGTTTTCATCAAACTTAGCTAAGAAAACTCCCGACAATTCACCTTTCAAACAAAAAAAACCGCATTCAAATCGGTTCACCCGTTTGACGGTGTAACAGACAGACACACACACACACAGTTTTTGCGTCGGGGGTTAAAAAATAATATTCAGACTCACGAGTTGGCTTCATCCCCGAGGCTTCCTATAAATATGACGTGCGCTTGCACTCGCGGATCCGACGTTAATATCGTTCCCAAACGCTCTGGCGGAATGCCGTATCTGAAACAATGAAATAATTTAAAAATACTGAAAATTATCCATTTTCATCCATTCAAAAGTTCCATAAATCAGACAACATTACAACACCTTGTTGCCTTGATCGCTTCGAATTTATCGCTGTCAGCCTGCTAAGTCCTTTTACAAGTATACAGAAGCGAGTTAATGCGTCACATCCGCCATGTTGGATTTGTTATGACGTCACACGGCATACAACACGCTGAACGCTAAGGCGAATGAATCCAACGACCTCTATACAGCCCCCGCACACTGAGCCACTAGTGGCGACGACTAGTGGCCGGCCATAAGTCGCGGAAGAGATTTTTCATACATTTTCTTATGGCTCGAACGCGGCCCCTCGAGCGCTCAGTGTGCGGTGGTACCATATCAAATGTATGAAAAATTTTTTTCCCGACTTGTGGCCAGCCACTAGTCGTCGCCACTAGTGGCCGAGTGTGCGGGGGCTGATAATGTGGCTAATTCTGTTGTACACAATCTCTAAACTAAACTAAATTGACAGGTTTAAAATAGTGCTGTCCTTTTCCACAGGTATCATTGTGAAAGAGATAAGAATATATTTAGCCCTGTCATTTTAGTTTAGGTTCAGAGATTGTGTACAACAGAATTAGCCACATTGTCGGAGTAAAATGGACCTAAGGCCTCTTGTCTTAAAGTTGTACATTCAGTACTTCAGATGAGACCCACCTCCTCAGGTTAGCATCGGATAGTATCAGCACGATGGCCTCGTCGGCGTCTTCGCCGGCGAGAGTGGAGATGGCGTGCTTGGTCGCCGCGAGAGTGTTGTCGCCCGACCAGCAGAACTGCGCGTGCGCGTGCATCGTCCGAATTATCTGCACAAGTGTAATAAATACATTCATACATCATACATCGTCATCGTCTTAACCAATAAACGTCCACTGCTGGACATAGGTATACCCGAATTACGAATTCCGCGGAATTCTGACGTTTCGTAATGTTACCAGAGATAAAACAATTCCCACAAAAAAGATAAAAAATTCAAAACTTATGCAAATACAAATCAACTGCCGCATGACAGTGAACATGACATATGACCAATGCCTGACAGACACTTCATGGTGATAATGCCATTCGACATCCATTTTTGAATTAATTTTTTCAATGTGCTTCTTTTGTTTTCTATTGCTGTTAGTGTGCACTTTCTAGATTCCACTCTTGGTGTTTTCTATTTTAAGGCGAAACGAGTAATATTATTACGCGGCATATGGCTTTTTATGATGACAGGGAATTAAAGTAGTTTGGGGTAAAATCGTACTTCGTAGATGTTAACCCTGTTCTCCATACAAATAACTCATCTGTAAATGACACTGACAGCTGTCAGAATTTCGTAGAATTAGTAATACGGGTATAGATCTCTTGCAAGCATCGCCACAGAACACGAACTTGTGCTGCCTGATTCCAGCGACTGCCAGCGACTCGCTTGAGATCGTCTGTCCATCGAGTGGGGGGTCCACCTACGCTTCGTTCACTGGTGCGAGGTCATAAGTCAAGCACCTTGGAACCCCAACATCCATCAGTTCTTCGAGCAATGTGCCCCGCCCATTGCCACTTCAGTTTCGCGACTCGATGAGCTATGTCGGTAACTCTGGTTCTCCTGCGGATCTCCTCTGATTTGATCCCGCAGCGATACTCCGAGCATAGATCTCTCCATCGCCCGCTGAGTGACCCTGAGCCTTCTTATGAGGCCCATTGTTAGCTATTATTAATAATATGGACTAGTCGAGATATTGTACTGCACAAACATTCTCTCTATACCCTCACTCTCGTAGTACGACGGCGCTGCGTACGATGAAGCTCAGGACGGCTTAGCGTGATCTCCGAAGCACGTAAGTGTAAAATCTACGGTAACTTGTACAAGTAGTAAAAAGAAAAAAAAGAGTAAGATCATCACTCGCCTGCTTTCTCTCTTTCAAGGACCTTAAAGTCCGCAGCTGAACAAGCTAATCGTTTCTTTTAACGGTCATTGAAAAATCGGTGCAAAATCACGGCAAGTTCTTTTACCTGACGTCAACTATACAAGTCGTCGTCGTCGTCGTCGTTGTCAACCGATTGACGTCCACTGCTGGACATAGGTCTCTTGAAGGGACTTCCACTTGCCACGGTCTTGTGCCGCTTGCATCCAGCGGCTATACAAGTCGTAAAAACTCTGTCAACTATACAAGTAGTAAAAAGAAAAAGAAAAAAGAGGAGGATCATCTCTCACTTGCAGCCTCTCTTTCTCTCTTTCAAGGACCTTAAAGTCCTCAGCTGAACAAGCTAATCGTCTCTTTTAACGGTCACAGATAAATCGACGCAGGATCTTGGTAAGTTCCTTTTACCTGACGTCAACTAAACAAGTCTCAAAAAAAGAGTTTAAAAAATCTCTCACCTGCAGCCTCTCTTTCTCTCTCTCAAGGACGTCATGGTCCACAGCTGAACTAAGTAGTCATCTCTTTTAACGGTCACAGATAAATCGACGCAGGATCTTGGTAAGTTCTTTTTACCTGACGCCAACTATACAAGTAGTAAAAAGAAAGAAAAAGAAAGAAGAGGAGGATCATCTCTCACTTGCAGCCTCTTTTTCTCTCTTTCAAGGACGTCATGGTCCACAGCTGAACTAAGTGATCATCTCTTTTAACGGTCACAGATAAATCGACGCAGGATCTTGGTAAGTTCTTTTTACCTGACGCCAACTATACAAGTAGTAACAAGCTATAATTTAAAAATTAAAAAAACCCGACTGCCATGCTAAAAAACGAACTAAAAAATTAATAAACTACCACCGTACCACTTACAGTGTAGTTGTTATTTATTTTGTTTTTCATGATTTGTCACTCCAAATTGATTTAAAACATATAGATTGTATACATTTTCGTACTCGCCTTTTAAAGCCCTTTATTTTGATACCCCACTCGAGGGTCGAAGAAAAAAATTTTTTTCAGCCCGCACATTAAAGTGCATAACATTCGCCATTTTGATTTTTTATGAATTTCATGTACCCAGTAACATTTGCGCCGTCAAGACAAATCTAACGACGTATAATTTATCAAAATAGGTTGAGCAGTTAAGTAGTTACGAACTGACATAGGAAACGGTCATTTTCTACGATTTATCACTCCAAATTGTTTCCAAATATATAAATTTATACATTTTCGTATTTGCCTTTTGAATCCCTTTATTTTGATACCCCACTCGAGGGTCTTGAAGAAAAAATTTTTTTTCAGCTCGCACATTAAAGCGCATAAAGTCCGCCATTTTGACTTTTTTTTTAATTTAGGTACCCTATAACACTCGCGTCATTGAGACAAATCTAATGACGTATCATTTATCAAAATCCGTTGAGCCGCTGATTAGTTACAAGCGGACATAGGAATACACACAGGTGAAACACATATACCCAGTCGGGTAAAAAAGAAAGAAAAAGAAAGAAGAGGAGGATCATCTCTCACCTGCAGCCTCTCTTTCTCTCTCTCAAGGACGTCATGGTCCACAGCTGAACTAAGTGATCATCTCTTTTACCGGTCACAGATAAATCGACGCAGGATCTTGGTAAGTTCTTTTTACCTGACGCCAACTATACAAGTAGTAAAAAGAAAGAAAAAAGAAAGAAGAGTAGGATCATCCCTCACCTGCAGCCTCTCCTTCTCGTTCTCCGGAGGCCTGTCGACCCTGACCAGCTCGAGCGCGTGCTCCTCGCCCGAGTGCGCGAACATGTCGTATCGGATGCGCGCCTCGTACCCTCTGAGCGCCTCGGTGAGCAGCACCACGGCCTCCATCGAACGTTCTAGATAACTCTCACCTGCAGCCTCTCCTTCTCGTTCTCCGGAGGCCTGTCGACCCTGACCAGCTCGAGCGCGTGCTCCTCGCCCGAGTGCGCGAACATGTCGTATCGGATGCGCGCCTCGTACCCTCTGAGCGCCTCGGTGAGCAGCACCACGGCCTCCATCGAACGTTCTAGATAACTCTCACCTGCAGCCTCTCCTTCTCGTTCTCCGGAGGCCTGTCGACCCTGACCAGCTCGAGCGCGTGCTCCTCGCCCGAGTGCGCGAACATGTCGTATCGGATGCGCGCCTCGTACCCTCTGAGCGCCTCGGTGAGCAGCACCACGGCCTCCATCGAACGTTCTAGATAACTCTCACCTGCAGCCTCTCCTTCTCGTTCTCCGGAGGCCTGTCGACCCTGACCAGCTCGAGTGCGTGCTCCTCGCCCGAGTGCGCGAACATGTCGTATCGGATGCGCGCCTCGTACCCTCTGAGCGCCTCGGTGAGCAGCACCACGGCCTCCATCGAACGTTCTAGATAACTCTCACCTGCAGCCTCTCCTTCTCGTTCTCCGGAGGCCTGTCGACCCTGACCAGCTCGAGCGCGTGCTCCTCGCCCGAGTGCGCGAACATGTCGTATCGGATGCGCGCCTCGTACCCTCTGAGCGCCTCGGTGAGCAGCACCACGGCCTCCATCGAACGTTCTAGATAACTCTCACCTGCAGCCTCTCCTTCTCGTTCTCCGGAGGCCTGTCGACCCTGACCAGCTCGAGCGCGTGCTCCTCGCCCGAGTGCGCGAACATGTCGTATCGGATGCGCGCCTCGTACCCTCTGAGCGCCTCGGTGAGCAGCACCACGGCCTCCATCGAACGTTCTAGATAACTCTCACCTGCAGCCTCTCCTTCTCGTTCTCCGGAGGCCTGTCGACCCTGACCAGCTCGAGCGCGTGCTCCTCGCCCGAGTGCGCGAACATGTCGTATCGGATGCGCGCCTCGTACCCTCTGAGCGCCTCGGTGAGCAGCACCACGGCCTCCATCGAACGTTCTAGATAACTCTCACCTGCAGCCTCTCCTTCTCGTTCTCCGGAGGCCTGTCGACCCTGACCAGCTCGAGCGCGTGCTCCTCGCCCGAGTGCGCGAACATGTCGTATCGGATGCGCGCCTCGTACCCTCTGAGCGCCTCGGTGAGCAGCACCACGGCCTCCATCGAACGTTCTAGATAACTCTCACCTGCAGCCTCTCCTTCTCGTTCTCCGGAGGCCTGTCGACCCTGACCAGCTCGAGCGCGTGCTCCTCGCCCGAGTGCGCGAACATGTCGTATCGGATGCGCGCCTCGTACCCTCTGAGCGCCTCGGTGAGCAGCACCACGGCCTCCATCGAACGTTCTAGATAACTCTCACCTGCAGCCTCTCCTTCTCGTTCTCCGGAGGCCTGTCGACCCTGACCAGCTCGAGCGCGTGCTCCTCGCCCGAGTGCGCGAACATGTCGTATCGGATGCGCGCCTCGTACCCTCTGAGCGCCTCGGTGAGCAGCACCACGGCCTCCATCGAACGTTCTAGATAACTCTCACCTGCAGCCTCTCCTTCTCGTTCTCCGGAGGCCTGTCGACCCTGACCAGCTCGAGCGCGTGCTCCTCGCCCGAGTGCGCGAACATGTCGTATCGGATGCGCGCCTCGTACCCTCTGAGCGCCTCGGTGAGCAGCACCACGGCCTCCATCGAACGTTCTAGATAACTCTCACCTGCAGCCTCTCCTTCTCGTTCTCCGGAGGCCTGTCGACCCTGACCAGCTCGAGCGCGTGCTCCTCGCCCGAGTGCGCGAACATGTCGTATCGGATGCGCGCCTCGTACCCTCTGAGCGCCTCGGTGAGCAGCACCACGGCCTCCATCGAACGTTCTAGATAACTCTCACCTGCAGCCTCTCCTTCTCGTTCTCCGGAGGCCTGTCGACCCTGACCAGCTCGAGCGCGTGCTCCTCGCCCGAGTGCGCGAACATGTCGTATCGGATGCGCGCCTCGTACCCTCTGAGCGCCTCGGTGAGCAGCACCACGGCCTCCATCGAACGTTCTAGATAACTCTCACCTGCAGCCTCTCCTTCTCGTTCTCCGGAGGCCTGTCGACCCTGACCAGCTCGAGCGCGTGCTCCTCGCCCGAGTGCGCGAACATGTCGTATCGGATGCGCGCCTCGTACCCTCTGAGCGCCTCGGTGAGCAGCACCACGGCCTCCATCGAACGTTCTAGATAACTCTCACCTGCAGCCTCTCCTTCTCGTTCTCCGGAGGCCTGTCGACCCTGACCAGCTCGAGCGCGTGCTCCTCGCCCGAGTGCGCGAACATGTCGTATCGGATGCGCGCCTCGTACCCTCTGAGCGCCTCGGTGAGCAGCACCACGGCCTCCATCGAACGTTCTAGATAACTCTCACCTGCAGCCTCTCCTTCTCGTTCTCCGGAGGCCTGTCGACCCTGACCAGCTCGAGCGCGTGCTCCTCGCCCGAGTGCGCGAACATGTCGTATCGGATGCGCGCCTCGTACCCTCTGAGCGCCTCGGTGAGCAGCACCACGGCCTCCATCGAACGTTCTAGATAACTCTCACCTGCAGCCTCTCCTTCTCGTTCTCCGGAGGCCTGTCGACCCTGACCAGCTCGAGCGCGTGCTCCTCGCCCGAGTGCGCGAACATGTCGTATCGGATGCGCGCCTCGTACCCTCTGAGCGCCTCGGTGAGCAGCACCACGGCCTCCATCGAACGTTCTAGATAACTCTCACCTGCAGCCTCTCCTTCTCGTTCTCCGGAGGCCTGTCGACCCTGACCAGCTCGAGCGCGTGCTCCTCGCCCGAGTGCGCGAACATGTCGTATCGGATGCGCGCCTCGTACCCTCTGAGCGCCTCGGTGAGCAGCACCACGGCCTCCATCGAACGTTCTAGATAACTCTCACCTGCAGCCTCTCCTTCTCGTTCTCCGGAGGCCTGTCGACCCTGACCAGCTCGAGCGCGTGCTCCTCGCCCGAGTGCGCGAACATGTCGTATCGGATGCGCGCCTCGTACCCTCTGAGCGCCTCGGTGAGCAGCACCACGGCCTCCATCGAACGTTCTAGATAACTCTCACCTGCAGCCTCTCCTTCTCGTTCTCCGGAGGCCTGTCGACCCTGACCAGCTCGAGCGCGTGCTCCTCGCCCGAGTGCGCGAACATGTCGTATCGGATGCGCGCCTCGTACCCTCTGAGCGCCTCGGTGAGCAGCACCACGGCCTCCATCGAACGTTCTAGATAACTCTCACCTGCAGCCTCTCCTTCTCGTTCTCCGGAGGCCTGTCGACCCTGACCAGCTCGAGCGCGTGCTCCTCGCCCGAGTGCGCGAACATGTCGTATCGGATGCGCGCCTCGTACCCTCTGAGCGCCTCGGTGAGCAGCACCACGGCCTCCATCGAACGTTCTAGATAACTCTCACCTGCAGCCTCTCCTTCTCGTTCTCCGGAGGCCTGTCGACCCTGACCAGCTCGAGCGCGTGCTCCTCGCCCGAGTGCGCGAACATGTCGTATCGGATGCGCGCCTCGTACCCTCTGAGCGCCTCGGTGAGCAGCACCACGGCCTCCATCGAACGTTCTAGATAACTCTCACCTGCAGCCTCTCCTTCTCGTTCTCCGGAGGCCTGTCGACCCTGACCAGCTCGAGCGCGTGCTCCTCGCCCGAGTGCGCGAACATGTCGTATCGGATGCGCGCCTCGTACCCTCTGAGCGCCTCGGTGAGCAGCACCACGGCCTCCATCGAACGTTCTAGATAACTCTCACCTGCAGCCTCTCCTTCTCGTTCTCCGGAGGCCTGTCGACCCTGACCAGCTCGAGCGCGTGCTCCTCGCCCGAGTGCGCGAACATGTCGTATCGGATGCGCGCCTCGTACCCTCTGAGCGCCTCGGTGAGCAGCACCACGGCCTCCATCGAACGTTCTAGATAACTCTCACCTGCAGCCTCTCCTTCTCGTTCTCCGGAGGCCTGTCGACCCTGACCAGCTCGAGTGCGTGCTCCTCGCCCGAGTGCGCGAACATGTCGTATCGGATGCGCGCCTCGTACCCTCTGAGCGCCTCGGTGAGCAGCACCACGGCCTCCATCGAACGTTCTAGATAACTCTCACCTGCAGCCTCTCCTTCTCGTTCTCCGGAGGCCTGTCGACCCTGACCAGCTCGAGCGCGTGCTCCTCGCCCGAGTGCGCGAACATGTCGTATCGGATGCGCGCCTCGTACCCTCTGAGCGCCTCGGTGAGCAGCACCACGGCCTCCATCGAACGTTCTAGACGACCGTCGTAGGAATTGAACCTGGAACAAATATGATTGTATTACACGAGTATGTCAAAAGGAAATGTACTTATGTATGTATGTAATTTATAAAGATAGACGCACGGCAGTGCGTCAGGCAAGTTCCGGTCTTCATAAAGATTTACTTCTGGACTTTGTCGATGTTGACAAAGGAATTTTTATTTAATTCAACTAAAAGTTAGCCCTTGACTGCAATCAATAAGTGATGATGCAGTCTAAGATGGAAGCGGGCTAACTTGGAAGAGGTATCGTTCCGGAACGCTAAATCGCTTAGCGGCACGGCTTTACCGGTAGGGTGGTAACCAGCCACATATTAAGCCTCCCACCAGACCAGATCAGAGACAATTTAGAAATTATAAAATCTCAAATTGCCCCTGCCGGGAATCGAACCCGGAACCTCCCACTTATAATCACTGCGTCAAAAATCAGACATTCTGCTGATGCTGCTGCAATCAGCTGATGCTAGAGGCCAACGAACGTTAAGTAAAAACCTAAAGTTGTCACTGCATTTCGCACGCTATACATTGCCGGTTTGAAAAATACTAAAGCAACTAATACTACAAGTATAAGACAAATACTAGTAATAAACAGAAGTACCTGTACATGCTACCAGAGACGTCCAACACTAGCCGCAGCCTCTTGGGTTTGTCCGGCGGCGCGCCGGGCGGCGGTTCCTGTTCCGTGCGCCGCCTGTAGATCGACCTCTCCCCGGTCAAACCTACGAAACAAGGGACACTAGAAAATGCAGTTTTGAATAAAATACTAATTTTAAAAAATCTGGATATCGACAATAGCGCCACCTACCGAGTGCAATTATAGCTAAGAACCATACAGGTGACTCCGTTAGTACAAAAAAAAATCATCAAAATCGGTCAAGCCGTTTAGGAGAAGAATTCTTTTTTGTTCTTTATTCATAAAGTAGAGCGAGTATAACAGTGACGCTTTGACTGTATCTCTCTCGTTCCCTCAGTCGACTCGAGCCGATTTTACCCGAATGAGCGTTACATAGCCGAGCGTGACGGCTCAGTCTCAAAAATCGCTCTCGTTCCCTCAGTCGACTCCAGCCGACTTCACCCGAACGAGCGTTACATAGTCGACGGCGTGACGGCTCAGTCTCAAAAATCGCTCTCGTTCCCTCAGTCGACTCGAGCCGATTTTACCCGAACGAGCGTTGCATAATCGACGGCGTGACGGCTCAGTCTCAAAAATCGCTCTCGTTCCCTCAGTCGACTCCAGCCGATTTTACCCGAACGAGCGTTACATAGCCGAGCGTGACGACTCAGTCTTATTTCTATACCCATAAAATAAAGTACTTAGGGCGCCTAAAAAAGTGTTCACATCAATAACAAGAGATAAACTTCGTAAACTAAAACCCGACTACGCTCAGTAATTTAATTTAATATAAAATAACAATTTAGTGTACAGAACGCGAGGCAAGTAGCCAGTGGCGCCATCTATTATGTCAATCCGAAACTAAATAATATTGTACTTTTGCCGCTCGGACGTCGCTTCTCGATTTTTTTCGTATATAAAATATAGCCTATGTCACCCGGACCATAACAAAGAATTAATTGACACCTCATTCATCAAAATCGACCCAGTAGTTTAGACGCTATGGTGGTACACACAGAATCTCACACAAAAATCGGCCACAAACATACATACAACATACATACATAGACTGCTAAAATCATAATGGCTTTGCCGTAATCGGGTAAAAAAGTGGTACCTTCAATAATTTTGCCGTCATCCAGTTCACCGCTGGTCTGATGTCGACTCCACTGTCGCTCCTTTTTCTTCGCCTGCAGCTCCGCCAGCACGCCGCGCAGTGCTCCTATCTGTAAGTTATAATAAGTTTCACCAAGAGCCAGTTTCACCACCTTCTGATAAGTGTCGGATAGCCTTTGCGCCTTTGAGTAACAGATTCTCCATATAAGTATCAGCTGGTTGAGTTACAACTTTATTCTACGAGCTAGAAAGATGTAAGATACGGATGGATTGACAGACAGACAGCAGAGTGACATTTAAGACTCTAAGGGACCGTTCAGATAGACCGGCGCGGAGAGCATCGGAGAGCATTTCTTTTTTCACACAGACCGGCCGATCAAATTTGCTCTGCTCTCCGCGCCGGTCTGTGTGAACGGACACGCGGATGCGCTCGGAGCCGAGCGTACGCTCTTGGGCCGGACGGCAGAGCAATTCGGCCTACGGTCGGCTGTGCGAGCATGAAAGAGCACGCGAACGAAGCCGGTCGGATGCTCGAGCGCGAAAGAGCACGAGCATGGAGCAGCCGACCGGCTCGACGAGCAGCCGAGCGGCTGCTCTTAATATTTCACACAGAGCGTATTGGGAGCATCCTCGAGTATCCTCTTATCATAAAAGAGATAAAATATAAAAATAAAGCTTATTTCAATGTCTTAAGATTCTATTTTAAATGCGATTAAAATTTGCTCTGCTCTCCGCGCCGGTCTATCTGAAAGGTCCCTAACAGCCTGTTTCACCACCTTCTGATAAATGTCGGATGGCCTAAACGTTTTTGTCACTTTCTTACTTTATGACCAGCGACAAAGACAAAAGTTGTGAATAAGCTATCCGACACAGTGAAACAGGCCCTAAGTTTAGTAGACTTGGCACCTTTTTTTATTGCGAACCCGTGTTTGAAACCGGTGGTCTGTGACAGAACATAGTCAATCAAATCAAATAAACTTTATTCAAAATTGGTACACTGTACACTTTTTGAACGTCAATTTAGGAACAGGCAATGGTGATAATTACTTACGGAAACTTAAAACTAAATCTACTAATCAATCTGTATCATGACTTTTAACTTACAAATAGTTAAAGGTTAAAAACTTAGACTTCAAAATAGTTAAAGGTTCTCAATTCGTCTGAATCTTTTTATGTATGTTCCCCGATTACTCAAAGACGCCTGGACCGATTTTGAAAATTCTTGTTCTGTTTAAAAGGGTATCCCAAGTGGTCCCATGATCATCAGGTCAAGATCCGATGATGGGATCTTGGATAAATCGAGGGGGCTCTTCAAATTTTATAGTACATTGAAGTCGGTATAATTTTTCCTAAAATATAACTTTTTTATGCAAAAACCAGAACCCACCTGAGGTTGCACGGCCCTCAAAAACTGTCCGTACAGCTTGGCATCATATTCACTCATCTTGATCTCTTTCAGCCTCTCCTCGAAAGCCTTTCTGTTCATTTCGCGAGCCGCTTTCTTAACGTGCTCCGGTACATCATCCTTTTCGGCATCTGATAGCTGAAAATTACAAATCTCTAATTGAATCATAATCATGAGCATCGTCGTCATCATTATTATCATCATCATCATCATTATGGTCATCACCGTCATCATCATCATCATTATCATCACTATCTTCATCATCATCGTCATTATTAACTCATAACCGACCCACTATAGGGCGCGGTTCTCCTCTCAGGATGAGAAGGGTTTGGTTAGGTAGTAGTCCACCACGCTGGCCATGTGTGGATTGATAATTTTTTTTTTAATTCATCTACACGTTAGTCTTTGACTGTGATCAACTGCGATCTCACCTGATGGTAAGTGATGACAGTCTAAGGTGAAAACAGGATAAATTGGAAGAGGTATGACAGTGATATGGGGCACCCGGTCAGTCAGGTCACCCTTACCGGTTTCTACGCGACATCGTACCGGAACGCTAAATCGCTAGGCGGCATGGTGGTTACTAGATATGGCTCCCACCAGAACAGACCAGAGACAATTTAGAAATCATGAAATCCCAAATTGCCCCTGCCAAGAATTGAGCCCGGAACTTCCCACTTATAAGACCAAAGCGCTCACCAGTGCGCCAGGGAGGTCGTCGTAAACAAGTCACGGCAAATAAGTCGAGCGGTGACCTTCAATGCGCAGAAGTCGAAAATGAGGTATCTCGGGGTGTGAGGGGGTCGCGGGGAGGGCGTGGGGATCGTTCGTAAGCACTTATTAGCTCTCGCGGATCCCTCGTAACCGCTGATTGGCTCTCCAATCGTATTGTGTCCCGCTCACTCGTACGACGCTGCGCGAACTTGAAGGTCACCGCTCGACTTACGTGCCGGGGGTTATACTTTACCTGATGTACGTCGTGCCCCTTATCCAGCCGGTAAGGGCCCCCCTTGCCCCCTAAGCCCGCCGTATCCCTCCCACCAGTACCGCCGGCCCACGTATTCCCACCCACATGGGGCTGGTTCTCCGGGTCTTCTTTACCATGTTTGGGAGACGATACGTCTTTTCTGGAAAACAGGATATTACAACCTTCGGAATCATAAGGCATATACATTTTTTCAATAAAGCTAATATAAAGAACCTAGAAATATATTATCTAGGATAAAACGACGAAGTGGAAGGAAAACGCTGCCAAATTTATGCACAGTTGTGCACACTCAGTAGGCAGTTAGGCACAGAGATTACGACACAATGCATACTTTGTTTCAGTCCACAAAAATAACAGTGAAAGGGCCATTCTGCGCTATTTCTAACTGTACACACAGACACAGAAGTTCAGAAATAAATCGCAAATAATTAGGTATATCGTATCACACGTAAATGTTTTTTTGGAATGCGTGAATTCTTAGTAAACAGTTTCAGAATCTTTTATAGAGGATTCATATTATGGGTGTAGATAAAGACTTGTGTGCAACTGAAATTTTGAATGGAGATAGATTGTGCCCTGACTTAAAACATAGGCTACTTTCTATCCTGGAAAAATCCACAGTTGCCGCAGGATTTTGAAAAAGCCGAAATCTATATCTACAGCTATAGCAAACTTCCTTGAAAGTAGGAAAAGGTTGGAAAAGGGAGCAGAAACGGAAACCAGATATCCACGATTCCCTCAGGATTTGTGGAAAATCGAACGCGAAACGCGGGCCAAGCCGCGGGCAAAAGCTAGTTACTTATAAATATTATTAATTACCAATGAATATATTTACCCGCTTTTCCTTTCGATCGTCATCTGTATCTTTTTCAGCGCCTCTTTCGACCGTCCGTCCAGCACTCCCTCGGTAGGCAGGCCGCTGGAGTGCAGGACCTCTAGCAGCGTGTCTGCCATGTCCTTGCTGTAGCGATCGAAGTCGAACACGTTACCTATGGCGGTTGCTAAGTCTTCATCGGGGTATTTCTGAAAAGTACTTCATTAAAGAACTAGCGGTCCGGCCCGGCTTCGCCCGTGGTACATATATAGCCTATAGCACTCAAGGATCACTTACATATCAAACGGTGAAAGATTTTTTGAAATCGGTCCAGTAGTTCCTGAGATTAGCGCGTTCAAACAAACTATATATATTATAGTATAGATAGTATAGACTAGCGAAAAAACTACCGCAAGACGTCGCCCTGTCCGGTGACATAACGACATCAGTGCCACCTACCGGGTTCAATTGTATTTTCAAACCATCCAGGAACCCATTTAAATATCCACACAAAATTTCATCCAAATTGGTCCAGCCGTTTAGAAGTTAGGTGTCAAACACACAAAATAGTTTAACGGGTGTGGTTTGAACCTTCAACCTTTCCTCAACCTACCATCAACTTGAAGGTACTTAAGTCATACGAGGGGAAACACGAACACCGGAAGGGCTTTCCATACCCTAGTCCCATCCTTCAGTAACAGTGATTCGTAAGTGCATAATATACAGGGTGTAAGTGACATGTTAATGAAAACTTTGAGATAAGGTTGCATTTAATTTGCTAAGTAAAATTACTGAAATCATTTATCTTGGAAATGATTGGTTTCAGATATTGTCATTTTTGAACGCGCAATCAACGCATACAACGCGATCACAACGCACGCAACGCTCCGCGCAAAACTCACAACATGAGACTTTTATGAGTTAATAAAGCGTGGCCTTGAACATCGCGCGCCCGGCACTTCGTTTGACTGCGCCGCGAGCCTCATTATAAATTCAAGGCCAGTACGAATGTAGGTTAACGACCTGTATTCACACTAGTTCACTAGCAATCAGCTGTTCGACGAAAATCTTAAAGATAACATTACCGTTTTAAGTGAAAATAATGAAATAATTACTTTTTCATTTATAATTGCATTGAAACAGATAGTAATAATGATTTTATACACTATTCAGTTAAAAAAGAGGTAAAAAAAAAACGTAAATTTCATGGAAAATCCGACGAAAAATTTCACCACTGGGGAACCCAGAATCATGTACTGAATCTATGGGACGCGTTTTGAACAACATGTCTGACTACACTCTTTATACCTGCAAGTGTTTAACAATATTGACCAGCTCCCTTGTAGAATACGGGTACGTCAGCTGGCCCTGATCCGCCATATCCCGGAGCAAAGCGAACGCCTGCACCAATTTCTTCATTATATCCTGGGGCACATCCGGCCCGTAGGAGCGGAGCAGTTCTAGCTCGGAATCTATCGAAGGGTTATCGACTGCGTGGCAGGAGAAAAGGTCGCCTAGAATAAGATAAGAAAAATCTATAGAACTGTATAGAACTGTGTAACCATGGTAGAGAACTAAATAACTTCCAAATGCATAAGTTATTAACAGTAAGTGTTAACAGAAGAGAAGCAACAACAGGGACAACAAGTATAAATTGAAAATATAAAAAACCCCCGACATTCGCCATTTTGTTGTCGCGGCCATCTTGGATTTGCATAGTGCTATTCTACTAGTCAAGCCCTTTCATTTGATATCTATATTATGGGAGTTATGAAAGAAAATATAATCTGCCATTTTGTAGCGGCGGCCATCTTGGATCGATTTTCATCAAACATAGCTAACAACACTCTCGACTAATTCACCTTTCAAACAAAAAAACCGCATTCAAATCGGTCCACCCGTTTGAGCGCCACAGGGGAACAGACAGACAGACACACACACACACACACACGCACACACAGACACGTCTAACTTATAACACCCCGTCGTTTTTGCGTCGGGGGTTAAAAAGTTTAATTCTAAATTACCCTCGGTCCATCGTACA
The DNA here is from genome assembly GCA_920104075.1 of Melanargia galathea. Taxonomy (NCBI): domain Eukaryota; kingdom Metazoa; phylum Arthropoda; class Insecta; order Lepidoptera; family Nymphalidae; genus Melanargia; species Melanargia galathea. Next base: position 17,530,898 of record OV049871.1, on the reverse strand, counting down.
TCGTAAACGGACCGACCGATTTCTGTGATGTGACCCAAATGACATCTAACAGAATAAATCAAATCAAATAAACTTTATTCAAAATTGGTACACTGTACACTTTTTGAACGTCAATTTAGGTACAGGCAATGGTGATAATTATTTACGGAAACTTAAAACTAAAACTACGAGGGTTCCAAACGCGCCCTGGTCTGAGAAGAGCCCACAACAAACTCAGCCGGGTTTATTTATTTTTATTATCACCATCTTACAATATGGTATAATAGCCATAAAAATGATTTGAACTGTTGGCTTTTAGAGCAATCTATGTCCATGGATTTTTGTCATTAAAAAAATCTTTTAAGCTATAGTAAGACTTTTCAATTAATTTGCGTTTAATAAAACCTATGAACTTATTGAGAGACATATCCAAAATGTTCTCTGGCAACATATTATTATAAAAAAGTACAGAATTACCAACAAATGATTTTCCAACTTTTTGCAGCCTAGTAGTGGGCAACACAAGTTTATCTTTATTTCTAAGATTAATGTTATGACAGTCACTTTTTTTCTTAAATTTCTCGATATTTTTGTGTACATATATTAAATTTTCAAGAATATATTGGTTATAAACTGTCATAATTTTAACTTCCTTAAACTTATTTCTCAGTACTTGTAGCCATTATGTAGTACTTCTAACCACTATCTTACATCAAAGCTTACGTCAAAATCTAGCAAAAAAACTACCCCGGATAAACTAGTTTGCAAACTAAAGTAAACCTTAATAAATTCGTCTATCACTTTTGAAACTACAATGTGGCTAATTCTGTTGTACACAATTTCTAAAGTAAACTAAAATAACATGTCCAAATCTATTTCTATCTCCTTCACAATGCTCCCTGCGGGAAAGGATAACACTATTTTTAAACCCGTCAATTTAATTTAGTTTAGAGATCCTGTACAACAGAATTAGCTACAATGTCGTAAACAATCTAATTCAAAGATATTATTAAACATAGACATAACCCCGCTATTTTTAATATGTCGGGTTTTAATTATAATTTAAACTAGCGGACCCGGCAGACGTCGTCCTGCCCGCTATTAGCACCACCTACCGGGTCCAATTTTTCTACTTACAAACCTTCCTCTTGAATCACTCTATCTATTAAAAAAAACCGCATCAAAATCCGTTGCGTAGTTTTAAAGATTTAAGCATACATAGGGACATAAGGATATAGTGACAGAGAAAGCGACTTTGTTCTATACTATGTAGTGATACTGCAAAAACACGTACCCAAAGAAGCGAAGAAATCATTCCCCAAAAACGGGAATCCAGGTCTATTAGCCAATACAATCATCCTGAAATCCTCATGCACAGGAATAAAACTGGAGACATCTCCCCCAGAACTTTCCATCATGTCTTTTGGTACGATCCTCCTTCCATCGCTCAGGATCATTTCCCCGTTTTCAACCAACGTTTTTAGTATACACGTCACATGAGTCGGGGCCTTATCCGCCTCATCAACAACTAATACATGACCGTATTTGACAGCTTTCACCAAAGGAGAGTCTTCATAAATAACTACACCATCCCTAACAGTAGGTTGCACTGTCAACGATTGCACCGTGGTATCTCTATGCAACTGAATATACTCCCTGGGGCGATTCAAAAGTTGCAATAGCCTATCCGCTATTTTGTTTTTCCCCACACCCTGGTTACCGACTAGCAACAAATGATTGCCGAGCAGAAAGTCTTGGAGTAACCATTCGAGTAACCTCATGTGCTGTGGAACGTCGTAGAATAAAATATCGGGGACTTTGGCTAGAGCGTCTGTTTTAAAAATGTCTGTACTAGTATTTCCGATTGTAAGTTTGCCATCTTTTACTGTGCATTCAACTTTTTTCGAATCACGACTGAATATACCAAATTTTGACGGAGGTTCGATTCCGATTTTTTGGCACGCACTGTCCAAGGCACGTCTGGCTAGATTAGGTAGGAATTTGGCTAGAAAAGTTCTTTGAACTGTTTCGTATGACGAATCGATGGGATACTTGGCCATGCGGCTGGCGATTCGTAAAAGTTGTCTTGTTGATAGAGATGATGAGAGATTTTTTAGAGTGTTATCTTCGGATTTTCTTAACTGGTCGGCCAAATCTATTATGGAGTGCAATGCGTTTGAGATATCTCCATACTGAAAATAAATAAATTATTATGGATTGAATACAGTCGCCTTAAGTTCTTTACAAAAATATTCGATGTTCACATTATGGCCAAACTTAAAGTTGTGAAAAAACATTTTTGACCTCCAACGCAAAAGTGGTGACCCCTTTGACGGTCAATCGGTGTTTCTCATGGTAGCACTCAAATGGACCGTTTAAATTCCTGAGTAACCTAGAGTTGTAGAGCAGTACCAAAAAGGCGTTTTGAAATTCCATTCTGAAGGGGTGAAATGTGGTTGAAAAGTGGTTAGGGGTGAAGAGTTTGTATGAATATTTTTTTTAATCCACGCCAACGAAGTTTCACATCCACTTCATCCAAGTAGTTTTGGATGATAATACCTTACAATTTTTAAAAGTACATTTGAAAAATGACTTACCAAGGAGTTAATGATAAATATCTCCTCACTCTTGCTCAGATTTCTCATCTCGTGGAACAGGAACAGACTGAGTATCTCAGGCGACAGCCACTGCTGCCCAGTTCCAATTGTAGGCGGCTCGGCTAGCGCCACTATTCTGAAATAAGACAACTAATACTCGAACTTTACCCTAAGGGTCGGGGCACGTTGGGGCATACTAGCACAGAGTAGAAGCGTATGGAAGCGCATCGAAGCGAAAAGCGAAAAAAAATCACAGCGCATTGGCACCTATTTCTACAAAATACACCATAAATTTCTATAAAAAAGACTAGCGAATGCGCACGAATGCGCGCGGCTAGCACGTCGAACCCGTTGTGCCTTATTTTGTAGTGTACGTGCCAATATGCCATTTACGTTTCTTACTTGTCGCTTCGATGCGCTTCGACTCTCTGCTAGTATGCCCCGACCCTAACTATTTTCAGCAAAACATTTAAAAAAAAATTAAAACAGAGGTAAAAATGTACGTGCGTTCATAGTGAACACGCAAACCTAAGTACTATCAGTAGGAAATCTCCTAAAAATCTTTATTTTTTAATTTCAGGACGAACGTAAAGGGCACTCGCGCTCAAGGGACAGTGCATCGACATAGCGACTCACCTAAAAGCCGGATGTATTCTTCTCACGCCGCTCTCTTCCAACCCTTGCTGCGTGAGGCCGGACGCTAGCAGCTCGTCGTATCTGTCGTGGCGAAGCAACCGTGTACCGTCGTGCAACTGCAACTCTCTGTCGTGGACTAATCTGTAAAATAAACAGTCCTTTTTACCCGACTACGGCAAAGCCAAAAGGAAGGGTTATGATTTTAGCAGTCTATGTATGTATGTTTGTGGCCGATTTTTGTATGAGATTCTGTGTGTACCACCGTAGCGCCTAAACTACTGGACCGATTTTGATGAATGAGGTGTCTATTGATTTGTTGTAATGTGCCGGGTGACATAGGCTACATTTTATTTACGAAAAAATCGAGATAAATATAATAAATTAGTTTCGGTAATCACATAACAGATGGCGCCACTAGCTGCTTTCCCCGCGCTTTTGCGCACTAAATTATTATGAAATTATTAAGCGTAGTCGGGTTTTAGTTTACGAACTTTATACTTGTGCTATATAATGTCCTCCCAAGTTCCAACCGAACTTCGGCTACAGCGGCCAACCTCAAGGCGAGACTAGTCAACTACGCGGAGATATTATAGTGAACATGTGTGTGCGGAAAACACAGGCGCGCTCCTTCACGAGTCCGATGGGACGCCAATGTGACACGATTGGAGAGAGATTATCCTCAGGACCGTCGGCTCTACGTGCTCTCCGAAGCACGGGAGTGTGTATCTACACCACCAACTTCCCAAGTCGAGGCCGCCTCTGGAAATTTATTTTCAGAAAACCCAATGACCTTTCTTTTTTGCCCCGACCCGGGATTCGAACCCAGAATCTCATGATTGTTTACGGCAGTAAAAATATATTCTACTAGCGGTCCGCCCCGGCTTCGCCCGTGGTACATAATATATAGCCTATAGCACTCAGGGATCACGTACATATCCAACGGTGAAATAATTTTTGAAATCGGTCCAGTAGTTCCTGAGATTAGCGCGTTCAAACAAACAAACTCTTCCGCTTTATTATATTAGTATAGATTAGATCAGTATTCTGGTCCCAAATTCGGGTACCAGAATAGTGGCTTATCCAATGAAATACTAGAATACGGGTTAGGGGTGAGTGTAATTCCACCATAACTTTCAATCTTCTAGCCCGTAAAAGTTAGGGCACTGTAATGTGACGTTAAAATGTGATTGATAGACGTAGGGGCAACAGGGTATGACCTTGCATGTACGAAGTTTGTTTGAATAAAAGATTCACTAACGACCTAGGGCAACTCGTTTGTTATCATGTTTTTAAAACTTTCTTTCGACCTTGAAGTTTCACGACCCAGATATTAAAGAGGGCATAAATAGGTATTATAGAGTAAATGTGGGCGGGATACATAGCTTAAGAGTAGCGAAAGATGTTGGGGTCTCAGTGAGCTGGAATTGTGACCCTGCTCCACCTAGTGGGAGGTAGACCTGTCCACTTAGTGGATGATCTATCATCCACTAAGTGGACAGGTGGGTGGCGAGGAATCTATGGAAACAACCTGCAGAAGGTCAAATCACTGGAGGACACCAATGTGTCAAAATGTAACATAATGTCTAAATACATGTATTTTATTGATAATAGTGAAACTGTATAGTTTTATTTCACTCCGATAGGTACATTGAACCGATGTTATGACTGCGAGTAGTCTTCACACTTTCTTAAACTTTCGAATTGACGAACTCGTGCTATGTGTCAAAATTAGTCCAACTGTTTCTGAGTTATACGCAATTTATGTTATTTTAAGTTTTATCTCGGAAATATGATATTTTCCCGGATAAAAGTGTCCTACATTCATAAAAGTATCATACATATCCAGGACGTAAGCTATCTCTGTTTTTAATCGAGATCGATCGATTAGGCGCCGTGAAAAGGTGACAGACTTGCCCGTAGGAGTCAACTAGCTTGTGACGTCACAGCAGTTTATTTTTAATTCTAACTTAAAATGACCAGACTCAGTATCTATTAAATCTATCTATGTGTCTCTGATATACGAAGTTCTTTAGACTTCACTTACCTGTGCAAAACAGCCAGCGTGCTGGCATGTATCCTATGCAACCCGTCCAGAACTGCCAAGTGCCCTTTCAGCGCGGCCTCCACTAGGGCCGAGTTCCTCCACACCGTGTCACCGTTGTCCAGGGTGGTCCTCTGCTGCACGAGGTCCCTGGCCGTCATATCCTGGTACAGGACTATGGGCTCTATTGTGTAGCCCAGTAGGGATGCTAATTGACTAACTACAACACTTTTGCCGCAACCTTTTGGACCTGCGGAACACGACTAACATTAAAATTGTAGTAAGGCTTAACGAAGTCCCTGGAACTCATATCCTGGTACAGGACTATGGGCTCTATTGTGTAGCCCAGTAGGGATGCTAATTGACTGACTACAACACTTTTGCCGCACCCTTTTGGACCTGCGGAACACGACTAACATTCAAATTGTAGTAAGGTTTATTGCAAATTGCGGTCACAATTAACGCAGATATTAAAGCAGATGTTTTTCGGCAGGTATTATAAAAGCCGGTGACGTCAGCAGCACGCGTCGACAGCATCGGTCGCTCTAAAGAAAGTCGTCAATAGGATCAGCTACATTTTTCGGGCGGCTCGCGACGAATCTTAATCAACTCAAGGTTTTGGTCCGCGTGAAAGAGATTTTTAGAAAATATCGTGGAACCTTAGTTTTACAGGGATAAAAAGTATCCCAAGCCCGTCTCCAGGATGAAAAGTATCATTATACCTTTTCTCAAGACCATTTCAACCGTGAGATTCAGTTAAACAGTGAAAAACTAGCAGACAGACAGTCACACATCTTTCTGATTCAAATTGTGAATAAATTAAATTTTCAAGCATAAACGATTGGAATCTCTCAGTACTAGCCTGGACGGAAGATCCGCATTTGAGATTATAGTAATTTCATTCGTCTTTACACATTAATTTACCACACTAAGTTATACTAAAATCATTTGCTGGAATTTGGTAAGAAAATTGGCCAGAAAGGAAGAAACAAGATTTATGTATTTTTCTACAAAATGTAGTCAGGAATATTTTCCGTGTACATAAATAACTATGAAGAAGTTATTATTTTTTATGTACAAAAAACCTGTATACACTCAACAAAAATAATCGTCGCGACACCACAATGTGCAAAATAGAAAGACGAAATGAAAATAACTGGCTTGCTTTCTATAAGAGAGAGAGAGAGACAGGGAAACACGCGCACGCCGCACGGCTTCCAACTATAGCAAAAAGTGTCGTTACAACTTTTTCTCTTAATTTTTTCCGTCTAGCCCCCTTTCGCAACGCGCGATAAGGAACTTCGTTCCACCATTTCATAAAACTCACCGACAACACAGAAATCTCCCACACTATGACTCAGCAGCAATTCGTTCAGAAGTTGAGTTTGGTATTCCGTTTTCACAAATCCTCTCTTCTCACTCTGACTCTTTCTCCCACCACACGCCACGCCAAATTGAGACGCGTTTCCATTGATTTCCATATTCACCAAAGCTTGTTTTCCTGTGAACTCTACGCCCTTAAGGGCTATGCTCCATTTTGGGTTGGTATCTATGTTCAAATTGTGTAACACTGCCTCAACGTTTTTTATGTGGTCTCTTGATAGAAAAGTGTTGTACGGATAAAGTATATACAGAAGTTTGTGTATGGGAATATCGGGGTTTCTTTCCTGAAAAATAAATTAATTTAAAATATGATTAACTAGCTTTTGCCCGCGGCTTCGCCCGCGTGAGTTTCGGTTTTTCACAAATCCTGAGGGAATTGTGGATTTCCGGTTCCCGTTCCCGCTCCCTTTTCCAACCTTTATACTTACTTTCAAGGTAGTTTGCTTTAGTGATCTATACCCTATACCTATAGCTGTAGCAGTACATTTGGGTTTTTTCAAAATCCCGCGGGAACTGTGGATTTTTCCAGAATTAGTGTACGGTATCTACCTGTACACTACACACACACAAATGCAAAGCTGAGCTTATGCCTCGTAGACTGTATACATTTTGAACTTCAACGAATATTCCTAACTATTTCTAAATGCACCGTGATGTGACAAAAATCCACGGGGTATAATCTTAAGTATAAATTAAAAATTTAAAAACCCCCGACATTCGCCATTTTGTGCCGGCGGCCATCTTGGATTTGCATAGTGCTATTCTACTAGTCAAGCCCTTCATTTGATACCCATACTGCGGTAGTTGTGAAAAATATGTAATCCGCCATTTTGTGGCGGCGGCCATCTTGGACCGATTTTCATCAAACATAGCTAAGAACACTCCCGACTAATTCACCACACACATATTCAAACAAAAAAAAACTGCATTCAAATCGGTTCACCCGGTTGAGCGCTACGGTGGAACAGACAGACACACACACACAGAACGTCAAACTTATAACACCCCGTCGTTTTTGCGTCGGGGGTTAAAAATGTTTTATTAAAATGCGACAAGACACATTTCACAGTCAAATAGACATCCAGAAGCAATAAAGGGCCCATAACGAGCGCTCGCAAATATTTTAACGACCCCCTACGTGCGTGCGTGGCGATAATCGTCCCTGATATACTATATTGCTTGATTATATTGCTGTGATGCCACGACCTTCACGCGATCTGATCATCTGCTAAACTTTGTTACAAGGTCTTGGTCTTTATACATAGGCACAGAATATATAATAGTACTAACATAGGCAATTATAATCTCATACAAAGTTTTAACCCCTATTTAACACCCTTAGGGGTTAAATTTTCAAAAATCCTTTCTTAGCGAATGCCTACGTCATAACAACTATCTGTATGTCAAATTTCAACACGATCCATCCAGTGGTTTGAGCTGTGCGTTGATAGATCAGTCAGTCAGTTAGTCAGTTAGTCACGTTTTCCTTTTATTTTATGGTATACCAGCTTCTGACCGCGGCTTCGCCCGCGTGAATTTCGGTTTTTCACAAATCCCAAGGGAATCGTGGATTTCCGGTTCCCGTTCCCGCTCCCTTTTCCAATCTTTATACCGACTTTCAAGGAAGATCTTTGTAAGATACAGCTGTAGCTATAAATTTCGGTTTTTTCAAAATCCCGTGGGTAGGTACTGTGAATTTTTACAGGATAAAAAGCCTATGTGTTAAGTCAGGCGCATTTATAATATGAGTGTGATTGAAATCGGTTAAATTTTTCCTAAAATATAGCGACTTATGTTGTTGTTTGGACGAAGAACTTACCAAAATTAAGGCAGCAGCATACAGATTGTCCACGGGGAAGTCTGGCAAGCTTATCTGCTGCAGCTCCGGGCTGATGAGCGCGTACGCCGCAGACAGGACCTGTTCCAGCTTGTTGGTATCCACATGTGGGGCGACGTCTTTTAGGGAGTTCAGGTGTTCCTGAAAAGATTATCTAGTTAGGAACTATTATTGTATGCTGTGATAGCCTAGTGGTTAGGACAACCGACTTCTAATCGGAGGTCGTGGGTTCGATCCCGGGCACGCACCTCTAACTTTTCGGAGTTATGTGCGTTTTGAGTATTTAAATATCACTTGCTTTAACAGTGAAGGAAAACATCGTGAGGAAACCTGCATGCCTGAGAGTTCTCCATAACGTTCTCAAAGGTGTGTGAAGTCTGCCAATCCGCTTGGCCAGCGTGGTAGACTATGGCCAAAACCCTTCTCACTCTCAGAGGAGACCCGTGCTCTGTAGTGAGCCGGTCATTGGTTGATCATGATGATGATGATGATGATGGTTGTAAAGTTGCACTTATTGGAACGAGACCTCTTTGGAGCAGTGGTGATCGCTGTGTCATAAGCTGGAAGCCTCGGCTTTGATTCCCGGCAGGGGCTATTGAGGCATTTTCTAGATGTGCCCGCTATACCATTAGTAACTAATTTTACATCTGAGAGTGGAAAATCAAAGAGTTTCAACGGGATTTTTAATAAATCTGAATCCACGTTTTTCTACGCAATCGTGGGCATCAGCTAGCTAACGTATAAAAAGTTAATATGTACATACAATCAGAAGACAGCCAGCTACATTTACAAGTATAAATTAAAAATTTAAAAAACCCCCGACATTCGCCATTTTGTGGCGGTGGCCATCTTGGATATGCATAGTGCTATTTTACTAGTCAAGCCCTTTCATTTGATACCCATATTAAGGGAGTTGTGAAAAAATATGTAATCCGCCATTTTGTAAGGGCGGCCATCTTGGATCGATTTTCATCAAACATAGCTAACAACACTCTCGACTGATTCACCTTTCAAACAAAATAAAACCGCATTCAAATCGGTTCACCCGTTTGAGCGCTACAGGGGAACAGACAGACACACACACACAGACACGTCAAACTTATAACAACCCGTCGTTTTTGCGTCGGGGGTTAAAAATCGTCTACTTCAAATGGATCGCGAGAATTATCAAGCTCGTAAAAGTAAACTAAGCTAAAACTTCTACAACAAAATTAATTTCGAATGCCGGAATGATTTTAATCAGGACTCAGCACGCTACGCGAACAGTGATAATGAAGAACGTTATGTTTTTGGCAATAAAAAAACTTTAATTGATTGCCGTGGCATTACAATTGTACCAAGATTTTTTTAACGCAATCAACATGGTAATCGCAAAAGTTCAACAATGTTTTTGGAATGGAAAACTTTATTTTTGGTTTCAAATAAGATGTCACTATACTCAGATTTTTTATTTCGTGGAATTCTGACAGCTGTCATTGTAATTTACAGATGAGTTATTTGCTAACAGGGATAACATCTATGAAGTTCGATTTTACCCCAAACTACTTCAATTCCCTGTCAATATAAAAAGCCCTAAGCCGCGTAATAATATTAGTCGTTTCGCCCTAAAATAGAAATCGCTAAGAGTGGAAACTAAAAAGTGCACACTAACAGCAATAGAAAACAAAAGAAGCACATTGAAATTTTTTATTCAAAAATGGTTGTCGAATGACATTATCACCATGAAGTGTCTGTCAGGAATTTGTCATAATATCTACATGCGGCAGTTGATTTTTATTTACATAAGTTTTTAATTTTTTATCTTTTTTGTGGGAATTGTTTTATTTCTGGTAACATTACGAAACGTCAGAATTCCACCGAAATAAAAATCACAGTGTAAATATGTACCTATTTTTTCACGGAGGGTAAATTGCACAAGTTTAGCAAACAAACAACTTTTTATAAATGTAACATCAGATTGCAATTTATTAAAAAAATTACAGAAGTTGGTATTTTCAAGTGGACAAAAATCCCACAGCATAATCTGTGACAGGTATAAAGTGACAACGGAACGATGTTCATAAATCGTACTATACCTTAGTGTAGAACAAACAACATGGTTCGGGAAACCAGCAAGATTTATAGATATACCGGCAGTCTCCAAACTTTACACACGCGAACGCTACAAAATGGCAGCGAATATTTCACAGTTTATTGACTACAAGCGGACACCCGCGACTTCGTTCGCGTGTTTATAGGTTTTATATAGGATCGGATCGGATCCCATAATTCTTTTACGTACCTAAACTAAATGTAGCCTGTTACTCCTTATAACATTGAAAGTTCCATTAAAATCGATCCAGCCGTTTCGGAAATTAGCTGGAACAAATAGACAGACCGACAAACATAAATTTAAACGCACACCAGTCTAAATTAAGCTGTACGTTCAAAGATCCGTGTCCCAAGTTATTTGAACCCAATATATGTCTGTCATTTCTGAACTAAAAAACCTATGACCTTGAAATATTTACGGGACAATACTTAAAGTACTACCTTTCTAACAAAAAAAGAATGAGTTAAATCGAACAACGCGTTAATGAATTACAGCTAAATACACGTTTTAACTTTCTTCCCCTCTCCCAAGGGAACCGTGCTGAGTTTCGGGATAAAAAGTATCCTATGTCCTACCTCGTCGGAGTATAAACTCAAATCGTACCAAGTTTCATTCGAATCCATTCAATAGTTTCGGCGTGATGCGCGGCCAAGATATAGGCAGACAGACAGACAGACAGACAGACAGACAAAAATAAAACAAATTGCAGTTTTGGCTTCAGTATCGATTATAGAGTGCCCCTCCAATAAAAATTTCCAAAATATCTTCAATGTACAGAATTGGATCTGTTACAGTTTTATTATACTACTAGCTGAACCCCGCAACTTCGTTCGCGTAGATATAGGTTTTTATATAGGATCGGATTGGATCCCATAATTCTTTTATATACCTAAAATAAATGTAGCCTAAGTTACTCCTTATAACATTGAAAGTTCCATTAAAATCGATCCAGCCGTTTCGGAGATTAGCTGGATTAAATAGAAAGACCGACAAACATAAATTTAAACGCACACCAGTTTAAAATAAGCCGTACGTTCAAAGATCCGGGTCCCAAGTTATTTGAACTCAATACTGAGGGTTGTAATGTCTGTCATTTGGAAACTAAAAAACCTATGACCTTGAAATATTTACGGGACAATATATAAAGTACTACCTTTCTAACAAAAAAAGAATGAGTGAAATCGAACAACGCCTTAATGAATTACAGCTAAATACCCGTTTTAACTTTCATCCCCTCTCCCAAGGGAACCGTGCTGAATTTCGGGATAAAAAGTATCCTATGTCCTACCTCGGAGTATAAACTCAAATCGTACCAAGTTTCATTTAAATCCATTCAGTAGTTTCGGCGTGATGCGCGGCCAAGATACAGACAGACAGACAGACAGACAGACAGACAGACAGACAGACAGACAGACAGACAGACAGACAAAAATAAAAAAAATTGCAGTTTTGGCTTCAGTATCGATTATAGAGTGCCCTCCAATAAAAATTTTCAAAATATCTTCAATGTACAGAATTGGATTTGTTACAGTTTTATTATATTATAGACTAGATGATGCCCACGGCTTCGCCCGTGTGGATTTAGGTTTTTAAAAATCCCGTGGGAACTTTTGATTTTCCAGAAGAAAAAGTAGCTTATCTGTAGAAACCCGTCCCGAAAACGGAAAAATCCCGTGGGATCCCCACGATTTCGGATTACAATTCCTTACAGCATCAGGGTTGAGGAGTTGGATATGTACCTACTCGAGTTCATTCAACGATAAAGTCTTTAATTGGTACCCCCAATATCAATTTAAATAACCGAAAGTTTCTAAAACCCATTAGTTTTGGGGATTAGGTCCCCTACAGCATCAGGATTGAGGAGTTGGAATCCAATTTTTTTTATAGAACAGGGTCGCAATGTTTCTCTATCGATTAAAAAAAAATTATTTAAATCGGTTCAGAAATCTCGGAGATATCGGTGTACATAGGTAGAAAAACACAACTCCTCCTTTTTTGAAAGTCGGTTAAAAAAAGTAGCCTATGTTACTCCCTAGTTAATTCTCTACTTGTATGTGAAAGTCCCGTCAAAATCGGTTCAGCCGTTCCGAAGACTAGCCCGTTCAAACAGACAGACAGACAGACAGACAGACAGACAGACAAAAATTTTAAAAACGTGTGATTCGGTTATGGTAGCGTTCAAATAACCATATGAGATTAATATGAGGTAGTTATTTCGATATTACAGACAGACACTTCAATTTTATTTATTAGTATAGATGCAACCGCTCATTTTGTACGCACTAAAGTCGGGCTTAGAGTCTACATCTCCTGAGGATGCTCATACTGCAATACATTTACATATCCTACTAATATTATAAACTAGCCGACCCCTGCGACTTCGTCCGCCTGGATATAGGTTTTATATAGGATCGGATTGGATCCCATAATCCTTTTTTTGAACCTAAACTAAATGTAGCCTAAGTTACTCCTTATAACATCACCTATCTGCCATTGAAAGTTCCATCAAAATTGATCCAGCCGTTTCGGTAATTAGCTGGAACAAATAGACAGATCGACAAACATAAATTTAAACGCACACCAGTTTAAAATAAGCCGTACGTTCAAAGATCCGGGTCCCAAGTTATTTGAACCCAATAAATGTCTGTCATTTCTGAACTAATAAACCTATGACCTTGAAATATTTACGGGACAATACTTAAAGTACTACCTTTCTAACAAAAAAAGAATGAGTTAAATCGAACTACGCGTTAATGAATTACAGCTAAATACATGTTTTAACTTTCTTCCCCTCTCCCTAGGGAACCGTGCTGAATTTCGGGATAAAAAGTATCCTATAACCTACCTCGGAGTATAAACTCAAATCGTACCAAGTTTTATTCGAATCCATTCAGTAGTTTCGGCGTGATGCGCGGCCAAGATACAGACAGACAGACAGACAGACAGACAGACAGACAGACAGACAGACAGACAGACAGACAGACAAAAATGAAACAAATTGCAGTTTTGGCTTCAGTATCGATTATAGAATGCCCTCCAACAAAAATTTTCAAAATATCTTCAATGTACAGAATTGGATCTGTTACAGTTTTATTATATTATAGATGTGAAAGTGTGGATGTTTGGATGTTTAGATGTTTGGATGTTTGGATGTTTGTTACTCTATAACGTCGCAACTACTGAACAGATTTGGCTGAAATTTTGAATGGAGATAGATAATGCCCTGACTATTTTTTATCCTGGAAAAATCCAAAGTTCCCGCGGCATTTTGAAAAAACCCAAATCTACAGCTACAACTATAGGTAGATCACTATAGCAAACTACCTTGAAAATAAGTATAAAGGTTGGAAAAGGGAGCGGGAACGGGAACCAGAAATCCACGATTCCCTCAGGATTTGTGAAAAACCGAAATTCACGCGGGCGAAGCCGCGGGCAAAAGCTAGTTTTAACATAATCCAAAAAATATGATTGCCAAATAAAACCCCAGAATTAAATAGTTACCCAAATCTCGTAAGCCAAAACTTTCCGGATTCTTGCTCGCGCAAACACAACACCCACGCCCCTACGCCCCGTCTAATTAACCCTAAGCCGCAGCACGTAAACAATCCACCACAATTACACGCCGGGGGTAACACCGACCCGGCTATTACGGTAACATTTCATTTACGTGTCTTGTTATGAGGCACGGCATGCGGGGGTTAATTTACAACTTGTTTCGTTTTGTGAAACGGCTATTTAATAACGGCTAATAATAAAGATCGGAAATAGAATAAACGCGGGGAAAAGACTTAGAACACGTTACAAAAGTTGAAAAGTGTCTGTGTACCTATGGTTCTTGCGCAAATCTAATCTAAAGGAGGCAAGTGAGTGTAAAGTGCCTGGGAGCTCTTTAATGTTCTCAAAGGCGTGTGACATCTACCAATCTGCACTCGGCCAGTGATGATTATGATGATGAATAAATCATCCCAAGGTATACTATACCCGTATTACTAATTCCCCGGAATTCTGACAGCTGTCATTTTCATTTACAGATGAGTTATTTGTATGGAGAACAGGGTTAACATCTACGAAGTACGATTTTACCCCAAAGTACCTACTTTAATTCCCTGTCATCATAAAAAGCCATATGCCGCAATAGAAAATACCAAGAGTGGAAACTAGAAAGTGTACACTGACAGCAACAGAAAACAAAAGAAGCACATTGAAAAATTTATTCAAAAATGGATGTCGAATGATATTATCACCATGAAGTGTCTGTCAGGCATTTTGTCATATCTACATGCGGCAGTTGATTTGTATTTGCATAAGTTTTGAATTTTTTATCTTTTTTGTGGGAATTGTTTTATCTCTGGTAACATTACGAAACGTCAGAATTCCAGGGAATTAGTAATACGGGTATAAGTTTATGATTAGATTGAAAAGCATTTTTTTGTCAAGAGGACTTAAGTTTTTAGGTATCTTAGTTTTTAGGTTTGACTGGCCCGTTTGGCGCGGTTGGCAGTGACCCTGCCTTCCGTTCGGGGGTCGCGGGTTCGATTCCCGCCCCGAGTCTGGGTGTATATGTATATATGTATGTATATAAGTATATACTATGTATTTATATATTTATTAAATATATATATTATATGTAAATATGTCTATCAGTCGGCTGTTACCTATAACACAGGCATTACGTTGCCTACTTTAGGAACAGACGACCGTGTGTGTATGTGTGAGTATTTATTATTTATTATTATTATTATTATCTTAATTACTATATTATGATGGCTTTAATACATGTAGTATTCGGCCAAGGCGACAAACTGCAAAAATTTTAACCCTTCCAAAATCAAGATAAAAGTGCGAAAATACAAGCATGGTTTTATACTTGACCCATTTGATAGCAGATAGTGAAAGTTACAATAAAAAGTATTCCTTGCAAAGCGACTGGAATAGTTTTATTTATGAGACAGCAAGTAAAGATATTCAAATGATATGATACGTGTATGTCGAAACTCACGACCTTCAACCCTTCCACGACCATAAGATTTTTCAGAACTGATACTTTTGAACTAATATTTTGGCAATTAAAAGCAAGTGAACATTTAAATAAAAACTGCCTCGTTGGTCTAGTCTCTAGTGGTTAGCATATTCGACTGCAGGTCACGAGGTTTCGGGTTCGAATCCCGGGTCGGGCAAATAATTGTTAGGTATTGGGTTTTCTGTTAAGAAATTTTCAGTGCCAGCCCGGAGTTGGAAGCTGGCGGTGTTTCACCCTCGTACCTCGGAGAGCACGTTAAGCAGCCGGTCCTGGTTATTATCACTATCATGTGACAATAGTCGCTACAGCCCGCCAACCCTCATTGCTGCAGCGTGGCGGGTCTCAGCTCTAAATCCCTCTCCTATGAGAGAGGAGGCCTGTGCCCAGCAGTGGAACGCAAAAAGGCTGTATGTGGTGATGGAACATTTAAAAATTAAAACTTCGCAAAAATTTTTGGCCATCTAATTTTTTTGTCTTCAATGGTAGGTAAAGGCAACATTTAGCTTTGTTAACCGAGTTAACCGACTTGTTAAAAGCAGGACTTTGCTTAGACTTTATATTAAACTACTACTAATTTTAACACAGAAGACTTTAATTCGGACTATAATCAAGTACGCAGTATAGATCTCGAGCTAAGTTTTTATTTATATTATTTTATTAGGTACAAGCGATATTATATCCCTTGGTTGTTAAAGGGTTAAGTGCTATACTGAATGTCGTGGATGACCTTATAACTCTCGCCATAAATATTTAATATCTCTACCAACAATAAAAGGTATAAGTATTCTAGATAGCAGGTATCTGGAAGTGGGTTATGGCTTAGATAAAAAAAGTATAATATGAAATTATATACATGATAATTATGTTCTTCGGTTAAGGTAGGTTCTTGTTACGGCAAGTTCCTCTTTGCCAGATCGGGTGTCTTTCCTAAGTCCTGACCGTCTAAAAACAGTCCAAATTTTTTATTCAATGACCAATAATAAATAATTTAGCCTTTGACTGCAATCTCACTAGGGGGTAGTGGCGAAGTCTCCATATAACACGATTCCCATCGGTTCCCTTTAAAAAATGCCATCCATACCTACCTAGTACCTAGTTAGTAGTTACCTACTATCTTTTGCTTTTACTCACTATTTTACAAATACAATAGGTACTTATTACAAAAAAAAAACATTCAAAATAATTCAATGAACAAAACTAATTTGTTCAGACCAGTAGTGCCACGGGCAGTAAGCAGGTAACGAATATGCCGGACTTGGGACGGCTTATATTCCCATAGAAAAACATCGTGTAGTAAACAGTTGTCCCCTGCATTTCCAATAAAATTTGTCAATACATCCTTCCCTGTCTAGTGTCTAGCACGCGCAAAAAAAGGCAATCGGGAAGCCGATTTTGAGCGGGTCATGAGTGTTATTACAAGGAGTTAAAGTCTTGAATTTGGGAACATTATCGAAGATGCTTCATCTTCGAAAGACAATGTGTTTTGTTTTAACATCATTTAACTTTCATAAAAAGTGTTTATGACTCGCGCGTCGTGTTACGTGTGCTTATTATTTTTTATGTTTTTTGATTTAGTTATTATTGGTGGAAGGTGTATTAAATTGTACTTAAAGTACAAAGCAAAGGTTTAAAACCTTTGCTAGTAACACAGGTTTTTTCAAAGCTGCAAATTACCATATTTAAAGTATTTTCAAATATCAGTGCTTAAATAAATGGTGAAGGTGGGAGCTTTTTTTTTCCAGCTTGGTGTGTAGGGATTTATTTATCCCGGCTTCCCTTTTGAAAATATCCACCCTTCGCCACTGCTAGGGGGGCTATTCTCTAACTGAGTTACCAACAATAAATGATAGCCACCGAATAATTTCGATATACATTGCTGCTTTACTGTGTGAAATATAAACAGTGATTTCATAAAAAACAGTCACAGTAAAACAGCAACGTATGTCGAACTGATTCGTTGGCAATCATTTACTAAGTTAGAGAATAGCCCCACAGGTAAATGACGATACAGCCTAAGACGGAAGAAGGCTAAATTGGAAGGGGTTGTGTAGTTGTAATCAAACGCATAACCATTAGGGTTATGCGTTTAATTAAACTACACAAACATTTTTTAATAACTACTACTTAGCTTTACAAAACGTTTTCTATACGTGGCATGCGTGGCTAGATCGCTGGGCGGTACGCCTTTGACGGTAGAGTGGAAAATGTGGATCTTAAGCAAAAGGTAGAAAAAGGGTGTGTTTTCGTTTGCGATTCCGATTACGTTTTTATTTGTTTCCTTTTGCGATACCCGCCAACGAATAGTGGAAATTCGTCTTTATTTTTTTTTTATTCGTCTTTCACGTCAGGACAACGGGTCATACGTCGCCCGCGCTCAGCGCGTTGCGAACTATAGCTATCGAAACACGAAACTATCTTTTTACATAGTGGCAACGATGATCGAAACACACAATGACTTCATAGCAAAATGAACCCCAAAGACTAATTATTTTAAAGTCGTAATTCAATAGTTCGAATATTTATTTTGCAACATTTCTGCTTGGGGCACTGGCTATTTTCGAATGCTGAATGTATTGGCGAACTCAAAACCTTAATACCACCGAACCAATGGTAGATTCAAAAGCACTTGTAAAAGTTTATTTGAATAAAAAACTTTTCTATTCTATAATATAAGCCATTTTAGGTCCATTTTACTCTGAAGTCATAGTGATTCGATCAATCTTCTATAATATAATAAAACTGTAACAGATCCAATTCTGTACATTGAAGATATTTTGAAAATTTTTATTGGAGGGCATTCTATAATCGATACTGAAGCCAAAACTGTAATTTTTTTCATTTTTGTCTGTCTGTCTGTCTGTCTGTCTGTCTGTCTGTCTGTCTGTCTGTCTGTCTGTCTGTCTGTATCTTGGCCGCGCATCACGCCGAAACTACTGAATGGATTCGAATGAAACTTGGTACGATATGAGTTTATACTCCGAGGTAGGACATAGGATACTTTTTATCCCGAAATTCAGCACGGTTCCCTTGGGAGAGGGGAAGAAAGTTAAAACGTGTATTTAGCTCTAATTCAATAACGGGTACTTCGATTTAACTCATTCTTTTTTTGTTAGAAAGGTAGTACTTTAAGTATTGTCCCGTAAATATTTCAAGGTCATAGGTTTTTTAGTTCAGAAATGACAGACATTTATTGGGTTCAAATAACTTGGGACCCGGATCTTTGAACGTACGGCTTATTTTAAACTGGTGTGCATTTAGAGTTATGTTTGTCGATCTGTCTATTTGTTCCAGCTAATTTCCGAAACAGCTGGATCGATTTTGATGGAACTTTCAATGGCAGACAGGTGATGTTATATGGAGTAACTTAGGCTACATTTAGTTTAGGTACAAAAAAGGATTATGGGATCCAATCCGATCCTATATAAAAACCTATATAACCACGCGCACGAAGTCGCGGGGGTCAGCTAGTAATATAATAAAACTGTAACAGATCCAATTCTGTACATTGAAGATATTTTGAAAATTTTTATTGAAGGGCACTCTATAATCGATACTGAAGCCAAAACTGCAATTTGTTTCATTTTTGTCTGTCTGTCTGTCTTTCTGTCTGTCTGTCTGTCTGTCTGTCTGTCTGTCTGTCTGTCTGTCTGTCTGTATCTTGGCCGCGCATCACGCCGAAACTACTGAATGGATTCCGATGAAACTTGGTACGATTTGAGTTTATACTCCAAGGTAGGACATAGGATACTTTTTATCCCGAAATTCACCACGGTTCCCTAGGGAGAGGGGATGAAAGTTAAAACGTGTATTTAGCTGTAATTCATTAACGCGTTGTTCGATTTTACTCATTCTTTTTTTGTTAGAAAGGTAGTACTTTATTTATTGTCCCGTAAATATTTCAAAGTCATAGGTTTGTTAGTTCAGAAATGACAGACATTTATTGGGTTCAAATAACATGGGACCCGGATCTTTGTACGTACGGCTTATTTTAAACTGGCGTGCGTTTAAATTTATGTTTGTCGGTCTGTCTATTTGTTTCAACTAATCTCAGAAACGGCTGGATCGATTTTAACGGAACTTTCAATGGCAGATAGGTGTTGTTATAAGGAGTAACCACGAGGAGTAACTTAGGCTACATTTAGTTTAAGTACATAAAAGATTTATGGGATCCGTTCCGATCCTATATAAAACCTATAAATACGCGAACGAAGTCGCGGGGGTCAGCTAGTAATATAATAAAACTGTAACAGATCCAATTCTGTACATTGAAGATATTTTGAAAATTTTTATTGGAGGGCATTCTATAATCGATACTGAAGCCAAAACTGCAATTTGTTTCATTTTTGTCTGTCTGTCTGTCTGTCTGTCTGTCTGTATCTTGGCCTCGCATCACGCCGAAACTACTGAATGGATTTGAATGAAACTTGGTACGATTTGAGTTTATACTCCGAGGTAGGTTATAGGATACTTTTTATCCCGAAATTCAGCATGTTTCCCTTGGGAGAGGGGATGAAAGTTAAAACGTGTATTTAGCTGTAATTCATTAACGCGTTGTTCGATTTCACTCATTCTTTTTTTGTTAGAAAGGTAGTACTTTATATATTGTCCCGTAAATATTTCAAGGTCATAGGTTTTTTAGTTCAGAAATGACAGGCATTTAGTGGGTTCCAATAACTTGGGGGGTAAGGGAGTGCACCTCCATCTCAGCACTCCAATTGTCAACCTCACCTGCACGTGGTGCCCCCTGCTAATCAACAGACGAGGCTCTGACGACCGACAAATGGCGGTATAACCATTTCATATTGGCTAGACTACAGAAATGGCAAGGGCCGATGTCGGGCAGCAGCGACATCGGTGCAATAGTCTAGCCCTGCGATCGCCAACCCGCCTGCCCAGCGTGGCGATTATGGGCATACCCTTGTATGGATATTAGAACAAAGCCACAGCCCCTAGTCCCCGGCGGCCCCGCTATTCCTAGCTCTGGCAGCGGTTACGGTAACGGCGGGGCAGGGGGTGTCAAGAATCTCCGGAAGAGATTCCGCTGCCAACCCCGACGACTGGACCTGGCAACATATAACGCACGCACTTTGAGGACCGACGAAAAGATTATCGAGCTGGAAGAAGCAGTGAGCAAGTTGAAATGGGGTGTCATAGGATTATCTGAAGTCCGAAGAGAGGGGGAGGACTCGATAATCCTTAAATCCGGCAACTTGCTTTACTACCGGGAGGGTGATCAAAAATCCCAGGGTGGTGTCGGGTTTCTCGTCCACAGGTCCCTCGTTAACAACATTGTGCAAGTCGAAAGTGTGTCGAGCAGGGTAGCGTACCTTATACTCAGAATAACCAAACGGTATTCGCTGAAGGTCATACAGGTCTACGCACCGACATCGACACATACCGACGAGGAGGTAGAGGTCATGTATGAGGATATATCAAAAGCCATGCATGCCTCTAACACCTACTACAATGTTGTGATGGGGGACTTCAACGCAAGGCTGGGTAAGCGAAGCAGTGCAGAGTTGAAAGTGGGACAATTTGGCTATGGGCGACGGAACCATAGGGGCCAAATGTTGGCCGACTTCATGGAGAAAGAGGGCCTCTATATGATGAACTCTTTCTTCGAGAAGCGGCCACACAGGAAATGGACCTGGATGAGCCCCGACGGTTCTACGAGAAATGAGATCGACTTCATCATGTCTACAAAACGGCACGTATTCAATGATGTCTCTGTGATCAACAGGGTAAAAACCGGCAGCGATCACCGTATGGTAAGAGGCACATTGAATCTCAAAATAAAGCTTGAAAGGGCCAGACTGATGAAGTCAACGCTCCGACCTTCTCGTGCCCATATCCAGAACCCCGAGAGCTTCCAACTCGAATTGCAAAACCGATTCGCTTGCCTGGCAGATTGCGATTCAGTGGACGAATTGAACAACAGGCTGGTGGAAACTGTCCATGCGGTCGGGTCTAAGTTCTTTAAGACCCACCGTAGAAATAGAACCAAAAAATTCTCAGACCATACTCTCAATCTCATGGAACAAAGACATGAAATGAGACTGCAGTCTTCAGGAGACGCCCTTGCTTATCGGCGGATTAATAGACAGATCTCTAAATCACAGACACGCGATCTGCGATACTTCAACACCGAACGTATCAAAGAGACCATTGAGCGTAACAAAGGCTCAAAGGTGTTCGCGAGAGATCTGTCTATTGGTCAGAGCCAGCTGACGCGACTGAAGACCGACAACGGTAGTCTCATTTCGTCAAAACCTGAGATTTTGAGGGAGGTCGAGAAGTTCTACGGACAGTTATACACCTCAACACAGAAGCCTGTTGAAGATTTGGCTAAAGATCCCAGAGCCAAACTGACCCGACACTATACCGAAGATATCCCGGACGTCAGCCTATACGAGATTAGTATGGCTCTCAAGCAGCTTAAAAACAACAAGGCACCAGGTGATGACGGAATCACTGCAGAACTCCTGAAGGCGGGTGGAAGACCAATACTCAAAGTCCTTCAGCGATTGTTCAATTCCGTCATTCACGAGGGAATAACGCCAGAGGCATGGCACAGAAGCGTGGTGGTTCTTTTCTTCAAAAAGGGCGATAATACCCTGCTGAAGAATTATAGACCCATCTCGCTGCTGAGCCATGTCTATAAGTTGTTCTCGAGAGTCATTACGAATCGTCTCGCACGTAGGTTCGACGACTTCCAGCCTCCCGAACAAGCCGGGTTCCGAAAAGGCTTCAGTACCATAGACCACATCCATACGCTGCGGCAGGTTATACAGAAGACCGAAGAGTATAACCGGCCACTTTGCTTAGCGTTTGTGGACTATGAGAAAGCCTTTGATTCGGTGGAAACTTGGGCTGTATTGAGATCACTGCAGAGATGCCGGATCGACTATCGGTACATCCAAGCGCTGAAGTGTTTGTACGAAAACGCCACTATGTCAGTCCGTATACAGGACCAGAATACGAGGCCAATCCAATTGCAGCGAGGAGTGCGTCAGGGAGATGTTATCTCCCCGAAGCTATTTACCGCAGCGTTGGAAGACATCTTTAAGCTTCTGGACTGGAACGGACTTGGCATCAACATAAACGGCGAGTACATCACTCACCTACGGTTTGCCGATGATATAGTCGTGATGGCAGAGACTCTGGGAGACCTCAATACAATGCTCAACGATCTCAGCAGAGTTTCTCAACAGGTGGGCCTAAAAATGAACATGAGTAAGACGAAGGTCATGTCTAATGCTCATGTTCCGCTCCACCCGGTTATCGTTGAGAACTCTGCACTCGAAATTGTAGACGAGTACATATACCTGGGACACACGGTCCAGCTAGGTAGGTCCAATTTTGACAAAGAGATCAACCGCCGAATCCAACTCGGCTGGGCAGCGTTCGGGAAACTTCGAGATGTCTTTTCGTCCAATATCCCTCAGTGTCTGAAGACGAAAGTCTTCGAACAGTGCGTGTTGCCAGTGATGACTTACGGATCTGAGACATGGTCGCTGACAATGGGCCTCATAAGAAGGCTCAGGGTCACTCAGCGGGCGATGGAGAGAGCTATGCTCGGAGTATCCCTGCGGGATCAAATCAGAAATGAGGAGATCCGCAGGAGAACCAGAGTTACCGACATAGCTCATCGAGTCGCGAAGCTGAAGTGGCAATGGGCGGGGCACATTGCTCGAAGAACCGATGGACGTTGGGGTCCCAAGGTGCTTGAATGGCGACCTCGCACCAGTAAACGAAGCGCAGGTAGACCCCCCACTCGTTGGACAGACGATCTCAAGCGAGTCGCTGGCAGCCGCTGGAGTCAGGCGGCACAAGATCGTGTGCTGTGGCGATCCTTGCAAGAGACCTATGTCCAGCAGTGGACGTCCATTGGTTGAAACGAATAACTTGGGACCCGGATCTTTGTACGTACGGCTTATTTTAAACTGGCGTGCGTTTAAATTTATGTTTGTCGTTCTGTCTATTTGTTCCAACTAATCTCTGAAACGGCTGGATCGATTTTAATGGAACTTTCAATGTTATAAGGAGTAACAGGCTACATTTAGTTTAGGTACATAAAAGAATTATGGGATCCGATCCGATCTTATATAAAACCTATAAACACGCGAACGAAGTTGCGGGGGTCAGCTAGTAGTATACTATAAACTTTTGAAGCGCTGCAAAGTGGGACTGAGCATACAGCTTGTCGAAAACTATAGCTATCGAAACACAAAACTATCAGTACCTAAATATATTTACATCATACTTGCTCAGTAACTAGGGATTACTATGGTGGAAAGTCTCCTTGTAAGTTGGTGTTTGCAATTCAAGGCAACATTACGTCGCACTATGCTTGAATTGTAATGTTCACATTACAGTTCAAGCTATGCAAAACTCCTTGGTAAACAATCTCTTTTCTTATAAAATGGTAAGAAAACTTTTTACTGAAAAAAAAAACACTGAACATGGCGGCATTTAATTTTCATACATTTCAAACTATGCAAAACTCCTTGGAACCGTAAAAAAAAATGGAAAACTATTTAGGAAAAAAAAATGGAAATGGCGGCATTTCATTTGATCTGAAAGTTTGTGAAGTTTGTTCGTAAAGGGATTTAAGTTATTTACAACAATGTCAAGCACTTCATCAGATGATGAAAAAGGAGGAGAGCCTGATTTTTGTTTGCTTGAAGCAGAACAAATGATGCAAAACCTTTTGCCGGATAAGTCCAAAGAGCGCTACGTGAAAACTTACGAAGAATTCAACAAATGGCGTGCAAAGAAAGGAATTACATCTTTGGCAGAATGTGTTTTGCTTTCTTATTTCAATATGCTGTCAAAAAGCTACAAACCACCGTCATTGTGGTGTTTTTACTCTATGCTAATTTCTATTTTTTCTCTAAATTTGCTAATTATTCTAATTAAAATTTCATTTTGCATTACCAATGTTTTATTTACCTCGCAAGAATGATATAAAGTAGAATGCTTACCTCGGTTGCAAGTAGCTATTACACCCTCGAACTATATTCACCCTCGCTCGCTGCGCTCGCTCGTGTGACTAAATATATCACGCGATCCATTAGCGCCCTATGCGAGCTGCGCTCGCACTGGCGCCAAATTGGATCTTGTTCTGTAATAGCTTACTTACGTCCCTTGTGTAACAATCTACTAATGTAGCTCTAGGTAGTGTTCCACCGGGTTTGGAATAATAAACAATTTGAAGGCAATTTAAACGCTAAAATATACACACAGCTTTGCTGATCGCGTTCACTGATATTGAAGCCCAAAGCTAAATTGGGAACGCGTCCATTACCCAAATTTCATTTACAGAGATGTTATCGGCAACTAAATAGCTATCAGCGCGAACGTTCGAACGTTCCGGAACTACTCATTTGCGATCGTTAAACTTAATGCACTAAAATGGTGTTCGCACATTAGGTTTTATACCGACGGTCTGCTGCGTAATTTTAATTTTTATTTTTCGTAATTGGATTATGCTTAAGTAATGTAGGTATATAAAAAGTTTTATCTACTCTCATATCATAAAATTCCGAATATGAAATCAAAATGTGTCATATATTGGACTACTTTATTCACATACATCTATAATATTTAAAAAAAAAACTAAAAAAGTTCATTATAGCACTACTTTGTTAGGAAATTATTGCAAAACAATGTTAAAAAATAATTTTTTCTACATTATAGTACAGGCACTGGGTTCTGGTATTTTTGAGCCATGCCGGGTGTTTATTATTATTATTATTATTTAATACTTTATTGTACACCAAAAAAACATAAATTAAACAAAAGAAACATTTTAAAAGAAATAGGTACAATAGTTAGTTTACAATAGTTAGTTAGTTTAATTTTGTTACTTACAATGATTATCCCGCTATCAAAGTTACCCTATTACTACTACTGCGAAAGTGTGGCGGTAGCAAGATGCGGCCAGAGGACAGAGTGTAGTGCTACCATAATTGACCATAGACGCACTGCACGCACCGCACATTCGAAATTGACAATTGAATTTTGGCGCCTATTATTTAAATTTTTAATTTATTATTTATTTACTATTCAGTTTTTGTAACTCAAAATTTTGCAAGTGATTTTTGTTGCGCGGAAAAATGTCTAGCAGTGATACTGAAGAGAATTTAACTCCACCAGACATTCTGGAAATAGCATCGGGAATGACAAATAATCTTTTGCCAGCAAAATCAAAGAAAATTTACGATAAATGTTACCAAGATTTTATGAGTTGGAAAATTTTGAAAAAAACCACTTCATTTTCAGAAAATGTAATGCTAGCATATTTCCAAGAATTATCAAATAAATTTAAGTCTTTGTCCTTATGGGCTAAATACTCAATGCTCAAAAGTATATTGAGTATCTACAACCAAATCGATATTATTAAATACACAAGACTGATTGCTGTTTTAAAAAGAAAATCGCAGGGCTTTAAGGGAAAAAATGCAAAAACGTTCTCCCCTGAAGAATTGAGTACATTTATAAATTGCAATATCCAAAACATGAATACTTATTATAATAAATAATTTTGTTAATTTCTTAGTCTTTTCTTTTATACGTAAGATACCTATTGATGAGCTTAGATAAAGTAGTGTATGAAACTCTACATAATTAGTTATTAAAACACTCGTGTAATACTATTAAAAAACTCGCCTGCGGCTCGTTTTTTAAACTAACACTCGAGTTTTAATAACCTCTATTATGCAACCGTTTCATAAACTACTATTTAATATAATAATATTCATTTAATTTTCTGTCTGTGGATTTTCCAAATACATATGTAGATTTTAAATAATTTAACGACTTGAAAAACTAGCATAAATAAAAAAGAAAAATACTTACTTGAAAGTTGAAATGTTTGAGCCTGTTTCACTTTGAATCTACACATTTTCCCGCAAATCTGAGTATTAGACAGTACACAGATATTAGTTTCTACTTTTACAAGTTTTATTGGAAATTTGATTCAAATAAGAATAAAAAAACGCAGCATTCTCTTGGTAAGAATCAAAGAGGCTAATAAGAAGAAAATGTTAGTTGCCCGCTCCTAGGCTATAAATGCGAGAATATGAAGTCCTGAATGAGCGGTAATGTGCGATCAGCATTACTAGACTTATGGTTCGTGCAAACTAACGGTTTTATATCCCGAAATTATGCTAAAATCATTGAATTTATAATGGTTCCCGTAACTTGTCGCGTGCTCCCGGTCGCGGTCGGTCGGCACGAATTTAATATACTGACGATGATTTGTAGCTTAGTGCTTTTGCATTAAATAATGATTAAAAATGAAAATTGTTAAAACTTTTTTAATTTTCTTGTATTCACGCTATCCAGAACTATTTCATACTGCAAATGACAAATGTGCTAATCAAACTTTTAACTGTCCTCTTTTTGTGAAGGAAAATATAGAAATAGAAATACGAGGCAATTGTGTGGCATGATGTAATTCAGGCGCCCGTAAAAGTAAAGGTGCACTCACAAAATTATAATTCCTTGGAGACATAATATTTTATGTATTAACTGTGTTTTAGGTGCAGGTTTTAGGTATACAAGGACAGATACATGCGTATTTCGTTACGCACACTAACCGCGTATTTCGTTACGCATGCCAACCACGTATTTCGTTACGCACGCCAACCGCGTATTTCATTACGCATGCCAACCACGTATTTCGTTACGCACGCCAACCGCGTATTTTGTTACGCACGCCATGACGTATTTCGTTACGCACGCTAACCAACCCCGCAAGCGCGCCCCACGCATATGACATTACCACACATTACCCCGAATGTCATACATGACATGGCGATTGTCATTGTCATGTTGTTTTAATAAAAGAGGGGATAACAGACAACGATCAAATTTCATAATTATAAAACGAATAGTTTTGTCCATAAGTTTTCATAATATTTATTCATTTATGATTTTTTCTCCAATTTTCGTATGAGCATGAAATTGAACAGTGATAAAGGTATATCATTCGATTTTTTGAAAGTAGGTAAGTATTTATGCTAAGCCTAGCAACATTGATTTGTGGTCAGAACGGTCAAAGAAGCGGTCTGAGCGGCGTATCGGTCACTAACTCATAGCTCTGGATCTGGTATAGTTTTGTAGGGATTTGGAGGCGAATCAGCCGCTTACTGAACTCACTGATAAGTTGGCAAGTGAAACGCTGCAAACTGTGTACATCACGCACTGTTTGGACACTCCATTTAACAAGTATAAATTTCAAATTTAAAAAACCCCCGACATTCGCCATTTTGTGACGGCGGCCATCTTGGATTTGCAATAGTGCTATTCTACTAGTCAAGCCCTTTCATTTGATACCCATATTAAGGGAGTTGTGAAAAAATATGTAATCCGCCATTTTGTAGAGGCGGCCATCTTGGACCGAAGTTAAAACGTGTATTTAGCTGTAATTCAATAACGCGTGATCCGATTTGATTCATTCTTTTTTTGTTAGAAAGTAGATACTTTAAAGATTACCGGCTAATCTCTTAAAGGCTGGATTGATTTTGATGGGACTTTCACTGGCGGATGTTTACATTTTGATCTACCTAAACATCCGCCAGTGAACTTTTAACAGTTTTTCGCGTGATATAAGCTCAAAGGAGCTTAGGAAAAACAAAATGATTCCTACGGGATTTTTAAAAACCAATATATATCCACGCGAACGAAGTCGCGGGTGTCCGCTTGTCTAAACTAAAATGACAGGCCTAAATATATTCCTATCTCTTTCACAATGCTCCCTGCAGAAAAGGATAACACAGAACACTATTTTTAAACCTGTCAATTTAGTTTAAGTTTAGAGATTGTGTACAACAGAATCGGCCACACTGTTCGCCTAAATGAGGACATGGTCTAAGTTGAATCCTCAAGAGACGAAGCAATCGAATAAATGTCTCGTGTGATCTCCCTCAATATGACAGCACCCTTAGATCTACAATCCGAGACAAAACTCGGTGTCGTAAAAGCGAAGGAAACCAGTCGCTCGCTACGGGCCATGCGACGGAACGTCGACAGTACAACCGTTTTGTCATGAAATTATCTGTTCACCATGTGCGATCGATCTCATTTGCCGCTATACTTCTTTCTTCAATAGACTACATTTTCTTCAGAAGTATTCCCGACTTTTGCAGAAGTATTTAGGATCACTTTATGATTATAGTGTGTTTGTGAATCTAAGCATTCCTTGATTAATGTCGGTTAAACACTAAGATTAGGTACAGACTAGACTCTTTCTTCAAGATAGACAGTAGCTAAGTATTAAGTATATTCGCTTCGATAATATTATAGACTTCGTTAGAAGAATTTAAGATGAATTTATGATTACAGTGTGTTTGTGAAACTAAAAATTCCTTGGTTAACGCCAATTAAACACTTAAGATTAAAGAAAATAATCTGTGAATTTAGTCAACAGAATTTGGACAAGAAAAACTTTCAACAACTCCTTTAGTGGAATAAATTATATCTATGTGGTTGTAAAATCAAAATAAGGCAAATAAAATGGGTTAGGTATTTACCTGAAGGAATGCATCAGTGAGTACCGAGTAACTACTCTAAATCGAAGTTAAAACAAAAGAATAATAATTTTTCAAACAGTTCTAGTCGTCTTTGAGTAATCGGGGAACATATTTACTAAAAAGGTTCCGACGAATTGAGAACCTCCTCCTTTTTTGAAGTCGGTTAAAAGCTCAATTCCATTAAGAAGTTGAAGTTGCAAATACATAATTAATTACGTCGTCTATCAGCCACGCGTGATAAGTGAAATTTTCAATTAGGCAATCGAGGTGGGGTCGGGGAATTAAAAAGGGATAACAAGGAGTAACAAGCCGTTTCCGTAACGAGTCATTGGAAATAATTAGATTGGTTGCCCATTGTATGCCGTACGTCTCCAAATAGCGGTGAATTAAAAGGGCAAAATGAATATATGTTTTAATGACATACTTAGTTGCATGGAAGCAATCAGTATTGTATTTAGCTGCCCACAAGATAGAATGATTTGTAACATCGTAACATGTTGTCCTTTGAAAAGAGTCATTGGTGGGTTTCTTGCAGGCTCTTAATAGAATCTTCTTTCCGAACGAGTGGTAGTCTTGTCTCTTGACCTATCGCGAATAAAATAAACTTAAACTATTCGAAAATCTCTTTTTATGGGACCGCTCAACTAAGTTTGTTTGAGAAGGTTTACTGATGACTGAAAAAACTGTGCTAGACATCGTTTTATTTTTCTTGTGATATTTAGATAAATCACTAGCGGCGACCCTAATTATTTAATATTCTCCGCTTTGCAAATTTCTCTGTAAAAGGGGGAATGCTATTTTCTAGTCGTTTTTATGGGGGTTACTACACTTTAAATTTTGACCCCTTTTGCAGTGAATATAAAAATATTTTAATTTTTTTTTTAATTTGCAATTAAGTTCTGCCTCTTGCCCTCCATGGTGAGACTCTCTATTTCTTTTACCATCTCATTGGACTCTCCATCCATCTGTCACGTTTTTGCTCTACATGTCTTGCGTAATTTTCAGCATGCAAACATCTCCATGAAATCTCTAGTGATTGCCAAAAAAAAGATGGTCCATAGACCATGAAGCAACAAATATTCGTGATAAGCACACATTAATTCCACCGTACGCTTTCAGATCGTCGAGCGTTTAATCACGGAACAAACAACAATCAATTATGAAGAGGAAAACAAGCATTCGCACACATTAACCGAACGTCGCGTGTCCGGAAGGGTTAAAGTTTAGCGAGCGTAATATGCAAGCGCTCTGGCAGTCGTCCCAGCACCCTATGTACATTAGAACCGTATGGGTGGACGGATTCCGGCACGCCATTCTAACGCACGACGACCCTCACTTCTTAAAACTGGCCGCTAAAAGGCGACGACCGAACTCTTCCGCAAGTTACGCCAAATCCTCTATAACGACGAGCAAAAGAAATTCTCTAAACCATCACGACGATTTAGGAGACTGCTTGAGGAACCTCAATCTGGTGATACGAAAAAGTAGATTACCCAATAAATCTGACACGAAACCCGATATAGAAAAGCTGAACTTATCTGATGTAGAGAACGCGAACGACGAAATTATCGTCAAGGCAT
The DNA here is from genome assembly GCA_920104075.1 of Melanargia galathea. Classification (NCBI taxonomy): domain Eukaryota; kingdom Metazoa; phylum Arthropoda; class Insecta; order Lepidoptera; family Nymphalidae; genus Melanargia; species Melanargia galathea. The sequence continues at coordinate 17,500,195 of OV049871.1, read as the reverse complement.
CTCCGCAACCTTTGTGCGACTCGAATAACTTTCGACTCGATTCAGAAAGCGATAACATGAGGGCGGTTAAAAGTAATCGAACTGCTAGGAACGATGTTAAAGAGAACACCGAGTTATCCGACCGGGTGTTGCAGTGGTTGGATTTAGCTGGAAAAGTTAACCTACTAACTACAGACAATGTAGAGAGAATGGCGCAACCCAGACACAGTTGGCCGGAGATACAGAGACGGAACTTGACGAAATCTAAAACAACGACGGAGTTCAGAGCGAGAGAAGTCAGAGTCGATGCTAAAACAAGTGGTATCGATCGCCGGGAGTATTACATGCCTACATCGGCGAACACGATAGAGAATTACGCGCGACAGTCACGGAAGAGCGCGCCACGCGACGCGAAGTTAAACGAAAACAAAAAGGTCAAAGACATGAGGGCGAGCGTGATTGAGACGCGACAGAAAATGGTCTCGGAAAGGAACGCGGTGGAGAAACAGTACGCCGAAATGGTCAACAAGAAACTATTGCCAGACGTGGGCAAGCCGAAGAAGCAAGTGCACATTTTTATGCCGGAAGCGTTGACGAAAAAGTTCGCTTCGAACACGTCCAGTATCGCAGAGAGTTTGTTATCAACTAAGTGCAACCTTTTGAACTTGAATCAGACAGCTAAATGAAGTCGTTTTGTTATTACACATCGATTGCTGATGCCCTAATGTCATTTTTCAAATGCAGACATGTGCATTGCCGTAAATCTGGATAATTTATCTGGATATATATGGAATCTGGACTGATGAACATCGAGATTTGAGAGCTGTATACTTTGGCAGATTTACGTAAATGTCACATTTTGAACTTGAAAAGTTAAGTTAGGCTCTATAAAGCACAATAAATTAATCTGAATGTTAAAATAAGGTCTATGAATAAAACTGGATATTTTTACGATTCAATATAATCTGTGAATGTAAATCTTACAGCATGAGTGCATATAATGCTAACTGTTAGATATATAAACATAATATTATAAAAATTGCTACACATTAGATAAGTGTTTAATAAAAAAAATTGGTTAATGGATAAAATAATACTTAGGGCCTGTTTCACCACCTTCTAATAAGTGTAGGATAGCCTAAACAAAATTTTTTCACTTTCTTACTTTATGTCAAGTGACAAAGACAAAAGTTGTAGATAGCTATCTGATATTTATCAGAAGGTGGTGAAACAGGCCCTTAATATTGTTTTTTTTTTTTTACTTATTTAATTGTATTACACTTACCCCAAATCCAATTGTAGCGACATCTCTCGCCTGAAACCTCGAACGAAGTGGCGGATCCAGTGGTTGTCCACTGTACTTGGGTACTGGCAACCCTAGCGCGATCACCCGAAAATTCTCGTCTACCCGCACGAGCCGCCATCTTGCAACTTCTTCTGGTCCGTGTTCCTAAATAATAATTATAATGTTTTTTTATCGCGCAATTTTACAAAAAAAAATGTGCGTGAGTCGAATTTTGCAACCCCTTAGGCGCATTGGTGTGCGTGTATTGCCTTTAAAGAGAAGGTTTAATTCCCGACTGATTCATTTTGGAAGATAACGATTGCTTCTTTGTTTGTAGTTTTTTTTTTTGCAAGTAAATTGTATCACCAAGTGTAGCTAATATGTCCAATAGTGAGACTTTAGAGTCGCTTAAGAGTTTAGAGTTCGCTTGTACGAAGTGTCGGGCGTGTGGCATACACGCCCGACACTTCGTACATGCGAACCTTCTACTGACAACTTTGATCACAATAACTATAGTATGTGATTGAGTGACAAGGACAACTTCAATGTCAAACTAATTATTGTTGTCAATGTTGGTCAAACTGAAATGGCCGTTCGCTACGTTTAGAAATTAAATCATAAATGTTTCATTAAACTTCCAACTCATATAGAAATATTTACAATGACTGTTATGTGAGTTTTAACTTAGAAATTTATCCTACTAACTCATATTACTCTCAAAAAAATATTTTACATATTATTAGCTGAACTGTTTAATTAAATGACATTAAAATAAATTAGACTAAAACTTAAACTTCTGAACGAACACTTACTTCAGTGGCATCATAGATAAAGAGGCACAGATTATAAATACAAGATAAGCGCCATCTTTAGGGAAGTGGTAACCGGGGTAATTTTCATACAATGAAAAAATGATTGAAGTGCAAAGGCCCTGATTCTAACCTTCCAAATAGAATAGAACTGCAAAGATTTTTATTTAAATAACCGAGAGGGTGTTTCAACGATCATGTAAACATAATATACACAAGAAAGTATTGACTTTAATACAAATTAAAACACACTGGAAAAATCAACTCACTTCCAACAATTTATCATATCTCGAGGCGGGTATCAAAAATCTCCCATCCTCCAAATGCATCTCCCTATTTTCAAGTAAATTGTTCAACACTGGCAGGACGTTCCGTTCGGCCTTCTCTATTCCTTCTAGAACTAGAACTCGACCTTCTATCGCCGCTCGCACTGCACTCTGTAAAGAGGAAATATAAATCCATACTAATATTGTAAATGCTAAAGTATGCCTGTCTATCTGTTACTATTCACAGCTCAAAAGCTGGGCAGATCTTGAGATGGACATAGAATAGTTGTATGATGTATTTGATGTATGATGTATATGTTGTATGATGGACATAGAATAGTATGGAAAGTTCCAAACCGTGAAACAAAGTCATGGGCATGAGCTAGTCCTACTAATATTATAAATGTGAAAGTGTGGATGTTTGGATGTTTGGATGTTTAGATGTTTGTATGTTTGGATGTTTGTTACTCAATCACGCCGCAACTACTGAACCGATTTAGCTGAAATTTTGAATGGAGATAGCTTATGCCCTGACTTAAAACATAGGCTACTTTTTATCCCGGAAAAGTATTCCTGTGGGACTAAAATAGATATAATCTTCCAAAAACGCCATAGAGGGCGCTGACTGTTCTTAGGTAAATCACGTTCACATAACACATTATTGTAATAGTTTGCTGTGTTGCATGCATTGGCAACACATTGGCTACTTTTTATCCTGGAAAAAATGCACAGTTCCCATGGGATTTTGAAAAATCCGAAGTCTATATCTACAGCTATAGGTAGATTATTACAGCGAGCTTCCTTGATAGAAAGTATAAAGGTTGGAAAAGGGAGCGGGAACGGGAACCGGGAATCAACGATTCCCTCGGGATTTGTTCAAAACCGAAATTCATGCGAGCGACGCTGCGGGCAGAAGCTATCACACATAATCACAATACCAATCCTACTAATCCTACTATCCTACTAATATTATAAATGTGAAAGTGTGGATGTTTGGATGTTTGGATGTTTAGATGTTTGTATGTTTGTTACTCAATCACGCCGCAACTACTGAACCGATTTAGCTGAAATTTTGAATGGAGATAGCTTATGCCCTGACTTAAAACATAGGCTACTTTTTATCCCGGAAAAGTATTCCTGTGGGACTAACATAGATATAATCTTCCAAAAACGCCATAGAGCGCGCTGACTGTTCTTAGGTAAATCACGTTCACATAACACATTATTGTAATAGTTTGCTGTGTTGCATGCATTGGCAACACATTGGCTACTTTTTATCCTGGAAAAAATGCACAGTTTCCATGGGATTTTGAAAAACCCGAAGTCTATATCTACAGCTATAGGTAGATTATTATAGCGAACTTCCTTGATAGAAAGTATAAAGGTTGGAAAAGGGAGCGGGAACGGGAACCGGGAATCAACGATTCCCTCGGGATTTGTTCAAAAGCGAAATTCACGCAAGCGAAGCTGCGGGCAGAAGCTATCACACATAATCACAATACCAATCCTACTAATCCTACTATACTTTACTTATATAATGTTATAAATGTGAAAGTGTGGATGTTTGGATGTTTAGATGTTTGGATGTTTGTTACTCAATCACGTCGCAACTACTGAACTGATTTGGCTGAAATTTTGAATGGAGATAGCTTATGCCCTGACTTAAAACATAGGCGACTTTTAATCCCGGAAAAGTATTCCTGTGGGACTAAAATAGATATAATCTTCCAAAAACGCCATAGAGGGCGCTGACTGTTCTTAGGTAAATCACGTTCACATAACACATTATTGTAATAGTTTGCTGTGTTGCATGCATTGGCAACACATTGGCTACTTTTTATCCTGGAAAAAATGCACAGTTTCCATGGGATTTTGAAAAACCCGAAGTCTATATCTACAGCTATAGGTAGATTATTATAGCGAACTTCCTTGATAGAAAGTATAAAGGTTGGAAAAGGGAGCGGGAACGGGAACCGGGAATCAACGATTCCCTCGGGATTTGTTCAAAACCGAAATTCACGCGTGCGACGCTGCGGGCAGAAGCTATCACACATAATCACAAAAATTTTGAATGGAGATAGCTTATGCCCTGACTTAAAACATAGGCGACTTTTAATCCCGGAAAAGTATTCCTGTGGGACTAAAATAGATATAATCTTCCAAAAACGCCATAGAGGGCGCTGACTGTTCTTAGGTAAATCACGTTCACATAACACATTATTGTAATAGTTTGCTGTGTTGCATGCATTGGGAAAAAATGCACAGTTTCCATGGGATTTTGAAAAACCCGAAGTCTATATCTACAGCTATAGGTAGATTATTATAGCGAACTTCCTTGATAGAAAGTATAAAGGTTGGAAAAGGGAGCGGGAACGGGAACCGGGAATCAACGATTCCCTCGGGATTTGTTCAAAAGCGAAATTCACGCAAGCGAAGCTGCGGGCAGAAGCTATCACACATAATCACAATACCAATCCTACTAATCCTACTATACTTTACTTATAATGTTATAAATGTGAAAGTGTGGATGTTTGGATGTTTAGATGTTTGGATGTTTGTTACTCAATCACGTCGCAACTACTGAACTGATTTGGCTGAAATTTTGAATGGAGATAGCTTATGCCCTGACTTAAAACATAGGGTACTTTTTATCCCGGAAAAGTATTCCTGTGGGACTAAAATAGATATAGACTTCCAAAAACGCGATAGATGGCGTTGACTGTTCTTAGGTAAATCACGCTCACATAGCACATTATTACAATAGTTGCATGCATCTGTATGCGTATGCACTTTTTATCCTGGAAAAATCCACAGTTCCCACGGGATTTTGATAAAAACGAAATATATATCTACAGCTATAGGTAGATTACTATAGCAAACTTCCTTGAACGTAGGTTTAAAGTTTGGAAAAAGGAGCGGGAACGGGAGCCGGAAATCCACGATTCCCTCGGGATTTGTTCAAAAGCGAAATTCACGCAAGCGAAGCTGCGGGCAGAAGCTATCACACATAATCACAATACCAATCCTACTAATCCTACTATACTTTACTTATAATGTTATAAATGTGAAAGTGTGGATGTTTGGATGTTTAGATGTTTGGATGTTTGTTACTCAATCACGTCGCAACTACTGAACTGATTTGGCTGAAATTTTGAATGGAGATAGCTTATGCCCTGACTTAAAACATAGGGTACTTTTTATCCCGGAAAAGTATTCCTGTGGGACTAAAATAGATATAGACTTCCAAAAACGCGATAGATGGCGTTGACTGTTCTTAGGTAAATCACGCTCACATAGCACATTATTACAATAGTTGCATGCATCTGTATGCGTATGCACTTTTTATCCTGGAAAAATCCACAGTTCCCACGGGATTTTGATAAAAACGAAATATATATCTACAGCTATAGGTAGATTACTATAGCAAACTTCCTTGAACGTAGGTTTAAAGTTTGGAAAAAGGAGCGGGAACGGGAGCCGGAAATCCACGATTCCCTTGGGATTTGTGAAAAACCGAAATTCACGCGGGCGAAGCCGCGGGCAGAATCTAATATAATATAAAACATTGCCCCAAAGAGGTATTTATTTTTAGACTTATTTCTATTTCTACTTTGATTTCACTTAAATAAGCTGTATCCTAATTATTGAATGTTACCATTATGTTTAAAAAGTTTAGTGTAAAAAGCTGTGATAGCCTAGTGGTTAGGACGACCGACTTCTAATCGGAGGTTGTGGGTTCGATCCCAGGCACACACCTCTAACTTTTCGGAGTTATGTGTGTTTTAAGTATTTAAATATCACTTGCTTTAACGGTGAAGGAAAATATCGTGAGGAAACCTGCACGCCTGAGAGTTCTCCATATCGTTCTCAAAGGTGTGTGAAGTCTGCCAATCCGCTTGGCCAGCGTGGTAGACTATGGCCAAAACCCTTCTCACTCTGAGAGGAGACCCGTGCTCTGTAGTGAGCCGGTAATGGGTTGATCATGATGATGATGATGATTATGTTTACCACTTACCTGATCAAAGTATTTTGCAGTTGAACTCTGAATTTCCCTCCTCTGTTTAAGATCTGCTTCTGTGGTATCTCTCGATAGAGCCACATACTCTATCTCCCTTTGTGTCAATTCTAAGTACTGGAGTGCTACTTTTCTTCTACAAAAAAAAATAAACAATCTTTTTCTATAATTCTATTCTTATTGAGTTAGTGACAATTATATAAAAAAACAAAATGAAGTGTCTTAAGCAGTCTATTTTTCCCTGTTACAGAACTTCTATTACAATTATTTTTGTAACTTACGGATAACTAAAAGTTGCAGGTTTAAGTATAAGTTGTAGATAAGTGTAAGTAAGTTATAGGTTTGGTTTACATCTATTAGGAGGGTTTGGCTGTGGATAATTACTTATTTAAACTACCACACCCCGCCCAAGTAAACTTACTTCTAACTTAGACTACATAGTAAAACTACCAAGTAAGATTTCAATTAAGGGCTAATTTTTCATTTAAAAAAACTGTTTTATGAGTGTTATTCAGTTTTGCCTGAATGTTAGTACATATCTATGGCTGAAGCCTTTCACCTGAGAACTTTTTTTTTTTCATTTACCTGCTTGGTCCAGGTCTCCCCAAGAGAAACATGTCCTGCCCAAGTATATCCTTTTGCATCATCCATCTCAAATTCCTAAGAGTACTTTGTGATAAGGACTTGAGCTGAGAATCTTCTGTTATCACTGGAAATATCATATTGTTAACTAGTGCACATTGTGGCCAATTCTGTTGTACACAATCTCTAAACCTAAACTAAAATGACAGGTCTAAATTTATTCCTATCTCTTTCACAGTGCTCACTGCAGAAAAGGATAGGAATAAATTTAAACCTGTCATTTTAGTTTAGTTTAGAGATTTGTGTACAACAGAATTAGCCACAATGTGGCTAATTCTGAAATAATAAATAAACACAGAATTAGCCACAATGTGGCTAATTCTGTTGTACACAAATCTCTAAACTAAACTAAAATGACAGGTTTAAATTTATGTGGCTAATTCTGTTGTACACAAATCTCTAAACTAAACTAAAATGACAGGTTTAAATTTATTCCTATCTCTTTCACAGTGCTCACTGCGGAAAAGGATAGCAATATATTTAGACCTGTCATTTTAGTTTAGATTTAGAGATTGTGTACAACAGAATCGGCCACATTGTCATATTATAAGTAAGTAAAATCCTCAACCTACCCCTGACAATTCTGACAAAATCGGTTAAACTATTCTGGAGATTAGTCTGACAGATGGAAAAAAAATTAAGAATGTGTTGGGATTAGTTATGCTATTTTAAACAATTTGTAGTAATCTTTTCTATAAAAATTATTTTATCATTTCACAACCTTGATCTTGGATTTGATAAAAAATTCAGGATAATTCCATTACAATTTGATAATAAGACATGGCTCATCAGTCTTATAAGATCATTAATAATTTGCTTCAAATCTCAATATCCTTGCATCATTTTCTATGAAGATGATGCAAAGATCATATTATTTTATTATCATGTATTGATTTACTTGCTTCCCAGTGTAATTTGATACTTCTTTACAGAGCTACTTGTTTAGTTTACATGGCAGCAAAAGTCAGATGTATATCAGTCTGTGTTAGAACTTGTAAGTAGTTCTTACTTATTCTAGATAATTTATAGAAGCTTGCTAGCATCGATGATTGAGATAGTATACTTAGAGTGCAAAATACCTTGTAAATATGATGAAATAGACTCCGTAAACTATTATTATTCGTTGAAGCGATAAGGAAGAATGATTAAAACAATTTATTTTGAGGTTATATATTTGTTTACAACTTACAATATTTCTTGGGCACATATTCAATCTTTTTCGGAGAATTGATATCCTTGCTCACATTTCCTATAGTTATTCTCCCTTCACTTGAGTAGGCTCTCACAGCATTCGAGTTTATTATAGTTTTACGACCATTCAAAATACGTAACAAAACATCGATGCGTTTTACAGTAACTGTCGGTTTATACATGATATTTGATCACACAAAAATCGCTTAACTTAATTAAATTACATCACTTAATTTATAATAATGGCTTTATTAATTTATATGTAATAAAAAATATTTTAAATTAATAAAATAATCAAGTCCAAAGTCTAGTTTCAATTTGTCACAAATTGACAATTGTGATGTCAACGTCAAACATTAACACATGATTTTGACATTTTGTCAAAGCTAAAGGCGCCTCTACACGTTGGCCAACATGATGGCGGATATGTTGGAAGGTGTTGGACGAGGAGTTGGTGTTAGCGTCCACACGTTGGAAGGTCGTTCAGTATGCTCCGGTTAGGGCCAATGTGCGGACGTGTACACTTTCACTTAAGCGAATTTACTAAATTGAATATTGAGACGTTAACAGCTGCTGCGGTTTAATTATTCACTGCATACCGCAACTACGTGAATGTGTATACGAAAATTGTATTTTTTTATTTTTGTGATTTTATTTCTTGGGTTCCACAAACAATTTTCGGCTTAGTAGGGCTCTATAAAGCAAAAAGTTTCTTCATTGGTCATTGTCACTGCCATTTTGTGGACATTATACTAGTTACGACGCGTGAATATAAAATTTAAAAGACGTGCATGCGTGCGATCACTCTGAGAGCTCGTAGCAAACTGAACTTGCTTCCAACGTGTGGATGGTGCGGCCAAACTCTGTCCCAAACCCTTTGATGTACCGACACGAAATGGATCTCGCGCCAACTTGCGGGCCATCGTTCCAACACCTTCCAACTCCCGCTCTACACGTTGGGCCAACATATTGGGCCATAAGATGGGCCAGCATGTTGGCGAACGTGTGGATGAACAGTAAGAAAGATACAAGGAATTTCCGTATTATCTATGTTTGCGCTCCAAACAAAACGTTGAAGGCCTTGAATGACGTCATTATCGACATTTTATCTCGTTCCACCCATAGAGATAATAATAATAAGTAGAGTAGGCATACCTATAGTCTGTTCATTTACTTACGGTCACCTTTGATCGTGCCGCCTCGGCACGCGCGGCGTCTTGCCAAAGGGACCGCCGGCGACATCAAAAGATGCCGCGCGGGGTGTACAGGTACAAGGGGTTTTGGCGTTTTATACCTACTCATATTTTTATATTAAAATTCTCTTTCCTTTTTATATTTTTTTACTTTCGTATTTTATTACAATATAACCATAAACATAAAATATAATATTATCATGAACACGGGTCTTCTCTCAAAATGAGAAGGATTTTAACCATAGTCTACCACGCTGGCTAAGTGTGGATTGGCAGACTATTCGGAGATTCTGTTAGAATAGAAAAAAAAATTACAAACAGTAAAAAAATAATAAAAATAAAAGCAGAATACTAGGAGCACCTGCGCCTGTACCGACACTATGTTACCGAACGAACTATACCTTAAAAACGTGCCAAAAATACACTCACACACGCACAATCCTGTAACATAAAATGGCGCGTGTTCATTGTGATGACTCAAGTTGTGCGTGTGTGTGTTCATGTATACATTTTAGGGAGGCCATCTTAAGGGAAGTTGCAATAAAACTGCCACGATCTGTTTTATTGTTATGTTTAAAAATGTAGTGTTGTCTCTTACACACTTATGAAAATTTTGATAAGCTTAAGCTATTTTCCGATCCACTATTTTCTATAGGACATTATGCCAAGTCCTCTTCTATAGGTTCATGGTTCCACCACGATTTCCAGGGTGACCACGTTGGATCGGTACGTACGGTTTACATAATGAACTTAACTATTTTCTTTTGATTTCAAAGCCAAACATGCTCGGAAAATTGAATGAACTTCTTATGGGCGCCGATTTTACAAGCAGTAATTTTTTTTTAATCAGATACATACAGTAATCGGCAATATTGAGCCGTCGAAAAAGCAACGATACTCTACGAGAACGTCCCGCTAAAATCTAAAGTATTAGCGGGACGTAGATTTGTAAATTCCGTTCAATGCGAAACGCGGCCTTGACGAGCGTTGATAAATTGCCGATTACTGTTATATCTGATTGATACTGAGTTGTCTTATCTCTTAGATCCAAAAATAAAATAATAAAATCAATGGGCAAATATATTTTATTGAAATTAATTAGTATGAAAAATTATCTTATACCTAAACATTTATACAGACATAACCAAAACAGTTAAGACCTAAAAATTAAATAATTACCTAGATACGAGAAAAATCTACTTCCATAAAGGTGCTATGAGCCTGACTGTTATTATCTTATCAACTACACAAAGTAGTATCACTAAAACTCCAATTTAAAACTACACAAGAATTTAATAAATAATCAGTAATAAGTCACATTTAGTTTGCTTCGACTCTTGTATAGTATAATATTATTTTATTATTTTGTAAAGTAGGTAGTTGCTGCGCTCATCTTTGCGCGACACACAGACGAACATTTGAACACAGGTTTCCTTACCGGTCACACAGACTTTGCAAATACTTCTTCATTTGGACTTAATTTGAATTTAACTTTAAACACTTTGATGTGCGGTCGAAAAACCGATACCGAATGGCAAAGTGCAAATGTGTGTTCAAACTTTGCAGACACATGTATTTAAACAAGTCCTTCAAGTCTTTGTTCAAATGTTTGTGCTGTGTGGCACCAGTCGTACCAGCTCCCCTAGTACCGAATGGCAAAGTGCAAATGTGTTCAAACTTTGCAGACACATGTATTTAAACAAGTCCTTCAAGTCTTTGTTCAAATATTTGTGCTATGTGTGGCGCCGGAATCATACCTCTAGTATCTAACTAAATTACTGCATTGAGATCATATTATGTTACACTTCCTATTATAATGTTTTTTATTGGTGGAAGTGTCAACTTTGCTGTTAATGTTACATGGAATAAACAAATAACAAATCACGCTTCAACTTTTCCACAATACTATTCCTATGCGTCGATTGGAACGGCATTCCGAACCAGTGGTAGATTCAATTGACGATTCAAAAGTATTTGTAAAAGATTATTTGAATAAAAAACTTTTCTATTCTATTCTATTGCCGTCTAAAAGCTGCATCAATCGTTGTTACAATCTCAATTGTGGTGATTGGCTGAATTATGGTTTATTGCAAAGACAATAGCATTTCAGCCAATAGAGAGAGTGTCGATCAATCAAAGGTGAATGTGATCGTCACACTGGAGCTGTCATTTTTAGGGTTCCGTACCCAAAGGGTAAAACGGGACCCTATTACTAAGACTCCGCTCTCCATCTTAGACTTGCCTTTACACAAGTTTAAGAACTCTGTTAAAAGTATGCTCATAAAAAAAGCTCATTATACAATTGAAGATTATATAAACGATAAAAAAGCATGGACTTAGCTCGTTCCAGCAATGCGCGAGACGGCATTTCAATCATGTACATAAATAATTGTTATATTGTTATTTTTAAAAAAGAGCAACCGCCGAGTTTTTTACAGGTTCTTCTCGGCTGGAACTGCATTCCGTACCTGTGGTAGATTCAAATTGACGATTCAAAAGTACTTGTAAAAGTTAATTTGAATAAAAAACTTTTCTATTATATTCTATTCTATTCATCTGTTCGTCTATCACCAGGCTATACCTATCTCATGAACCGTGATAGTTAGACAGTTGAAATTTTCACAGATGATGTATTTCTGTTCCGCTATAACAAAAAATACTAAAAACAGAATAAAATAAATATTTAAGGGGGCTCCCATACAACAAACGTGATTTGTTTGCCGTTTTTATAGATAATGGTACGGTACCCTTCGTGCGCGACTTCCACTCACACTTGGCCGATTTTATTCTATTTTACATCACTTTTTTTACTTTCCTTAATTGTACCCAGTTGGTATATATTATACTTTCCTTTTCACTCTCATAAAGTTCATTCATTATTTTCATTCTGAATGAATTACTTAGGTATGAGTTACTATAATGCTATTCTTATACATACATACATATATACATTACATATTATGTACATACTTTTGTTGACTTCAATTGTTTCATTAAATTCATTTTATTTATTTATTTTATTAATTATTTATTTATTTATTTTGACTCGTGAGTCCATTGATACTATTCTTGATCTTCATCGATATGTTCAATTTTGACACTAACAAAGTCCGTTGGCTCTAATTCCTCATCACCGCTGTGTACTTCCTGTTTTATCTTTGGCTCTTTCTCCTTTTCATCGTTGCTTTCCTTTTCACTCTCATTCGCTTCAGTCGTCTCATTCTTTTCTTCGTTCTCTTCCTCTGATTCCTCCCCTTCATCAGAACCAACATTATCAGCCAATTTAGATTGGTCCGCGAAGTTGACGAAATTGCTTATCAATATATCAGGAGCTTTCAATTTGGGTGGTCCAAATATACTGGTCATTGTTGCCTCGTCGAGGTTAAGTTTGCAATCCCTTGGTTCTATGCGGGTGTAATAATCCTTCAAGTCAACCTCCGTGCCTCTGAGGCCGTGACGTTTACGCAAATGCTTTATCATTGTCCTCTTTACTGCGTAGGTTTTGGGACAACATTTACACTGAAAAAATAGTTAATAATTATTATTGTAATTTATAGGGCATATTTGACGACCTCTCTAGCACAGTGATGAGAGCTGTTAGTAAGTTTGTAATTTTTTAAGGAATTATTTTTAACATACATTTTCATGAGTGAGACATTATTTCCCTATACTATGTTGATGCAATTACACGGTATTATAAGTTGACGTTGGCTTGTGGCGTTGATATAATCATGAAACTTATAACATCTTCGGTGAGCCCAACATTGTTCAACACATAAAAATTCTACAACCTCAGTGGACTGAACTTAAACAAACTATGGACGACAGTCGCCCATCAAAAAATATCATAAAGTCGCAGTCTTATCGATGGAGATCTACCGGTAGGCCAAAGCTACTGGATAGATAAAATTATTGTCCGTATTGCAAAAGCCATCAGACTGAAGAGCTGAGGACATATGCTCCAGTCAGAGATAGACAGAGAAATACATTCGAACAAGCTCGGGCACACAAAGAGTTACAGTGATGAAGACGATTATGATGATAATTGTGATTGTTGTAATGATAATTGTGATTGTGATGATAATTGTGATTGTGATGATAATTGTGATTATGATGATAATTGTGATTATGATGATAATTGTGATTATGATAATTGTGATTATGATGATAATTATGATTATGATGATAATTATGATTATGATGATAATTGTGATTATAATGATAATTGTGATTATGATGATAATTGTGATTATGATGATAATATTGTCATTGTGATGATAATTATGAGAGGTACGTACCCGGAACGTGTTGATGTCGCTGTGCGTGATGACGTGGTGCCGCAGCCCCGCGGCGCTGGTCAGCAGCTTGTGGCAGAGCGGGCACGAGAACTGCGCGCGAGTGTGCATGGTGCGCAAGTGACGCAGCATGTAGCGCTCGTCTTGGTAGCCCTTATCTGAGAATATTTAATGGATATTTCAAACAATTGGTACAACAAAACCCCATCTTCTACTTTACTTTGAACTATTTTATTTCCTTATTGTAAGTTTTTTTAATACAGAAAAAAACCACACATGTCGAAATCAGCAAAGCCACTCAAACTCAAAAGTAACACGTTAATTGATAAAACCCCTTAAAGGCGTTAAAATTACCCTTATATCAGGGTTTTGGGGAAATTCTTTAATGAGATTTTAGACAGATCTATAGAGCATACTCTGACTTGAGACAGATTCAAAACGAGACAGATTTCTGTCAGGGATGTATTTATGTGCCTTTTTAATCGTGTCTCAAGACAGTACAGTCAGAGTACACTTTATAGATCTCAGCCTAAAACCTCATTAAAGGATTTCCCCAAAATCCTGATATAAGGGTAACTTTACCACCATTTAAGAGGTTTTATTAATTTATGCGTTACTTTTGTGTTCGAGTGGCTGGACGATGAGTCGGTTAACTCGTAACTCCCTCTCTAAAGCCGAGATCTATAGAGCATTCTCTGACTCTACTTAGACTCAGAGTTAAAACGGGACATAAACATGTCCGTGACATAAATCTGTCTCGTTTTAGCTGCGACTTCAGTCTGAGTAGAGTCAGAATATGAATAGAATAAAATAGAATAAAATAGAAAAGTTTTTTATTCAAATAAACTTTTACAAGTACTTTTGAATCGTCAATTGAATCTACCACTGGTTCGAAATGCCGTTCCAACCGAGAAGAACCAGTAAGAAACTTACTAACTAACTGTAAACTGCTCACTCACCGCACAGAGGGCACTTGACAATCTGTCTCTTCTCCACGTGCGTCTTCATGTGCTCGCGCAGCGCGCACGCGCTCGTGAACACCTTGGAGCAGACCGTGCACGACTCCAAGTCTGAAACGGGCTCTTCACAAATAATAAATTATGGCCTATCCACGATTATGGTATACTAGCTGATGCCTACCTGATTCCTATAAATCTCATCCCCTATTTAACCCACTTGGGGGTGGAAACTCAGATTCCAGAAACACGTAATTCTATATTTTTAACCGACAATATAAATACCGATTTTCATTGATATAACTTTAAAAATGACGGACTTTCATACAAATTTTCATCCCCCATTTAACCCACATGTGGGTAGTTTTTCCAAAATTCCTTAAACACGTAATTCTTTATTTTTAACCGAAAATCTAAATACCAGTTTTTATGGATATAACTTGAAAAATGACGGATTTTCATACAAACATTCATCCCCTATTTAACCCCCTTACGGGTGGAATTCGCAATAATCCTTTCTTAGTGTGAGCCTACATCATAAAAGGAAGCTACTGTGAAAATTTCAAGTTTCTAGCTTCAGTGCTTTAGGCTGTGCGTTGATGATCAGTCAATCAGTCAGTCAGGACAAGCCTCTAAATATTAGTATAGATATCACCCATACTAATATCATAGAATAGAATAGGAGAGTTTCTTATTCAAATAAACTTTTACAAGTGCTTTTGAAGCGTCAAGAGAATCTTACCACTGGTTCGGAAAGCCATTACTATCGAGAAATAACTCGGCGGTTGGTCTTTAGTTTAGATTAGTTGACGCGTTGATCTTTAGATTAGTTGACGCGTTGGTCTTTAGTTTAGATTAGTTGACGTGTTGGTCTTTAGTTTAGATTAGTTGACGTGTTGGTCTTTAGTTTAGATTAGTTGACACGTTGGTCTTTAGTTTAGATTAGTTGACGCGTTGGTCTTTAGATTAGTTGACGCGTTGGTCTTTACATTAGTTGACGCGTTGGTCTTTAGTTTAGATTAGTGGGCGCTTATCTTACACAGTATTACTATTACAAGTAAACCAAAATGTAGTAACATCCATTGCATTCAACATCATTTTTTGATTTCCTATGTTTAAATCTACTAATTTTGATTACTCTCAGAACACTTACATAATTAGCTTTACTTTTTTTTCATATAAATTCATTAATGGTCGAACAATCATCCTCTGTTTTGCTACCCTTAATAAGAAATAATATACTTACTTTCTCCAGTATGCTTCCTTATATGGTATGTGAGCTTCGATTTCTGAACAAACGTCTGCCCGCAGTACAAACAAGCATATGACGTATCCCTTACGTGTGTTCTGAAAGCAAAAACGTCATATTATTTACTGCAAAAAAATTCTCCTAGTAATAAAAACAATTTTTTTTTAAACTTGAATACCCCAAGCAGTTGAGCACCTGGTAAAGTGCAGAAATTAATGATACACCTGGTATTACGCACAAGAGTAAATGGTACACTTGGTATTATGCACAGTAGTGAATGATACACTTGGTATTATGCACTAGAGTGAATGATACACCTCATATCTATACTAATATAATAAAGCGGAAGAGTTTGTTTGTTTGAACGCGCTAATCTCTGGAAGTACCAGTCGGATTTGAAAAATTCTTTTTGCATTTGGTAGTACAATTTTCTGGGAAGGTTATAGGCTATTTAGTATCCCTAAAATCCTCCCCTAAGGGGGTAAAATGGGGGTAGAAAGTTTGTATGAAAGTCCTATGTTTTTAAAGTTACAGACCTGAAAATCGGCATTTAGATTATTGGTTTTAAATAATATAAACCTGTGTATTTTATTCTGAAAAATCTTCACTTAAGGGTGGTAAAATAGGGGTTGAAAGTTTTTATGTTAAGTTTTAATTATTGTTATTATCAACTTGAAATTTAGAAGATAGGTTCATTCTAGGGCTTAGATATCAGCCTAGAAAAGATTTCACGAAAATCCTCCCCTAAGGGGGTAAAATGGGGGTAGGAAGGTTATATGAAAGTTCTATGTTTTTGAAGTTACAGATATGAAAATAGGCATTTAGATTATAAATTTTAAATAATAAAAACCTGTGTAAGTTGTTCAGGAAAATCTCCCCTTAAGGGTGGTAAAAAAGGTGATGAAACTTTTTACGTGAAATTTAAGTTATTGTTATTATTAACTTGAAATTTGGAAGTTAGGTTCTTTCTAGGGGGTAGGTAGGCATAAGCTAAGAAAAATTTGACGAAAATCCACCTCAAGGGGGGTTTCCTTTCAACATATTATTATCATCGGACATTTAACTACAGATTGACGTGATTTTTTGCAGTCGCATTTTTTTAGTTGAGGACCTGGAAAGTGACAGACTACTATTTTATCCCGGGGAAACAAAGGGTTCCCGTTTAAAATTGTTTAACGCGGACGAAGTCGCGGGCAACAGCTAGTTATGCATAAAAGTGAATGATACACCTCATATTATGCATAAAAGTGAATGATACACCTGGTATTACGCACAAGAGTGAATGATACACTTGGTATTATGCACAAGAGTGAATGATACACCTGATATTCTGCACAAGAGTGAATGATACATTTGGTATTATGCACAAAAGTGAATGATACACCTGATATTATGCACAAGAGTGAATGATACACCTGGTATTATGCACAAGAGTAAATGGTATACTTGGTATTATGCACAAGAGTGAATGATACACCTCGTAATACGCACAAGAGTGAATGATGCACCTGGTATTATGCACAAGAGTTAATGATTCACATGGTATTATGCACACGAGTGAATGATACACTTGGTATTATGCACAAGAGTGAATGATACACCTGGTATTATGCATAAGAGTGAATGATACATTTGGTATAATGCATAATAGTGAATGACACACCTGATATTATGCACAACATTGAATGATACACTTGGTATTATCCACAAGAGTGAATGATACACCTGGTGGTATGCACAAGTATGAATGATACACCTGGCGGTATGCATGCACAAGAGTGAATGATACACTTGGTATTGTGCACAAAAGTGAATGATACACCTGGTATTATGCACAAGAGTGAATGCCACACCTGGTGTGCGCAGTGCAGGCGCCCTTGTCGGCGAAGGCGCGCGGGCAGTGCGCGCAGCGGTAGGGCCGCTCGCCCGTGTGGCGTCGCTCGTGGCGCAGCATGTTGGAGCGCTGCACGAACCGCATCGGGCAGTACGAGCACGCGTGCCGCGGGCCCTCGTGGATCTGCACGTGCTCGCGGTACGAGTCCTTCTTCTGCAACAGACAGAGCTCTTGTGAACGACCGACATTTTGAAGTGAAACTTCTTTAAGATCGTTGTGCATTTGGAAATTCGATGAAACAAAAAAGCGACACCAAAATCTACCGAGTCCACAAGGTGACCAATTTCGGTGAAAATTTCATGAAGGTGTGATCAATTTTGATCGCAATTTCATATTAACCACTTAAAAATATCCTTGAAGTTATTTATCACTTTTGTTGTTGTATCACACACTTGTTTTTAACGGACTTCCAAAAAGGACGAGGTTCATTTTTTTTTATTAAACTCACCGCAAACACTTTCCCGCAGTAGGTGCAAGTGTAGCTCTGCTTGTTGGGCAGGTGGTCTTGTTTGTGCATGTACAGCGAGGACTTGTACTGGAACGACTTGCCGCACTGGTTGCATTCGAACGGGTGACGACCCGGGTGGCAGAGCAGATAGTGGAGTTTTCTGAAACAAATATTATAGTTATATAATAATGCTAGCTTTTGCCCGCGTGAATTTCGATTTTCACAAATCCTGAGGGATATCTGGTTTCCGTTTCCGCTCCCTTTTCCAACCTTTAGGCCTAGGCCGCACTGCGAAATTTATTCGTGCGAATTTTTTCGCAAAATTCTGTGACATATGGGAATGTATGAAGCTGCACGCACATGCGATTTAAAATTCGCGAAAAAAATATATTAAAATGCGGAATATAAACCTTTTCGCAGTGCGGCCCCGCTCTTATACCTACTTTCAAGGAAGTTTGCTATATAGTAGCCTATGTTTTAATTCAGGGCATAATCTATCTCCATTCAAAATTTCAGCCAAATGAGTTCCGTAGTTGCAACGTTATAGACTTATAGAGTAACAAATATCCAAACATCTACACTTTCACATTTATAATATTAGTAGGATAAGCCCTTATTCACTGGATTACATAATATTTTGGAAGCAATGAATAACCTAAAAATACAATAAATAAATAATTCTGATACTGGTATTGTTGGGTTCTGTACCTCAAGGTAAAATAAGAAAGCCTTATAAGATCTCTTCCTTGTCTGTCTGTCCGTGTGTCACAACCGATTTTCACAACAATGAACATTCCTGAGAAAATAGGTTGTGACTAAGGCACTTGTCCCACCGACCGGTGACAATGAACGAGAAGCTAGTAGAGCTTTTTAGAAACGAGTTGACGAGCAGCGGGAAGCGAGTGTATAGTTCCGATAGTTTTGTCGCTGGGCTATAGCAAGTGTGCGAGTGCGACGGGCGATTACTCGCGCCACTCGCTCGCGGCGACAGTCCGCAGGTATTTTGGTCTCGGCGTGAGTTCTGACCGCCAAGCGAACATCGCTGAGTGGTACTCGCTCAGCGATGCGTACTGATAGACTTGAGCATTCACTTGTAATGAGCATTCGTGTGAATGTTACATTACAGAAAAATACGAAAACATTTTAGCGAGCATTCTATCGAGCGTTCTAGCGAGCACTCCGGCGAGCATTCAAGCGAGCGTTATCTGTTACAAGTGAATGCTCAAGTTTATCAGCACCTTTATCTTGATAGCTCTTGTCGCTCAGCGACAAACTAGTGAAGCGAGTCCTCTACGGCAGTGTATACAGTGAGCAATCAACTATTAATATATGCATCTTTTTTGTTTACATGAAATATATATCTATTGTACGTTTCTTGAGCGAGAAAATAGCCTATAGTTAGTCGCTTTCTCGCCGGCGGTGAGACAAGTGCCTAAGACTCACCTCTCGTCAATAGTCTGCAGCACTTCCTTGCACAGCTTGCACTTGAACTTGCCGGGGCCGTGCACCTGCGCCATGTGAGTGCTGCAGGAGCGTGAGCTCGCAAACTCGCGGCTGCATATGTTGCAGGTCACCGGCTTGTCCGTCTTCGCCGACGGGCCGTGGATCATCTGCGGAGGAAGACGAAGAAAATTACTCTTTGACTTTATGTATGTACGTATGTAATTACCGTTTCACCGTAGCGCCTAAACTACTGGACCGATTTTGATAAATGACGTGTCAATTGATTTGTTGTTATTTGTTATAGTCCGGGTGACATAGCTACATTTTAAATATGAAAAAAATCGAGAAGTGACTTTCGTGGCATAAACTCTAATATTAAATTAGTTTCGGATAGACATAACAGATGGCGCCACTAGCTGCTTACCCCGCGCTTTCTTCCGTTTGAATTCTCATTAATATGCAGATGAATACACGTTTTTCTGCACACTAAATTAGCAGTCGGTATTCAGTTTACGATACTTTATCTCTTGTGTATATATTAATTGCGAGCAAACGAGCAAGCGGGTCACCTGATGTTAAGTGTTTACCGCCACCCATGAACATTTGCAGCACAAGAGGAACAACTACTGTGTTGCCGGTTTTTAAGGAATTTTCTAATCCCCCCTTTGAATAAACCTATGTCAAAGTTATGTGGAAACACCTCCAAAGGGAGTTGGTTTCACAGTTTTTGAGTGCACGGAAAGAATGACCTCGAGATTTTAAAACATAATACAAAAACCTCGAAAATTATTTTTGCTGTATTATCATCCTAAACCTCTCGTGATATATTGTTAGAACATAATATACATTGTTAGAACATACTTGCTGTAAGGCTGGACATACAACAAAGTGCTGTTGAGGGAATAATGACAGTAAAAATAAGTGGTATATGAAGCCTTCTCAGGTTTTCTCTCTTGTAACACATATTTTTAGAGATCATGCAACATTTTGTAAAAAAAAAACAATTCATGTATCACAAAAATTCAAGTACCTACCTTTACATGTAATTTGAACGACTTCCTGTGACTCAAAGGTTTGAACATACAAGCATCTAAAGAGCAATAAAGTTTTCTGATCTCCGGATGTTGGTCTTCAAAATGGCTTCTCATTTTATCAACGCTAGGTTCCACTATGCAACACAGACAGCACTTTATTAGATAGATTGGCAGTTCTTCTTCACTTGAATGATTCTCCACATGATGATGAATGTACCATACCTGAAATAAATACATGAAATTAAGTCTGTGTCTGTGTAATTTTAACTACCTCGTTGGTCTAGTGGTTAGCATATTCGACTATCTCGGTCACGAGGTCCCAGGTTCGATTCCAGGGTCGGACAAATAAATAGTTAGATATCAGGTTTTTCTATCAAGAAATTCTCAGTGCCAGCCTGGAGTTGGTAGTTGGCAGTGTTTCACTCTCATGCCTCGGAGAGCATGTTAAGCAGTCGGTTCCAGTTATCACTATCATGTGACAATAGTCGTTAAAGCCCGCCAACCCCCATTGGAACAGTGTGGTGGGTCTAAGTTCTAAATCCCTCTGTTCTATGAGAAAGGAGGCCTGTTTCCAGCAGTGGGACATCAAAAAAAGGCTGTTGTGGTGGTGGTAGTGCATGTCTGTGTGCATGCATGAGTTTGTGTGTGTGTGTCTGTGTGTGTGCGTGCGTGTGTACGTAAGTGTGAGTGTGTGCGTGCGTGAGGGGTATATACAGGCTTTGTCTCTCATTCACACATTCACATAAATTATTATTATTAATCAGCATGATTTGTCATACAAACCTTATCACTAAAAGTTTTAGAACAACTAACACATTTATAGAATTCCTCCTTATATTTATTGAAGTGCACCCTAGTCTGATGTGCTTCCCTTTCAGTCTCGTTCCAAAATAATGTTGGACAATATTTACATTTGAAGCCTAAATGTGGACTGAAACAGTTGTTATAGTCCAAAAAAGTCCAATGCTCCGTCAAATGTGTTCTAGTTTGTTCCCGATTATCAAATTCCTTGTCACAAAATTGACATATCCACAGATCTTCAAAATCACCCAACTCCTCCGTTATGTGTTTATTCAACTCCATATAAGTGTCAAAGGTTGTTGCACAAACCCGGCATGAGAATAAAGGTACTGTTTTAATGCTATGCATTTTATTTAGATGTGTCGTAAATGATTGAGCATTTTCAAATTTACTTTTGCAGACCGAACATTCAATGTCCATATCATTGTCACCTCTTGTTTGACCATAATCTATACAAGAGACTACCGGTACAGTTCTCTTGTTAATATGATCGAGAGATTTATCTATATATTCATAATAACATTTTTCAAAGAGTATAACCTCTGTGTGGGTTACATCAAAGTCTTCTTCTCCATTGTAGTCTATGGTTTCATCGTTTTGACTATTCTCATCCTTTTCACTCATTTCGTTGTCATTTCCTTTTTCTACTTTATCATCTGTGTCACTAGGGTTCTCCTCTTTAATCTCTGGTATCAATACAGTGTTAGGTTTGAAATCAATAGGTTCCTGAAATGGCACAAAATTCCTCGGTTCTAGATCGACGTATCCAAGTCTACCGTATTCCTTTAACTGCTGTTGAAGAAAACGATCACTGACTTCTGCTCCGTTCACCAAAAAAGGTGTGTCTCTCCCTGCTATAATATTAGCCAGACATTTCAGTGTAAAGTGATGTATACCCATAAAATGGCTGAAAAATGTTGTTACACTGAATGGTGATATGTTCTCGGTTTTAACACACAGCAAGCATAGAAATTTATCAGGGCATTCTGAATCTATTTCCCAGAGGAATTCGTCATCTTTTGAAGCTATATTTGTCACACCATGTTTTTGAAATAGATGTGAATTGTAATCAGGATCAGCGGATACTCTGAAGTGACATAGGCGGCAATGAACTAAGTTGTGTACAGAACTTAGGTGATTGCGTAGAAGGCGTTCAGTTGAGAATGTCTCAACACATTGCGAGCATGGCCATGGAGAATGAAATTTTTCATGTGCATACCAAGCCTCTCTATCTGGTACAAAGTATCTGTAAAAAACATTATAAAATGTAAGTTTCTCTATATGTTTATGCTTGTTGATTAAAGAATATGTTGTGGAAGAAAAACTTTTTTATATGAGCCACAGATGCTAAATGTAATAAAGAAGATTTTTAGTTAAGAAGTAGCTAGCTTCTGCTTGCTGCTTCGCCCGTGTGTATTTCGGTTTTTCACAAATCCCGAGGGAATCGTGGATTTCCATTTCCCGTTCCCGCTCCCTTTTCCAACCTTTATACCTACTTTCAAGGAAGTTTGCCATATATGCCTATAGCTGTAGCTAAAGATTTCAGTTTTTTCTTAATCCTGTGGGAACAAAGTAGCCTATGTGTCCAATCAAAATTTCATCCAAATCAAAGCAGTAGTTGCGGCGTTAAAGAGTAACAAACATACACACACACAAACTTTCACCTTTATATTTAGTGTGATTTACCATGGTGAAACCCAATAATCGGTGACAGTCATTATGAATTCAATCTCCTTTTCAGGGGACCAAGTTTAATCCCCGGCATGCACTTTTCAGTTAGGTTCATTTTAAGCAGTTAAATATCACTTGCTTCATTGGTGAAGGAAATACACCATGATGCCTGAGAGTTGCCATAATGTTCTCAAAGGTGTGTGAAGTATATCAATCTGCCAGCCAGTACCAGCCAGTGTGGTGGACTAAATCCTTCTCACTCTGAGAGGAATATCTTTAGTGAGCCAATATTGGACTGATAATAATGATGAAAATAGTGAATATGATTCTGATTCAAAGACAATCCCAACAGTACATTTATTTATCAAAATCATAATATATTAGTAGTGTTGCAATTTTAAGGAAAACAGTAAACAATTACATGTAACCGCCAAACACTTTACTCTGCCATAGTCAGTTGAAAATAGAATAAAAACATCAGATTTACCTGCAAATCCCACAATAATCCTTTTTATGGTTCAAAGCGTAATGTAGAATCATTTTGGACCGATTTATGAACCAGTCGGGGCACAGCAAGCAGCTGTAGGGGCCCGTGGGGTTTAGGTCTTTCAAATAAAGCCACACATCAGTGGGCCTGGCTATCACGGGTGGGGCAACAATAGTATTCAATTTACGATTGATCGTTATAGTGACGCCTAGCTTTTTTATAGGCGCAGGCTTTTTCTTCTTTTTCTTCTTCTTTTTTGGTACTTCGTAATCACTATCAGAATCATCGTATCGGGTCTTCGTCCCTACCGAATCCTGATCTTCGAATTGTTCAGGGTTTTCCTTTTTAGCTGCCGCCAAAATTGATAGCGGTTCATCGTCGGACTCATCAGATGACATTTTGAAAAGGTTTTCGGCAATATTATTTATTAAAACTATAAATGCGACAATTATAATGAAAATTGATTGAAAATAAAATCATTCACACGAAATTCGAAACTATGAAACTATACTCTATAGTAAAACCATAGAAATAATATTATTAAAACTGAGTAAACACAGCACACAGACAGGAAAAGTTAATAAATGTCAATTCTCAATTGTCAACAAAGTACCTATTACTAATTCCCTGGAATTCTGACGTTTCGTAATGTTACCAAAGATAAAACAATTCCCACAAAAAAGATAAAAAATTCAAAACTTATGCAAATACAAATCAACTGCCGCATGTAGATATGACAAATGCCTGACAGACACTTCATGGTGATAATGTCATTCAACATCCATTTTTGAATAAATTTTTTCAATGTGCTTCTTTTGTTTTCTATTGCTGTCAGTGTGCACTTTCTAGTTCCACTCTTGGTGTTTTCTATTTTAAGGCGAAACGAGTAATAATAATACGCGGCATATGGCTTTTTATGATGATAGGGAATAAAAGTAGTTTGGGGTAAAATCGTACTTCGTAGATGTTAACCCTGTTCGCCGTACAAATCTTATTATTATTATCTCTATGGTACAAATTGGTAACTCATCTGTAAATGACATTGACAGCTGTCAGAATTCCGGGGAATTATTATAGGTATATAGGTCACAGCATGAACCTATAGAAGTGGACTTGGCATAATGTCCTATAGAAAATAGTGGATCGGAAAATAGCTTAAGCTTATCAAAATTTTCATAAGTGTGTAAGAGACAACACTACATTTTTAAACATAACAATAAAACAGATCGTGGCAGAAATTTTATTGCAACTTCCCTTAAGATGGCCTCCCTAAATGTATACATGAACACTCACACACGCACAACTTGTGACATCACAATGAACACGCGCCATTTTAGGTTGGGGGATTGGGCGTGTGTGAGTGTATTTTTGGCACGTTTTTAAGGTAGGTATGCCTACTCTACTTATTATTATTATCTCTATGGGTCACAGACTACAGTAGTTATTTATATTGATTTTTACCTTTAAATTAAAATGAACTCTTAACCCTTCACGCGCGATCTGGGTCTCCGGATGAAAAAAACTCAAGTGCTGGTCATGGTACGGCGCCCTTGAAATGCGACACGCGCCACTTGACACTCGACTCGATCTTATCGTATTTTACGACTTACACTTAAACAAAGCTCTACAATGCTTATATTTTCAGAAAGCTAATGAAATAAACTAACTGACTAACACAAAATAAACACGTTTTGTTTATATTTCAAGCGGAAATATGAGCTTGTTCTTAGAAGAATTGAAAAATTAACTACTTTTGTAGAAAAGATGGAATATATTAGCTACCGAATGTCATTTTCACTGAAAAACATTTTTTTATTAGATTATGCATATAATTCCCTAAACAAATTGGTAATCTTTATAAATATTGTAAATATAAAACTACAACTATTTGAAATCGCAAAAAATTCGCGACGGAAACAATTCGCGCGGGCTGACTAACGGTTTTTTCGAAACGGTCCTGTGTCATAATTATAAGATATATCTTAGCAAATTTTCATTTGAACTATCAGTAATTTACATATATTGAATATCACGACAAAACTGTATCGTATTATCGCAATAAAAAAATCACAAAAAAAAAAACATGGAAAATGGAAAGTCGGATAAATTATAGGTTTTTCTTTTTTTTGTATTCGAATTATTCAAAAACTAAAGCATGGATTCTTGTACGGTTTCTTTTAAATATAAGAAAGATGTATAAAGAATTGATAACGTACCCATTGTTTAACTACTTCGAAGGATTACACAAACAAAAGACACTCGAAAGTCAACATGTGGTCGAGACCGCCGACAGCGCACGAAACCCGAAACTCGAATGGTGTTTACAGAATGAGTATTGTTTTATTATGTTGGCAATTTTGTTGAGTGAAATGGCTATTTCGTTCTCATTCTTTTGGTATACGATACAAACCATTCTGATATTAATAATTTTAACTATAAGGTCTAAACTAGGATAACATAGTCTTGTCGAGCCGGGGCGACAGCCGCACGAGACGGAGACATGGTTTTGTCGAGCCGGCGCGACAGCAGCTTTTCAACATAATTATTCAATTTTAATTATTTTACTAGATTGGAATTACTTTTAATGTTTTATTTACTTAAATCTTCAATATAAATAAAAAATATAAATGTAACATCTGGCCATAGACAAAAATTGAAATTTAGCTATTTAGGTTTCATTTTACGAACATGGTTTACGAAGCATACTTTAATTTAACACGGCAAAATTTATTGATACAGTTAAAAGTTACTTATTCTCAAGATTATCATATTGCATTGATCAATTTGTAATTAATAAAAATTTTTTTTAGGAAAATCATAAATCCTTAGGAAAACATTCAAACAATTTGATTAAAAATACTTTAATTTTATATCACGTGCTATGCTTAGAACGGAGCTTTTTAAAAAATGTCCCGTCGTGGCAGCCATTTTATAGATATTAAGTTATCTATGGCAAGAGCCAAAGAAAGGTGAAGCTAAACAAAAGGGTAGCATGTAGATAGCATTTATTTAAATAATGGTGAAATATAAGTAAATACTTAAATTTTGTAAGTATTTATGTGATAAAACAAAGTGAGATCAATTGTTGTGACAATGGCGCGTTCTGTTAGTCAATAAAATGAAGCACAATGCATCGTGTAATGGTGGCCATTAGGAGTAATAATTATGTATATTGGCACACTTACTGTTTTACGAACCATCAATGATACATCTAAAATTGGACTACGTTGTGTGTCTGTGTAAAGTTTAAGCTGGACACTATGTTTACGTGACTGTTTACATTATGTGAGTGAGACCCAGTGTAAATAGTGAATAACATTACCATGGCCCAGAACCAAGGGGAGGTTCAAGTGACACCGAACCAACCCGTGAAAGATAAGGATATTTACGCGTGCTTGCCAGACATTCGGACCAACGGGCCACTTGGACCCGAGGAACAGTGTCCTGGCGGCGAGGAATTGAGATGGTTGCCTGCTCAGGCGACTGATCGAGACTTGGTGATGTACTTGAGAGCCGCTCGCTCGATGGCAGCGTTCGCCGGCATGTGTGACGGAGGATCTCCAGATGACGGCTGCGTGGCCGCAAGCCGGGATGATACCACTATCAATGCTTTAGACGTTCTTCACGATTCAGGCTATGACCCTGGAAGGGCTCTTCAGGCTCTTGTGAAATGTCCCGTCCCTAAAGGAATTAAAAAAAAGTGGTCAGAGGAGGAATCTAAAAGATTTGTGAAGGGCATCCGGCAATTTGGTAAGAATTTCTTTAAAATTAAAAAGGACTTATTACCCCATAAAGACACTTCTGAGTTAGTTGAGTTCTATTATTTGTGGAAAAAGACCCCAGGTGCTAGTAGTAATAGGCCTCATAGGAGGCGTCGCCAGGCCTCTTTAAGAAGAGTGAGAAATACACGGAATTCTCGAGCGGGAACACCAAAGGAACAGACACCTGAGATTACACCTACTGTGCCCGATACTAATGGTTCGAGGCCCTCATCCAACACTAAAGAGGCAGGAGAAATGAGTTCAGTCACTGAGGATGAGAACTCAGAAGATGATAGTGACTCCAGAGATGCAGGAGATTTAGCAAAGGTTGATAATGGCAGAGTTGACAATCCTGAAGATTCACCGAGCAGAATGAGAACTAGAAATAAATCTAAAGAGCAAACTACTCCAAATGGAAAGAAAGGCCAGGATGAAAGTGATAATGATACAAAATCCAAGAAACCCACTAAGCCGAGCGCACCAAGCACAAATAATAATGTACCCACAGAAAAGGTTTTATCATCACCTGTCAGTAAGGAAAGTAAAAAGAAAGTTGCAAATGGTAAAGTTGCTGTTGATGTTTCTAAAGTTAAAAAGCGTCTTCCTGATGATACAAAACTTGAAGGTATAATGGATGGTGATGTGCAAATGAAGAAAAAGAAAGCAGATGAACCACCTGAAAGTCCATCAGAAAGCTTAACTAATGATAGCTTTCCTGCAATGGATGACACTGAAACTCATGAACCAGAACCTGAAGCATGTGACTTCAGTTTTAGTAAACCTGATAAAGAAAACCAAGAACAAAATAAAGAACCTGAACCTGAGCCACCTAAGCCTATGGAAGCACAGATAAAGGCAGAAAATAATGAACCCACTATTAAAACAGAAAAAGATAACTTGCCTCCATTATTTAAAGTGGTGTCTGATAAAGATGAAAGAAATGCTCTAGACTTGAAAACAGATTCAGGTCAACCAGGTCCCAAGAACCTGGAAATGGAACCAAGACCAATGTCATTATTTTCCAAAACTGAACTTATTATACCTAAAGTTACCCCTATGTCTACAGATGTTATAGAAAAGATTAAAATAAAAGAAGAAATAGATACAGAAGAACAAACATTGAATTTGCAAAAGGATGACTACCCAAAAGATCCCCTTGCACACAATTTTTCTGGGCATGTTTTGAGTCAATCTAGTAAACCCATAAACTTAGAAAATTCAAACTTTTTTGTTAAGGATAACCATATTTACAATCCCAAACTCAATCATAACATAAAAATTGAAGGTGTTCCAAATAATATTTTCAATCCAGCCAATATGACAAAAGACAATCCAATCATAAGAAATTCAAAAGATTTTACAGGTGGTATGATGCCATCTTTTTCGTATCCTACAAACATGAGTTTTGCCAATGATCCTAATAAACATAATCCTCACTTGAATCCATTAAAAACTGTCATAAAATTAGAACCAAGAGATGAAACAAGTGAGATGAAGAACCAAAACACACCAGAAATATTCACAGCTACAATATCGGCAAACAATAAAGTAGATTCTCCAAGTGCTCCAAGATTAGACTCAATGCAAAGGATTAGCCCATCACCAACAAATCCTCGCGCTTCATCTCCCCCACACATGGAGCACCCAGTAACTTCAAATACAGAACCCATATCTCCTGCAAATGCACAAGAAATGAAATCTCATGAATCTGATATAGAAGAAAAGCAACCTACTGATTTAAAAACTCAGCACACACCAAAAGTTGATAATCCAATCACACATTTGAGGCCTCCACACTTTCAACCACCTATCAGGCCAGAAAATCATGGAATTAGATCTAATGAGGCTTCAAACATTCCAGTATCTGGACAGAATATGCCTCCTCCAGCTCTCAGTCAATCAATTACAGGCTTATTACCTCCAGGGCCACTTATATCAGTTGGGAGTGGATCCAATGTTGGTCCATATGGATTTATGCCAGCTTCATTATATGGGCACCCTGGTCATCCAGGCTTAGATAAACCTGGTTCTATGCCACCATTGATGCAACAAATACCTCCTTCACATACTCTTACTGGAACAAGTTTAATTTCTCAGCAATCTAACCAAAATGATCCATCTATGCCGCAAGATCTCAAAATTAAACAAGAAGTTCCAGATAACATGCCAGCTAATTTATCCACACAAAATGTGTCTGATCCCTTGCAGTCACTGAAGGAAGTCAAAGTACCAGGATATCCAATTGGAAGTGCTATAGCACAACACCTAAGTTCAGAGAGAGATAGAGAATCAATATCTAGCGTAGAAAATAACAGCAGGCCACCAAGTCAACCTCAAAATGAAAATTCCAATAATATGCCCAGTGCATTCCTGGGCCCTAGAATAGAAAGTATAAAGAAAGAACCAGATTTCTTGCACCAACCCCATTTAACACCAGTATCGCAAAGTCAAGGTATTGGATCAGATTCTACAAATACTGCTCCTCCTGTGAAGAGTCCGCATACACCCACACCGATTAAAAGTCAGCCGAGTCATAATGGAACTCCCAGCCATCCCCATCCTTCAGCAACAACATCACCATTTTCTAGACATTTGACAAGTCCATCTCAGCCCCGACAAATTTCTGCATCGCCCATTCAACATACACCAGTATCTCACTCTGCTCTCAATTTGATGAATCCTTCACCACTTTCAATACCGGCAACAATGGCCGGACCAATGATTCATTCAAGCCAGCAACCTGGCCCACACCCACATCCCTTTGCATCACCACTACACCATCCTCACCACCCTTTGCTTCACCCATCTTCAATATTCCAGCTGTCTGCGGCAGCTGCTGCACATGCAATGCATCCTTACTACCCCCACCCACATCCAGGATATTCTATGCCATATCCATATCCATATGGACCATTACCGCAGCCGCATCCAATACCCCCGATGCATCCAGCAGCAAGTGCGCCAGGAAGGCACGACCCAGTGAAACCATCAACCATTGAATCAACAACTATGCTCAGTGCTCATCACAGTACCAGTTCATCCGTAACAACAAGATCTCTGAGAGAAATTTCTGAAAGCTCAGATGATCCGAGAAATCCAAACTCGACAGAGCGACATCAGCTGCATGAAACTACAATGACGCATCATCACTCGACCAGTCATCACAGTGCTGTTCATACAAGTACGGAAAAGCAACCGAGCCATGTCGGAGGAGGGACCAATCACACCCTCTCTATATCACACTCCACTTCGAGCAGTTCATCGCAGTCTATCCAGCATAAAATTAATACACAACAGAAAGCCAGTTCACATTCTAATTCGCCTCTTCACTTATCAGCGAGTGTATCTCAGACAACGAGTAGTTCTTCTAGTGTCAATGTAACTAATAATCATACTCACCATCATTCGCACCATCTCGCTCACCATCCAGAGCGCTTATCGCCGGCAGACTCCATGCTTCTTCGTCATCACCCAAAAATGCTGCCCGGAAATCCAAACCACCTTATGATCCAGCCACCTTCTATGGGACACCCAGGATTGAACTTAGGTTTACCACCAGGCCCAGGCCCGAGCTCTATCGAAAGTTTACGACTGCACGCTCAAGCTGCAGCCGGTTTGCAAGCATCGCATGGGAGATCGGGTTCTCCCCATCAGATTCCGCATGGTCACCCGCATATGCGAGGACCTCCACGACAGATACCTGACGAGAACCCTGAATTGAAACTCGAAACTCAATCTCAACCAGAAGAAGAGGAGATTCCCAGCCCCGCCCACATCCCCCATGGTCCCAGTCCAGAACCGAAAATTGAAGATACAGAGTGTCACAGATCACAATCTGCTATATTTTTGAGACATTGGAATCGTGGAGACTATAATTCGTGCACGCGTACTGATCTAATATTTAAACCAGTGCCAGAATCTAAGCTCGCTCGAAAACGAGAAGAAAGGCTTAGAAAACAAGCTGAGAGAGATCGAGAGGAAAGAGAGAAAATTGCCCAACAGGCGCACAGGAAGATAGCGACGCCAGAAAAACCTGAAACGAAACCGCCTTCTAGAGGTGCTATTGAGACGATCAGCTCTCCTTACGATAGATTCCAGAGACCTCCCGGGTATCCCGACACACCAGCACTGCGGCAACTATCAGAATATGCTCGACCGCACGCAGGCTTCAGTCCTGGCAACATACCTCGACATTGCATGGATCCGATGCTGCAGTACCAATTGAGTTCTATGTACGGGGCCGCCGGTGCGCGGGAGAGACTCGAGCTCGAGCATCTAGAGAGAGAAAAGAGAGATAGAGAAATAAGGGAGCTGCGGGAACGAGAACTGAACGACCGGTTAAAGGAGGAACTGCTTAAAAATAACGTCGGGCCCCGGGCGCTAGATCCGCATTGGCTCGAAATGCACAGGAGGTACGGAATGCCGCCGCCACCGCCCCAGGGCGCTATTCCCGTTCAGTTCGGATTATATCCGCCCGGCCACGGCCCCGCCGCCCTATCACAGTTAGAACGGGAACGACTGGAACGTCTGGGCATACCGCCGGCGGGCGCCGGCGGGCCGCCGGTCTCCGTGCCGGTCTCCGGCGCCCCGCCCCACCATCCCCACCACCCGCACCCCGGAGTGGCCGCGGCGCAACTGGAGGCCGCGGAGAGACTGGCCCTCGCCGCGGACCCGATGGTGCGGCTGCAGATGGCGGGCATCAACCCGGAGTACCACGCGCACACGCACGCCCACACGCACGCGCACTCGCACACGCACCTGCACCTGCACCCGGGGCAGCAGGCGGCCGCGCAGGCGCAGCAGGACGCGCTGACGCTGGGGCTCGGCGCCAACTCGCCGTACCGGCCGCTGCCGCACCCGGACCTGCTGAGCAGGCCGTACGCCGAGCAGCTGGCGCAGCAGGCCGCGGCGCACGAGCAGCTGCAGCGGCAGTTGCTGATGGAGCGCGAGCGCGGCTTCCTGCACCCCGCGCACCACGAGGAGTTCATGCGGCAGCAGCGCGAGCGCGAGCTGAAGGTGCGCGCGCTGGAGGAAGCGGCGCGCGCCTCGCGCCCGTAGGGGCCCGCGCGCCTCCCGCCCGACCCCGCCGTGGTGGTGATCGAGTGAAGCGAGGCACCGGGGCCCAGACCGTGTACTGTATACTTCCGAGTGTTCACTGTTCACGCGCTAGTGTTGCGACTTACCGAGTTAGATAACCGGACGGTTTTATGTTTACGTGTGACGATACCTGTAATTTATATTTATAACTTAAATATATTTAAGTTTTTTTTGTAATATTTTTATAGTCGCATGGTCGTATAGGATGCTTGTTTCCATGCTCAAATTTATTTTATAACGACTAGTCATAATTAAAGTTTATTTTGTAGAGAACGGGACGACGAGTCACACGTTATTACGCAGAGTGCTGTTAGACTAAATTATTGTTTTATATTTTGATGAATTAGTAATTATGTAATTATTATGCAGATTAAAGGTGCTGGTTAACATTCACTGGAATGGACCACCTGGCTCTTTTTATCTTACGAAGTAAATCGTGCTTATGTTCATGACATAATAATAGAGTTATTCATTGTATTAACTTTTGAAAAAAAATTAAGAAAAAGTAGGGTCTGTGACTTGCCTTTATAATCGACTTGCCTTTTTGTGTACTTGAACTACAAATTATGGAAGATCTTTTCTAGTCTTCCCATAATAATATGTTGAAAGTCAAACAAATTAAATTTCAAATAAATTGAACGATGAAGAATTGTAAGCTAGTAACATATCAATCTTCGAAGCATTCTCGTTAATGGCAGATCGCAATAATTTTCTTACAGTCGGATAGATTGGAAAGGTGTAAATGTCGACCTTGTAAATTGTGAGCACGTTCGACAAATTAACGATAGTACTAATATATTATATTTTTTTAATTGGTAATCTATAGAGCTCGATTATTGTAATTACGGCTGTGTTGTGACTGACAATTGCGTGTCTAGTGAATTTATCAATATTCATTTACTATGGTACCTGTAAAAAAATATCCATTTGCTTGATATTATGTTATAGACCAAGATCCCAGTGCGATCTGACATAACTTATTTTCGGAAAGGTGAAACCTTAGGCTCTCAGTAGTGTCTCATGTGCTTTGAATAACTGCGTAATTGTGGAGTTCGTAACTGGGGTACTTATCGAGATATCAAGTGTGAAAGGTAACTAAAAATAAGAGTAACTTAACTTACTTTCACATGGCTGAATGCGATCGATGAATGCGCAATCAACCAAAGTGAGGTTAGTAACAAGGGGATGGTACAACCATTGATCTCCTTTGCCATAACGCACACTTTGGGCAATCGCATTTATAAGTTCTTCTGTCTTCATTATCTTGATACATGAAATAGGCAAAGGGTTAAAAGTAGCCGTGATTAAACTTAGGGCCGGTTGCACGTTAGGCGGTTAAAGTAAAACTTTTTTTTTTGCTGGTCAACTTTACCGTACCATTTACTTACTTTACTTGTGCAACTGGTTCTGAGAGAAAAGTACAAAGTACATAAAAAGTATCGATACTTGATGGTAAAACTATTGGTAGTTATCTACCTATAGGTAAGGTATTCGTTATAGGTAACAAGCCGAGTTTCAAATACCTCGTTAAGAGTCTTATGCATCAAAAATAACGTGTAGAAAATGAAATAATAATAAAAAAAAGTTTTTCGTTTTTTTTTTCACCCAAAGTCTATCGCGTGCGAGCAATGTGCGATATGTCAAAAAATTGAGAAAAATAGTGGCAATAATCGTACGAGAGGAAATAAGGGGCACTCTCTCGAGTCTCAAATAAAGTGGATTTTTAGGGTTCCGTACCCGAAGGGTAAAAAACGGAGCCCTATTAATGTCACTCGGCTGTCTGTCTGTCTGTCTGTCTGTCCGTCTGTCCGCCGGTCACAGGTCTCTAGCTCGCAGACGAAATGAGTTACAAACCTGAAATTTTGGTATTTAGTGTAAAACGTTAACCCAAAATCAAATATTGAATTAGAAATTGAATTAAATTATTTTTCAGGGGGGCTCCCATACATGAAAAAGGAGCCGGAAAAAAAATTTTTTTCTTTACCCTAGCTTGTGGGGTATCATTGTTAAGAGCTCATTAAGTAGAGTACAAATATATATTTTTTTAATTTTTATCTCAAAAAATAAGGGAATGGGAGGCCATCAAAGTTGTCAGTTTTAGACCATTTTTGTGACGGGGGCTATCTCAAAAACTAAACTAGTTGGGAATATGATATTTCAGTATATTATGTACTATATGCTCTATTTAAACAACAAATACTGAAAACAACGATTTATTAAATAGTTTATAAGCTGTGACCAAAATAAACGAACATTTTTTTGGGTTTTTCTTTCACGGTTTGTTGCGATGTCTAGCTCGGAAATTAAATATTTCTTAGACCCAAAATATTATATTGTTCATAATTATGTACGGAACCCTGAAAGAGCGAGGCCCGACTCGCACTTGGCTGATTTTTTTCTACTTTGTTCCGATACCAATTTAAATTAAAAAAAAATGTTCGCGTTATAATCGCCAGATGTAGGTAAATATGATAATGTTGTGGCTTCTAAAATGGTTCTACGTTAGTTTCCGACAAGATTTCCGACAATTATAATATAAAAATTGTAAGTCTATCAAGCCCGATTTTCCTCCCACTGTGCGGCGTGGGAAACAAAACGTTGACTAACGAACTAATAGCACAGAGTACCTACAGAGGGGAAGCTTCTACAAGCGGCCCGCTGTAGGTACACTCACACATATGCGCACAGTTTGTCACCAACTGTACCGGTTAGTGGAACGAACGGGCGTCCGTGAAACGTTGGTGAGTGTGTTTGTGTGAGTGTACCTACAGCGGGCCGCTTGTGGAAGCTTCCTCTCTGTAGATTTACCACTCGTGTGCTAATAGCGCGGCAGCACACACCCCCGCCATCGCTCGTCACTTCGTACCACCAAATATATCAACCTAATTCGCCCATTGCGAGGGTTGCATCAAATTTTTGTAAGATAGGTACCAAAAATGACAGTTTTACAGATGATTACAGATGATTATTTAAAATCTTGAATGATTTACCTACTTAATATTTAATCGTGATTCATGGCATAATATTGTTAAAAGTCATAGCACAGTATGTTTAGTTTATGGCACATAAATTTTACTGCAAACTTATTATATATAAACCGAAGTAGTAAAATAATATTTAAGTACAAAGTATATGAATAATACCAACTTAATATTTTACATTATAGTAAATGTAATAACTGTTGGCAATAAATAATTTATTATTGTACAGATAAAACGTCGGTGCACACCTGTAGAGTAGAGGAGCGGCGGCCTTTTTGATAACAACTGAAATTCAGCTTTATTTACTACAGCATACGGTTCATCGTAAAGATCGCTGCGCCTCCAATCTGCAAGTTTTCCCCAAAGCCAAATGTCTAGACAGACAGACTGCAAACCGATTGGAAAATTGCAGATCGGATACAGTTGTCATAACTGCAACCGAATCCGAGTGCAATTTTAGTACAACTGAGTGCGCATTCGGTCGACGGTTGTGATGCGATTGTGAAAACTGCGTCAAAACTGTAATTTTCTGGTCGGCTTTTATTCCCTCTGTCTAGACACTAAAAATATGTTTGTTTGAAAATTTGATCACACACTTTGTAAGTGCGTTAATACATAGTTGAAAAGTTAAGGACACACACAATGCGCGACGGATACGTGTCCAACGCGACTCCTTAGGACTTGTAATAGGCTGAAATCAAATTAGTCGGCATCGATTCGCATTATTTCTATTGAAATTACCTATTTCGTATAAAGATGCATACGCGTCAGTTCTCCTTTCAGCATAAATTCCCCTTTCGCATTTTTTTGTTTAAAATGCGTAAAAGTGTGGCTAGCGCGCCTTAATAAATTAAAGAATAGTAACAGTACGTAAGAAAAATTATGCAGCACGCGATGCGAATAGTGTGTTTAAAATTATCTAGCTTAATGCGAATCGATGCTGAATAAAATATGTGATTACTGCCATACAAGGAACTATATTAAAAGTAGTTTACATTTTAAAACACTGAGCATACGTTGGGGCGACGCCTCTTCGATGTGACTTACTTCATTATGTTTTTTGTGCCCCAAAAAGTTCACACATATGCGCGCATTTAGTGTGACACACTGTAGTCGCTGTTTCGTCGTAGTTAAGTTATAATAAGTTACGTGTGCGTTCAAACATAACTTATTATAACTTAACGCACCGCGTATCGCGAGGTTCCTTTCAGTATCTTTAGTACAAGTTTGACAAGATGACAACGCTGATAGATTTCGAGTATCAAAACACTTTAATGACACACTAAAATGGACCCAATAGCATTTATTTTTAAATCCTTTATTGAGTAGGATTTTTATAAGAAAAAGAACAGCTCGATTTTTAGTTTTACCATGCAGCGCCCCTAGTACGAGTTCATGTATTATTGAAATTATATTTTGCGAGTATTTCTCCATACATCTACAGTCAGCGGCAGCGCCCCTAGCGACAAAATAGTGTTTGTTTGCAAAATGAAAAGTTTATGAAGTAAAATAAGTGTCAATACGAAATGTAATCGAAACCTGCGGTATCGAAATCACTTGTAAGTTTGCACATCTCGTCAACGTTGATAGATATCTAGCATTGATCTCGGAGTAAATGGATTTTTTTGGCAAAGTTTTCGCTTGGGGCACCTTTTTTTTTTTTTTTTTTGACGTGGTGGAAACCTTTTATAGGTACCCCCGTTCTGCGGCCGAATGCGGCAGAACGAAGGTTATGTGGGAGTCCAACCGGGTGCCCACTAAAACCACCACGGCATGACCCTCATGCTGTGTGCTGGACGCCTGGGGAACCCAAAGTATGCATCCCAGGTGTCCGGCAGCCGCCCCAGCTGGGGCTCCCGCTCGCCTCTGGGCTGTTCCTCCAGAGGCTCGCGCCCTCCCGTAATTTTTTAACGAGGTTTTCTTCCTCCCGCGATGGGCATCGCTGCCCCCCGCCCCGGGATGTCTCACCCCCAGTTTCATCCGCAGTGCCCTCTGCTAATCAGAGGGACACGCGGAGAAACCTCCCTCCGCCAGGTCATTGGCCATGGCTAACAATATCCCCGAAATTATTAACCATGTTACCGGGGTGCACCGGCCCGAATACTGCTCTTCCCCTCGGACGTATCCAAGAGGACCAGCAGCACCCAGGCACACTTGGAGGTTACCTGGCTAGCACCCCTCGCTTGGGGCACCTGGCTGTAGATAGACAGACGAACGTTAATCTTGAAACAAGATTAAGTGCCATTTTACTTTGACTTTATAGAGTTCCGGCACTTGATATTCCTACAGAGAGGAAGCTTCATACAAGACGTTTGAGTGTCTTGTATGAAGCTAATAGCGCACGTTTGCCATTCAACTGAGCTGGTGACGTCAGACGCGGAGTGTCCGTGAACCGGTGCATGACAACTGAGAGCTGATGTGTGAGTGTACCTACAGCGGGCCGCTTGTATGAAGCTTCCTCTCTGTAGGGATATCTACTCATGTGGTTTCGGTGCTCGAAATCTATAATCGATGTCAAGAAGTATGAACTCATTTTAAACCAACTGTACGTTCGAGATCTGCAAACTCGTGCTAGGGCTACAGTTTAGTTAAGTTGAAGTTTTGTTATGGCTTATAAAATGCATCACAATTTATTATCTACCTACTTAAATACTCGAACATGTATAAAAATAATTAGGCGATAAAAAACGCGTTTTATGGTTTAAAACCATCGTTGTTTTTTATGAAATGTGTAAAAAAGGACAAGCGCAAATACAGACAATTTTGTAAATCAAAACATAACATAGTCTAGATTTTTTCACCCAAAAAATGTACACACACGAGTAACTTCTATGCACTATATTTGTAAAATAATTAAAAAAATCCTTTGTAATAAATAAATAGGTCATGTTAGTGAGGAAAACTAAAAATTAAATTATAGATTATTCTAGTGTACTAAAATAAAATTTCACATTGTCGCTTCGTAGGTGTTATGTTTATAATGCCATAGTTTTTTTCTGATTTAATTTAAAAAAAAAAGAAAATGAGTATTATTTTTAGAGAAAAATTATATCTTTTTAATTAAGAGGTTGCGTGTCGGATTAAAAACTTCATTTATTTAGACAATAAGGTTAAATGGATGTCTTAGTGCTTTTGTGTAAATTTTTTTGAATAATATATGTGAAAAAAATTCGTTACTTTGTTTTACCTGAGTATCCCTGAACTTCAAACGTAAGTTTATTCAAAATCGGTTCAGCCCCTGAACGTTTATCAGATTATTACGTTTCTGATACGAACCTCTAGTATATAGAACGCCCTTCCGGCGTCCGGTGTATCCTTCTTTGTACGACTACCTTCAAGATAAGAGTGAATAGGCATTTTCTAGACAAGCGTGTTCCAAACTTAGATCTCATTGCTTTCTATCGCGTCAAGCGAAGTCTATCGTACAATAAAAAAAAATATACATAGGTACCAGTCACGTACAAAAATCTGCATAAGGAACTAGAAAAATTGTCTGTATGGTCTTATGATGCAATGGTGGGACTACTCGATGTTCAAAAAAAGTTTCCTACTGGTTCTCTCTCTCTTCT
This sequence comes from Melanargia galathea, assembly GCA_920104075.1. Classification (NCBI taxonomy): domain Eukaryota; kingdom Metazoa; phylum Arthropoda; class Insecta; order Lepidoptera; family Nymphalidae; genus Melanargia; species Melanargia galathea. The sequence goes on along the minus strand of OV049871.1, from coordinate 17,461,129 downwards.
ATTCTCTAGCTGTGATAGCCTAGTGGTTAGGACGACCGACTTCTAATCGGAGGTCGTGGGTTCGATCCCGGGCACGCACCTCTAACTTTTCGGAGTTATGTGCGTTTTAAGTATTTAAATATCACTTGCTTTAACGGTGAAGGAAAACATCGTGAGGAAACCTGCATGCCTGAGAGTTCTCCATAACGTTCTCAAAGGTGTGTGAAGTCTGCCAATCCGCTTGGCCAGCGTGGTACCTAGACTATGGCCAAAACCCTTCTCACTCTGAGAGGAGACCCGTGCTCTGTAGTGAGCCGGTAATGGGTTGATCATGATGATGATGATGACTGGTTCTCTTGCTATTGATTTTATAACAACTGCAGATCCAGCCCTTACGTGGAGGATAATGTATTTTTCGTATTTGTACGTATTTACCCACTTAAAATGTGAAGTGTGTCTGCAGCAGAGTCGACCGCATCAGATGCGTGGAAAGTTGTCAATTTTTCTTTGGTAGAGAGCCAGCTTTACCGGTCACCAACACGTCTTGACAACACAAAATTTGGCAATTTTGCTTTGGTGGAGACCCAGCTTTAGAAGTAAGTATTCTAAGTATTATAAGCAGATTGACGTAGGTAACTCCTATGTCACGTTTGCTTGAAAACATCTAGGCAAAAAATATTTTCTAAGGCTTCACAAGTTAATCAATTTGATACCTACACTGAAATATTTCCTGTGATTCTAATTGCTGCAAATTGAACTCTATACAGTGCAATGTAAACTCAAGTTTGAATAACGCTCGGTAATATTTTGTAGTGCGATCTTACCTACCCCCATTCCTGAAAACGGAATTGCTGAATTTTTAAGAAATACCTACCTACTGTCAAAACGCGATTGTCATTCATGTATTTTAACGCTTTTATTGAGATTTATATAACTGCCTATATACATTTAAGTTGTAACTTTGTTCGTATTCGTAACCATGTGACAGATTGATCGATACCCGCCAAAGGTACTTACCTAAGAGAATTATACTAGGAAGTAAACAAAACGAAGAAATGGGGCTAACCAGTAACACGGGATTGTTAGCCAGTGTGCAAGAAAAATACATATTGCCTAGAGAAAAGGTAGGTTCCAGCCTTCCTGATGTGATGATATAAGTGCATATATCCAAAGAATTGACCCAATTTCATTTAGGTGTTAATTCCCATTCGCCCTCTCTTCGACGTAGAAAATCATCATAAGGAAAACTGCAGAAAACAGGGAAATCCAATCCCTTAAAATAAATTGTTCTTAGATTTACTGAAGCTCTATCTCTACAGTAAAAGTACCTAATGAGCATATAAGTCGATGGCGGGCGATGGAGAGAGCTGTACTCGGAGTATTCCTGCGGGATCAAATCAGACATGAGGAGAACCAGAGTTATCGATATCGACATTGCTCATCGAGTCGCGAAACTGAAGTGACATTGTGCGAGGCACATTGCTCGAAGAACCGATGGACGTTGGGGTCCCAAGGTGCTTGAGTGGTAACCTCGCACCAGCAAACGAAGCGTGGCAAGACGATCTCAAGCGATGTCGCTAGCACCCGCTGGAAACAAGTGGCACAAGATCGTCTTCTGAAGCGATCCTTGCAAAAGACCTATGTCCAGCAGTGGACGTCTATTGGTTGTGATGACGACAACGATATATTTTATTTTATTGTTTATAATTGGATCAACATGATTATTATTATTCAGTAAGATGAGATATCTAAGTACCTACTTTGAAAGGCTATTACATAAGGCTAAAATTATACTCTTTTTTTTTTCACAGAATAACCAACAGACAGAGCTACGATGCGATGTGACTCCCGCGCCGTTCATCCTCCGGCCCTATGCGGGTCTCTACAACCCGTTCTCCCACGCCTGCTCTGTGCTCTGCAACCATCCGGCTGACAACGCCGCGAGGGAGTTCGTCAAGAAGGCTAAGGACGCCTGGGTAAGCTGGTTATTCTGTACGGAAGCAAATTACAGGGATGCGACATGACGCCAGCGCAGTTGCTGCTGCCCTGTCCGGGTCTCCACAACCGGCAATCAGCACTGTCCTCTATCTACACTATCTAAACTAGCGACATGCTACGGCTTCGCGAGGATTGTAATCACCTACCCGCTACTAGGTATCTCACCATTGATAGGTAGACATTGTTTTGTTATTATGTCAAAGGTCAGCATTATGCAGCGTTTCCGATGAAAGCTCCCAGGCGGCTTTGCTGTCTACCTAACTGTCGCTGCAGTAACTTTATGTATGGAGGAACTCGTTAAGGTACTAGGGGCATAGATGATAGAATAGGTAGGTATAAGTAATTAGTCTAGGAGTAGGTACTAATCAAGTTCTAATACCTATCTATAGGCGAGATTAAAGGATTCGCGTGACAAAATTAGGTAGATAGATACTACTTTGTAATAAGTCATAGTAGGTAGTGTCGTGTCGCATTATTTACAAGCTTAGGTTTTTGTGTCGTTTCGATTTGTTTAAATGTAGGTGATTTGCTAATTTCATAAAACAATCATTGTCCTACTGAATGACTAATTGAAAATTGAAATACCTACCTAGTTAGAATCAACATTGTTTTAATAGTGTTGGGCTGGGATAATGCAACGGCGTCATTCTCTTGGAGGCCTCCATCAGGTACTTTAAGTAAGTACCTACCTATGTCTGTAATATTTTCTTATTTCATACTAGCTGTCGCCCGCGGCTTCGCCCGCGTGAATTTCGGTTTTTCACAAATCCTGAGGCAATCGTGGATTTCTGGTTCCTGTTCCCGCTCCCTTTTCCAATCTTTATACTTACTTTCAAGGTAGTTTGCTATATTGATCTACCTATAGCTGTAGATTTGGGTTTTTTCAAAATCCCGTGGGAACTGTGGATTTTTTCAGGATAAAAAGTTGCCTATGTTTTAAGTCAGGGCATTATCTCCATTCAAAATTTCAGCCAAATCTGTTCAGTAGTTGCGACGTTATAGAGTAACAAACATCCAAACATCCAAACATCCAAATATCTGCACTTTCACATTTAGATAATTATTTGATAACTAAATAGCTTTACATTATTAATTATTTATTTAGTTATTTATTTATTGATTTAGTATTTATTTAATTGCCTTCGGCCACCAGAGGGCGCAGCTGTCGTATCGAGATTCCGCCTGCGGCCGTCAGAGGTTATTGCAATCGCTTCGAGTTTCCGGCTTAGGCCGCTAGAGGGCACTGCGATCATTTTTAGTTTCCAGTTTTGACCGCACGAGGGCGCTGCAATCACTTCAAGTTTCTGACCTAGGCCGCCAGAGGGCGCTGCGATCGTTTTTTAGTTTCCAGTTTTTGCCGCAAGAGGGCACTGTGATCGTTTTAATTTCCAGTTTTGGCCGCAAGAGGGCGCTGCAATCACTTTAAGTTTCTGGCCTAGGCCGCCAGAGGGCGCTGCGATCGTTTTTTAGTTTCCAGTTTTTGCCGCAAGAGGGCACTGTGATCGTTTTAATTTCCAGTTTTGGCCGCAAGAGGGCGCTGCAATCGTTTTGCAGTTTCCAGTTTTGGCTGCTAGAGGGCGCTGCTACCTATTGCTCCAAGTTTCCGGCTTAGACCGCCAGAGGGCGCTGAGATCGTTTTTAGTTTCTAGTTTTGGCCACCAGAGGGCGTTTTGCCCCAAAAGTTGGACAACCAAATGCAAAAAGAATTTTTCAAATCCGATCGGTACTTCCAGAGATTAGCGCGTTCAAACAAACAAACAAACAAACAAACAAACAAACAAACTTTTCCGCTTTATTATATTAGTATAGATTTTTAACCCCCGACGCAAAAACGACGGGGTGTTATAAGTTTGACGTGTCTGTATGTGTGTGTGTGTGTGTGTGTGTGTGTGTGTGTGTGCGTGCGTGCGTGCGTGCGTGCGTGCGTGCGTGCGTGCGTGCGTGCGTGCGTGCGTGCGTGCGTATGTGTGTGCGTCTCTGTGTGCGTGTCTGTCTGTGTGTCTGTCTGTGTGTCTGTCTGTCTGTCTGTCTGTCTGTCTGTCTGTCTGTTCCCCTGTAGCGCTCAAACGGGTGAACCGATTTGAATGCGGTTTTTTTTGTTTTAAAGGTGAATTAGTCGAGAGTGTTGTTAGCTATGTTTGATGAAAATCGATCCAAGATGGCCGCCGCTACAAAATGGCGGATTACATATTTTTTCACAACTCCCTTAATATGGGTATCAAATGAAAGAGCTTGACTAGTAGAATAGCACTATGCAAATCCAAGATGGCCGCCGCCACAAAATGGCGAATGTCGGGGGTTTTTTAAATTTTTAATTTATACTTACTTGTAATCTAGGTACTTACTACTTAGGTATATATAACTGACTCCTGACTAATTGACTGACTAATTAACTTATATGTCGATGCACGCACAGCCGAAACTTCTGCAGTAGGTAGGTAGGTTCCTTTTATAACCCTAGGCTAAGAAAGGATTATTGAAAATTACACCCGGGGGTTAAATAGGGGATGGAAGTTAGGTATATTAAAGTCCGTTACTTTTCAAGTAATAGCCATGAAAATTGGTATTTAGACTTTCAGTTAAAAATAAATAATTACTTACGTACGTACGTACGTACGATTTTTAGAAATTTCACCCCCAAGTGGGTTAAATAGGGGATGAAGGTTTTTGCAGAAAAAAATTACGAACGTTGCTTACATTAATAAATTCTATTTTCAGTTTCTCGAAGGCAAGGGTCACTTACTCCAAGAAGACCTAGCCAAGTTCCAAGACCACAATGAGAAGGAAAAGAACAGAACTCCTCATGATATCGTCACAGAAGATATGTTCAGAAGGTAGGAGTTAATTTGTCATGAACTTTGGCAATATTAACTTCATTGTACCTTTTTTTTTCCCCGAATGGGGGAACTTCACTTCATTGTACCTACACAAATCTTTTATTGACTGTGCTAAAATTACTACAAGTCACGGCAAATAAGTCAAGCATTGACCTTCAATGCGCAGAAGTCGAAAATGAGGTATCTCGAGATGTGAGGGGGTCGCAGGGAGGGCGTGGGGATCGTTCGTAAGCACTAATTAGCTCTCGCGGATCTCTCGTAAGCGCTGTTTGGCTCTCCAATCGTATTGTGTCCCGCTCACTCATACGACGCTGCGCGTACTTGAAGGTCAGCAGTCGACTTACGTGCCGGGGGTTATACCTACTGCCATTTTCAAAATATACCTAGCAGAAAAAACTTTATGTACAACTGAATTAAAGCACTTAACCACGTTTTATAAATTACAAATGGCGTAATAATAGTTCTGGCAAAATAGCAGGCTCCTCGAGACAGGGTCCCAAGTAGTACCTCATAATATATTTTTAATAAAATCTAGTTAAGATTTTCAAACGTCATAATATAGGCTTATAAATTATTGTTTTAGATACACCGAAACAGATTCTCGCCCCTTGACACCAGCACCGACCCTCGCCAGTGGTAAGTCCAGGGGTTCGCGACGATGCTTAACTCCCGACCAACCACACCAGAGGACAACTATTGTGCTCGATTTGAGGAGAAGTCATAGCCAGGTATTGTGGCCGATTCTGTTGTACACAATCTTTAAATCTAAACTAAAATGACAGGTCTAAATATATTCCTGTCTCTTTCACAATCCTCCCTGCTGAAGGGGATAGCACTATTTTTAAACCTGTCAATTTAGTTTAGGTTTAGAGATTGTGTACAACAGAATTAGCCACACTGTACTAGAAAATATTGCGCTGGAAGGTGTTAACTGCATTTGTTTATGAGTAAAGTAGATGCTTCGGTGTCGGAGTGAAACATAACATACGTAGATTAGTAAAGTGTCTCTATCTAAATGTTATAGGTACTATAATTTATTATTATCATAAATGAAATTTTTGTTTGTTAGAGCAATTAAAAGTTTTAACGGTGAAGGAAAACATCGTGAGGAAATCTGCACGCCTGAGTGTTCTTCATAATGTTCTCAAAGGCGTGTGAAGTCTACCAATCCGCACTTGGCCAGCGTGGTGGACTACGGCCTGAACCGTCTTTGAGGAGATCCGTGCCTTGTAGTGGGCCGGTGGCTGGTAATGGGTTGATCATGATGATGATTATGACGATGTCATCTGACGTATATATGCGGCACTTAGGTAGATACCTATATTAATACTTACTTACATATAAACATATTGTATCATACCATATTCATACAAATAATTGTACCTAAGTAAATTATTTCATTTAATTAAAAGTGATCTTTCACAAAGCAACGCCTGCTTCTAATCAATACGAAGTAGGTAGTCAATAAAAATCCCAAACTTATGTAACTAAACGAAAATAAAGTGATTTTGATTGTTTTTTTTTGAAGACTAATTATATTAAGTATACATACGATACGTATAGTCTTCGAAATCTTATGTCTCAATTCTAGGAGACCCTATATTACCACGGCTATACCACCTCCGAGCTGACGGTGGCTCACTCTCCAAGCGTCAACGACAGATCCACTTTACCCTCGCTCAACCTCTCCGGCGGCGCTCACACCCGCCTCGTGAACGGCCAGTGTGAGCAACTACCGCCCTTGGCCTCGCCTTTAGTTCTCACCAAGAGGACCCCTAAAGAACCTGTGAGCGTACGGACTGTTAAAAAGGTGAGCACGTTTCGCTTTGTGGTAGGATTCTACCCCGAATCCGCCTGGCTAGCGACCACAACTCAGCCGTAATGTGCCGCAAAGCATCCGATGTGTTGAAGAGCCAGTCCCCTTCCTCAAAAGCCGGCAACGCATTAGTGGTTCCTCTGGTGCTGCTAATGTTCATGGTCGGCGGTGATCATTTAACATCATAGTGACCCGCTTGCTCAGTTGCCCGCTATTCCTATAGAAAAAAAAACGTTTCACGAAGTATAATATGTTGTACATTGTAGACAATTTCAACAATAGCGATTATCACAATGATAGTTACAACTACCGTGATATAGCCAGAGGAAGGTCGCCCGTGCGATGGACCGACCAAATTAAACCTGTGTAAAATTAAAACTGTCCCTTGCACGAGTGCAGGCTGTGGGGCAAATGACATCTGCCCTTCTGGCACTTACTTCTGGTTCATCATGATCGCTCTGCTAAGAGTGTTATTTACGGCCACTGTTGAACTGCCTCGTTGGTCTAGTGGTTAGCATATTCGACCGCAGATCACGAGGTCCCGGGTTCGATTCCCGAGTCGGGCAAATAATTGCCAGGTATTGAGTTTTTCTGTCAAGAAATTCTCAGTGCCAGCCCGGAGTTGGTAGTCGGCGATGTTTCACCGCCGTGCCTCGGAGAGCACGTTAAACAGTCGGTCGCGGTTATTATCACTATCATGTGACAATAGTCGTTAAAGCCCGCCAACCCGCATTGGAGCAGCGTGGCGGTTCTAATAAGCTCCTGTGCGCAGCAGTGGGACGTTAAAAGGCTGTAGTGGTGGTGGTTGAACAAGAGCATCTACATCTACTGAAGGCAAATTAATTCAAAAATTAACAACTTGAACACATTATGGCAGATATACTTACCTACGCAAACTTATTGCATTATTTAACCAAGGATCAAACAGTTCGAAATAAACTCATATCTCACAATCTCAATGACCAATAACACTTAACAACCTTGTCCAAGATTTACTAGTGCGTGTAAAGCTTATTACTTTACAACCGATAAGTGCTAATCTATACACGAATGACGTAAAAACTGATAGCACAACTTTCATTTAGAATCTAGATACCATGCGCGTTTGACTCAACACTACTGGGCTTTGAGTGCTTTAGTAATTTAAACGAACAAATAAATATGTTACCGTTTTTAATATCGAAGTCACTGTTACAAATAAAAAGTAGGAAGCCGAAAGACAAAAACCATAGAGAGAAGAGTATTTTTGTGGCTGGAGACAATTCAGTGACTTCCAAAAATAAACGTGCGAAACGCCAACCGTTGAGTCTGCCGAAAGTAATGGCGGCGACACCCTGCGCGTGCACTGTGACGCATGTGAACAAAATAATAGTAAACTACGCACCCAGAAACAGGAAGAGTGGGGGGTCTAACATAGTGCTGTCCGTGACGTCATGGGACTCGGGGAAGCAGAAAAGGACGAGGTTGCCGAATGTGAGAGTAACCAAAAAGTCGATTTGGAAAGAGAGAATAGTGACGTACGATAGTGAGGAGTTTTTTAGAAAGCTTGAGGTGATGGTCTTTTGTCTTTTACTTACCAAATCGTCGACGAACTGCTCAGTGCGCTTGAAAATTTTTTCATAATATGTCACGTTTAAAGTCTGATTTTTAATTCGGTGGAATTCTGACATTTGTCATAACATAAAATGAGTTATTTGTATGTAAAACAGGGTTACCATCTGAAGTTCCATTTTACCCCAAACTAAAGTACCTGAAGTATCTGTCAGGAATGTGTTACTTATATCTACATGAGGCAATTGATTTTTATTTATGTGTAAGTTTTGATTTTATTATCTTTTTTTGTGGGAACTGTTTTATCTCTGGTAACATTAAGAAACGTCAGAATTCCAAGGAATTAAAAATCAGAGTATAGATGTAAATATTTCATATAGGTATAGATAAAAGAAAGTTTCTCCCCACATGTTTGGTTTGATTTTGGCTTAAAAGACCCGAAAATATGACCTAATTATGATTTAAATAATAAATTTTGTGGGTTTCAGAATCAACTGAAAGCGTTAAATCTGGGTAAAGCTCTTAAGAGTAAAAATAAAAACGACGCACCAGCATCTCAACGATCAAAAGATGACAAAAAAGCTGACGACGAAGATGGTGCGATGGAGGCACAAAATATGGATGATGGAGGTAGTTCTTACATTTCATTTCATTTCATTTCATTTCATTTATTTTTATCGTTTGACTGTTACAATCATCATCATCATCATCATGATCAACCCATTACCGGCTCACTACAGAGCACGGGTCTCCTCTCAGAGTGAGAAGGGTTTTGGCCATAGTCTACCACGCTGGCCAAGCGGATTGGCAGACTTCACACACCTTTGAGAACGTTATGGAGAACTCTCAGGCATGCAGGTTTCCTCACGATGTTTTCCTTCACCGTTAAAGCAAGTGATATTTAAATACTTAAAACGCACATAACTCCGAAAAGTTAGAAGTGCGTGCCCCGGGATCGAACCCACGACCTCCGATTAGAAGTCGGTCGTCTTAACCACTAGGCTATCACAGCTTTTTTCTTGTTACAATAATAGATCTTAAAATTAGGTAAGTATAGTAGAAACAGTCTACCTCTGACAGGCATACGATATAGATGTAGAGAGATTTATGCGACATTTTGAAATTTTACAGAGGTCACATAATTTTAAAGTTATTACAATAATTATTAAATGGTAATGTTATTTATGTCAAGTAATTCTAAAATTTACAAAGTTCAAATTTCTAAATTGTAAATCAGTTCTAAAATTTACATTGTTAACTTTACTCATTATCTTTATCCTTTATACTTTTATATCCTTACCCATAAGCGCTATAAACAAGCTAGAAGTAGTGTGACGCTACTTCTAGCTCGTTTATTGGTGAAGCATATCTACATCATTACAGTTCATAGAGTATAGCTTGATTCTCGGAACAGCTGTCAGAATGATGCAGCTGTAACATGCTTAAAACTGGAGCGATCAGGGTTTGTGAACGTTTAAGCAAGTAAATTAAAATAAATAACGTTAATTTCAATATGATACTTTATTAACGGTAGGAATAATAACGTTACTTGATAGCATTAAAAGTATTTAACGTTAATAATAAGAAGGGTAAAACGCAACATTAACAGTATACCAGAGTTACCGATATAGCTCATGGAGTCGCGAAAATGAAGTGGCCATAAGGGGCAGGGCACATTGCTCGAAGATTAACATTGGGGCCCCAAGGTGCTTGAGTGGCGATTTCGCACTGGCAAACGAAGCTTGGGAAGACCCCTCACTAGATGGACAATGAGATCAAGCGAGTCGCTGGCAGCTGCATGGTAATACGCGAAACAAGATGGTGTTCTGTGGCGATCCTTGCAGGAGACCTATGTCCAGTAGTGGATATCTATCAGTTGAAATGATGACAACGATTTGATGCACTATATAATTAATGGCCACCGCACACTGGGCAACTAGTCAAAGTCACAAGTCGCGGGAGAGATTTTTTTATACATTTTATATGGTACCACTCTAGTGGCCGCGTTGGAGCCACAAGAAAATGTATGAAAAATCTCCTCGGCGACTTGTGGCGGCAACTAATCGCCGCCATTAGTGGCCCAGTGTGCAGGGGCTGTAAATGTGCCACACATTATTTACAGCTGTTGAAGGTGGTGAAATTCGCAGACGTGGCAAACGGCGCCGGAAGGGCAGGACCGGTGGGAGCGACCGCTTGACGTCAGCCGGCCTCGCGGCACAGGCGCAGCAGGATCCTGAAACACAAGTACCTAACCACTGCGACTTTAGTACTGTTTAGCGTACCTACTAGCGTCTAGTACTGGCGTCAAGTACTGGTGTCTAGTACTGGTGTCAAGTACTGGCGTGAAGTACTGGTGTCAAGTATAGGCATCTAGAACTGGCGTCTAGTACGTGCGTCCAGTACTGGTGGTAAGTATTGGCGTCTAGTCCTGGTGGCAAGTACTGGCGTCTAGAACTGGCAGCTTGTACTGGTGTCTAAAACTAATGTCTAGTACTGGCGTCTAATACTGGCATCAAGTACTGGCGAATAGCACTGGCGTCAAGTACTGGCGAATAGCACTGGCGTCCAGTAATGAACGTTAGTACAGGCGCCTAGTACTGGCGTATAGTGCTGGCGTACAGTAATGACATCTGGTACAGGTGCCTAGTACTGGCGTCTAATACTGGCGTCTAGTACTAATGTTAATTAGTACTGATGTTACACACTCAACTGCCTCCCATTAAGACCATATTGTGATTAGTTGAACGATATAGGTACAAGTGGACAGCGCAAGTTCACCTATCCACCATTCATAGCGTCCTCCGTCAAGACGAATATGAATTTCCAGATAGCGGGCATAGTGACGGACTCTCAGAACCCCAGCTCGCGCGGCTCGGTGTCGCAGGCGGCGGAGGACGACGTCACACTGCCGGTCGTCAAGCCGCCGCCGGCCGCCAGGAAGACCGACTCCTTCCTGGACGACGACATACTCAAGTATCTGCACAGGGAGGTCGACGAAGACGCCATCGAGACAGAGTTTGATACTAAGGTATGGATAAGGACTTATAACTTTTCATTAAAAAATACTGTCTACAGGTCGGGGTATACTTGCGCAGAGTCGAAGCGCATCGAAGCGAATCTACAAAACAAGGTATAAATTTCTATAAAAAAAATTCGAGCTAGCGCAGATTTGTGCGCGCATTATTTTGAACTCGAGCGCATGGACGCGAACTCCAAGTGAATCCACGAGAATCGAAGCGTCACCTATACGCACACAGGCTCGCGGATTCGGGCGACTTGTGAAGAATTTGGCGCTTCGATTCGATTCAATGCGCTTCGACTCTCAGAACCCCAGCTGTGTCGACGTGATCCTGCCGGTTGTCAAACCGTTGCCGGCCGCCAGGAAGACCGACTCCTTCCTGGACGACGACATACTCAAGTATCTGCACAGGGAGGTCGACGAAGACGCCATCGAGACAGAGTTTGACACTAAGGTGACTTGTAATACTGTCTAAGGATCGAGGTATACTTGCGCAGAGTCGAAGCGCATGAAAGCGAATCGAAAAAAAATTCTCCGCATATTGGCAGTTATCTTTACAGAACAGGGCATCGAAAAAATTCGAGCCAGCGCAGATTGGTGCGCGCATTATTTCGAACTCGAGCACATGGACGCGAACTCAAGCGAATCCATGAGAATCGAAGTGTCCCGCCTATTATCATTATCATGTGACTACAGTATTTAAAGCCCTAAATCCCTCCCTTGGGTCTAAGCTCTAAATCCCTCTCTCCTATTATAAGCACAGGTGATATTGGAAGCGAAACGAAACGAAACGAAACGAGGTTTCACTTAGCTCATGTTGCTACCGCATCTTTTCATACTTCGGTTCACACCGCGAACTACAGAGCTAAACGAAGCCAGCGACGCGAACTTGCGAGCTCTCACAGTCTGGGAACGTGGCCTAGGCTTAAGACAGGTGGCCTGTGCCCAGAAGTGGGACGTTAAAGCGACGTCGTAGGGGTGAACAGTCACACAGTCACATCTATGTACTCATTGCCCAATGCTGAGTCTTCACCAAAGAAAAATTGCCAACTTTTGTGTTGTCAACACGTGCTAACACAAAAGTTAGCAATTTTTCTTTGGTGAAGATCCAGCTTACTAATTGTAGAGACGGTACGTTCTGGAGGAAGCGTTCCGCACTCCGTCGATATGAGCGAAGCAACCCTACGGCCTCGTTTCGTTTCGCTTCGCTCCCAGTGTGGCCTGAGCTAAGGCAGTAGACCGTGGAGATGAATAGACCCAGCTTAATATTTGTATTGTAGAGACGGTACGTTCTGGAGGAAGCGTTCCGCACTCCGTCGATATGAGCGAAGCAACCCTACGGCCTCGTTTCGTTTCGCTTCGCTCCCAGTGTGGCCTGAGCTAAGGCAGTAGACCGTGGAGATGAATAGACCCAGCTTAATATTTGTATTGTAGAGACGTTACGTTCTGGAGGAAGCGTTCCGCACTCCGTCGATATGAGCGAAGCAACCCTACGGCCTCGTTTCGTTTCGCTTCGCTCCCAGTGTGGCCTGAGCTAAGGCAGTAGACCGTGGAGATGAATAGACCCAGCTTAATATTTGTATTGTAGAGACGGTACGTT